>JABTTQ020001822.1:0-332695 GCA_016081115.2 Rehmannia glutinosa | reverse complement strand
CAGTAATACTTCGTTCAGTTACATATTGCTATGATACATATCACAATTCTAGGCGAGAATGGATTCTAAAAGGAAAAGTGGATAGAACACACTTTAGAATTCAAGGCGGGAAAAGAGCGTCTTGCTTGTTCAAATATATGTGGATGACATCATTTTGGATCCACAAACAAAGAACCATGTGATAAATTTTCAAACCTCGTGCAAAAGCAAAATCGAAATGAGCATGATGGGAGAGGCGACATTCTTCCTTGGACTCCAAGTGAAGCGGTGAAGGATGGAACCTTCATAAGTCAAACAAAATACACGGAAGAATTAATGAAGAAATTTGGTATGGAAGAAAGTTACCTTAAAAATACAATGAATACATCAATCAAAATGGACATGGATGCGGATGGCAAGCAGTAGATCAAACAAAGATCTGAGCACTTATTGGATCATTGCTCTATCTTCACGGCGGCGCGGACATCACCTTTGTTGTAGGTGTATGTGCAAGATTTCAATCTGCTCCAAAGAAAGCCACATGATTTGCGGACGAGGATATTGAGATATTTGAAAGGGAAGCCAAGAAGTTGGCTTATGGTATCAAAGGAAGGTGGATTCAAGCTAATTGGCTATTCAGACTCTAACTATCTTTGGATGTAGATTTGACGGAGAAAAAGCACCTCGAGGCACATCAAATGCTTGAAATAGGCTAATTTCCTGGTTTTATCAAAAAGCAAAAATTGATATATCCTCTGGTGAAAGCGAGAATACATAGGCTTGCGAATTTGTTGTACTTAAATCCTATGGATGAGGCAGTGTTGAGAAGACTATGAGATTGAAGAAAAGAAATTCCAATCATGTGTGATAACACAAGTGCAGTTACAATCACTCAAAATCATGTTGCATTACTGAAACAAAAGCATGTCGATGTCGAGATATCACTTCATAAGAGATCATGTTGAAAAGAAAGGACATCACACCTTCCCCGGAATATATTTCAAGCGATGATAAGCGAGTTGGGCGACATATTCACAAAAACCATTATGTGAGTCAAGATTTGAAGAACTCAAGCGCGAGTTAAGTTAATTGGTGAGTTGACACTCGGAAAAGCTGAAAGAAAATAAATGAAACACGAAAAAGAGGAAAAAAAGGCTGAACTCTTAAATCTGACTAGGCGAATCAACCGTGTCGGGCGGTTGTACCGAGTTAGGCTGGCCAGGATGAGTATTTACATGCGAGGAGAGAAGAGTTAAATCGGCTAAGGGACAAGTTGAGTCATTTATGAGCAAAGTGACAAAAAACGATCGTTTTTACTAAGTGGGAATGTTTTTAAGAATGACGTCGACATAATTATGGCGTGTAAGGCAAAAAGTTGCACACCAAGCATGATTGGATATAAATGTTGCGCATTAAATATGAGACATTAAATGCAAATCGGAAATGTGCAAGATCTAAGCCGTTGATTTTGATCACATTTCAAAAACCACCCGCACGTCTTTCATGAACCATACTTAAACCATTTTTAAATCGTTTCTCTCACACTTTACCAAAACTGTTCATCTCTCTCTCTCGAAAGCAAAAGCAAATATTCTCTCTTAAAACCCTTTCAATCCTCATATCATTTTCTAAATTTCATTCGGTAAAATACTAAGAAATGGCATCCACTCATGATTTTGTCAAGCTAGGAAAGCAAATCCACACCGGGTCTCTTGTGGATTTAGATGGTATGGTGAAGCAGGTGCAGCGACACCCTAGTGAAGAAGATTCTTTGAGAAATTGGAAAGCGTCACGAGGCTAAAACCGTTTCGGCGTTGGAGTTTCCGATGACCTATGTGGAAGAGGTCGCGCGGTTCTACGTGAGCCGGGTTCACGATGAGGGCATCAAGTCCTCTGTTCAAGGAAAAGAGTTCATCATTCTTGCCAAGATTTGGCGAACAATGCTTTATTCTGCAGGTGTGTCGGAAATTAATGAAGGCGATGTTGACACGATTGATTGCTTGGAAGGAAGTAGCCAAGTCCAACTATCTTTGAGAAAGTAGTCTACCACACTAATAAGAAATTTGCTGAAGGAGGACTACCATAAATTCTTGGACATCGTTGCCAAATGCATAGATATCAAATTTGGCGACTTTGACCCCACCAATTGTCAAAGCAAAGTTGATCGTAATGGCTGCGATCATTGAAGAACGAGAAAGTGAAGCTGGCTGAGTTTGTCTATAGCGACTCTGCGCGAGCGTTGGGAACAAATCCTTCAAGAAGGATGGAACGTTTGGAGATTCCCTAGGATACGGCCTGGTGATTGGCGGTGATGGAAGCAAAAGGAGTCCCTCTTTGACATGGAAAGGGGTTCCATGTAAACAAGAGGATGTTCAGATCAAACCTCTCAGGCGCCTGAGAAGAGCTACTCTAAGAGAGGCGTCACAGTGAGGGGGCGGTGACCACTGAAAATCTGTTGTCTCCTCTCCTCGAAAAAAAAGTGTCTAAGAAAGAATCTCCTCCTGCGAAAGAAAAAAAATCTCCTCACCTTCGCAATAAGTCACCTACCCCGGGCCGTGTCTCCCTTTCCCTGCGATCGCGTGGAGAAGGAATCTCAAATACCTTCTCTGGTCATCAAGAAAAGGAAGAATCGATAAGCGAGATGGCGGCTCCTCGAAGAAGACAACATCAGGCCCCTGTTCGCTATATTTTTAGCTCCACCGCAAGTGTCGGTGTTAGATTATCGAATAAGTACTGGAGTCGTATCCACGGAGACTAATAAATCAATAGGCTAAGTATTGAACGAAAATAGTTTTTTTTATTTAGGCGATCAATATTTGATGGTTGTTGTTTTGAGATTAAGACAATTTCAATCAAAACCGCAATAAGATAACCTGAATGAAGAAAAATATCAAGATGATGAAATGGATTTTCCGGAGTTAAGGTTTGATTAATAATCCTCTTGTTGTCAGGTTAATCAAAAGCGAGGTTATTATCAATATTCGCATAAAAGGCGATCACAAAGCTATTTTATCATCTCCTCTCGAGATGCATATAAAATGTAGATTGAAATATCTATGCTAGCATCTACCTACTCAACATAAGAATCTGCTAACTCCCAAATGCACAATAGATCAAATGTCCTCCTGATATTCACAAACCTCTCGATTCATGCAAATATTCGTGTCCAAGTACTTAAGATCTAATATTGAAACTCATCTCAGAATTATGAATCAATATATCAAACATGTTAAATCATTGGCCAAGTGATAAAACAAAGAATAAAGTCAAAGTACTCAAATAGGCTTCAAGATAATAAGCAACCAAGATTAAAACATTCAACAAGAGTTCGTTAATCTCTTCCAAACTTAGGAAATCCGCAAGAGTTTAGCTACGTGATTAAACAAGCTTACACACAAAGTGTTCAAAGTCATTACAAATGAAACTAAAAGATAGAAACTAAAAGAAAGCAAGAAAACTTAGGAACGTGACAATCTCTCGATATATCTCAGATTCTTCAAGCTCGATGCAACCCGATTGTCTCCTTGATTTCTCCTTCCAGAGTTGACTGCTTGTCTTGTGTTGTAGATCCCAAAAATGCCAGAATCTCTTGTGCGCCCCCAAAAGCTTTTTTTATACCTCAATCATGTTTAGGGCTTAATCTTTGATTATGGGATTCAGTACGCGACGCACGGTGGTGCGCCCGTGCGCTGAGTTACCGTGCGCCACCTGTTTGGAATACCCCAACTCTGCAGCCCAGGGGCGCACGGGTGGTGCGTCGGGAGCACGGCAGTGCGCCACTCGGTGAGATACTCGACTCTGTGGGGCACACGGGTGAGTGCGCCGTGGATGGGCTACAGTGCGCCATCTTCGCGGCTTTAATCAACCTTATACGGGGGTGCGCGGGTGGTGTCTTGAGGCACGCCAAACGTGTGCTACACTGTCTCTCTTAAAATGAAACGCTCAACTTTAGTTCTTTTAGGCTTCACTTTTAAGTATATCAGCTCGATTTTAGCGTTTCTACTTTTGCTTCCTCATATTCTTGTTCGATTTTCTTCAAATATTATGAAATTCCTACAAAATAAGCAAAGTGTAATATCTTTCCACAAGGAGTGAATAACTAACGTTTAGCAGAGTATATGCATGTTTACTTATCATTATAGCTGAAATACGCCAAAACATGCAAATTCACGACATCAAAATCCCCAAACTTAAACTATTGACCATCACAGATCAACAATATTTTAGAACACGATAAAATCTGACGAGGGAGATAAAGATAACGGCGCACACCGAGTCTCTGAGAAAATCCAAATTGTTAAATCATGAATCTGAGTACAACTCAATCAAGCCTCAAATATCTAATCAAAGAACACGCCTCAAATAAAGCAGTGAAATGCTCACGAATCAACTCTCAAGTTAAGTGTATACTCATCTCTCACGAGGTTATAGGAGCGTGTTTACGCTCAAATCAATTCGATGTCGCAAAATTACCATAAAGACACAATTTGTCTCATATCTCATACGAGAGTGTATGCAATTTGTGAATCATAAAGGACTTTCTCATTTGGTTGTAATGAAGGCTCTTTGGTTTGTTAGGAGATTTTTGGATAAAGTGACTCAAGCTAGAGTGCTATAAAGCGGATGAGCATATCAATCATTTTCATTACAATCCCATATGCTACTCAATCATCTCATTTTTATCAACTTCATTTATCTCCATTTTTCCTTCTTTTCTTTTGAGTCACACTCCATTCACAATCCTTCGCCCCCAAGTTCATCGGCTTTTCAATCTTTTTTTTTCATTTGTGCATTTTTGACATCTTTCCTTCCTCTTTTTATTCCATTTAACCAAGTATGCCCAATTATTCTATTTTTCAATTCCCCACCCATTCAACTTTCGTTCATTCTCTTTACTCGATGTTATACATTCGGTATAAGGTGATGGAAATATAGTAAAGATCGAGGTTAAAATTTTGTGGTTATCAAAGAAATAGAGCTATAGGCTCGACTTGGCTAACTAGGAGTTTTTCACATTTTTAGGTAAGCAAAAGGCATGAAAGGCTAACAAAGATGGCCTTTAATCACATTCACAATTCACATACACATGTGGCACTTGTGAGAATACAAGCAAGTTCTAGAATTTTAATCAACATGAATGTACACTCAAATTACAACAAGACTGCACAAGATATAAGCATTGAAGGCTCAAAAGCTCACAGGCTTGTGAAAATGTAATTCAAAGCATCACACCAAGTCTTTCATATCGACATGCTCAAAGTTATCTATTCGAGGAAGCTCGATCAATCTTACATGACATCTAATCCCAACAATATGAATTTTCCATCAACACACAAACAACAAGTTGCACCATGCGTGTCAACACACTCTTTAACACTACTAAAGCGATAGGCGTGCTAAAGCTATAAACGTGCTCTAATGTCAAATGCAACTAAAATGCTCTAAATGAGCTATATGATAACAAACAAATGCATGAAAATGTATTTTTTTTACTCTTTTTTTTATGTATGTATCCGCACTTTTCATTTATTAAAATGCTATCTCTCCCCCAAACTTGAATGAAATTATAGTGTCTGAGGGAAAAATAGAATTTCAATAACAAAGTAAGGGATATACGAATCGGCGGCGGTGGTAGGAAGTGGCATGAGAAATATGCCACATTTGTAGGCGGTTGAGCACTTGCCACATCTCCTCGGAGCAGCTCCGATCCTTCATTGGCATGAAAATCAGCCCTATGTTGAAACACACGAAAAATACAACAAAACACACAAATCACACTCGTTAATAAAAATACGCAAATGTGTTGGGTTGCACTCCCAACAAGTGCTATATTTAAACGTCTTTAACCAGCGCCTATTTTGTTTAACTCTCTTTTCTTGATCATCTTATCATGCCCACCTCTTGGTTCTATCCTTGTAAATTCGGGAATTTTAACTTCATCAGGTGCTTCCATCGATTCAAATGAAGTAACCTTTCCTCACGAGAACTTTACGAAAATCCAGTTCGGTTCTTAATCGCCCCAATGCTTTGTGCTCTAATTCTCCGGCAAATGGCACGACTTACAAAAACAAGTTGATATGGAGATGTGCCCTGCGTGTTTTATATCGTCCGGTATGCCGGCAGAGCATCATCAATTTTAACGCCCAATCCTTTCGGTTGATGTTCACACCCGTCTTTTCAAGGATTTGTTTGATCTCCTGTTAGCCATACAGCCCATTGGCTTGTGGATGATATGCCAATGCAACTTTATGTTTGACTCCATATTTTGCCAACAAGTTGCTCATCAATTTGTTTACAAAATGGACCCTCCATCGCTAATTAAAGCTCGTGGAGTCTAGCGAATCTAGTAAGATGTTTTTCTTAAGGAAGCGTGACAACTTGGCATCATTTGTTTGGAAGGAATCCTCTACCCAACGGGATACATACTCAGTTGCAAGTAGAATATATTGATATCCCGAAGATGATGGAAAGCGGGCCCATAAAATCGAATCCCCCACACATCAAACAACTCGGCTTCAATTATGTTGGTCATTGGCATCTCGTCTTAGTGAAATGTTTCCCATTCGGCTGACACATCACGTTGTTGCACAAACAAATAACGATCATTAAATAAGGTGGGCGTATAGCCCACTTTGGAATACCCATTGCGGTGCGCGTGGGACCAAAATGTCCGCCGGATGGTGAAGAGTGACAACATTGTTGGACTCCCTCCCATTCTTCTTGAGGTATGCATCTCCTTATTATTTTATCCGCGCACCTCTTAAAGTAGTGGGTCACATCACATGTAGAACTTTACATCATGTAAAATTTCTTCTTTTGATCACGATGATAGATCAGGAGGTAAAACTCCAGCAACGAAATAGTTTACAAAGTCCAGCGTACCATGGGAACTTTGCCTCAAGCATGAGTAATCTTTCATCGGGAAACTCCTCTTTGATCAATCATTACCTCCTTTTTCTCCTCTTGATTTTCTAATCGAAGACAGATGGTCACTTCTGCGTTCTCGCATCCCTTCCGGTCCTTGATTTCCCACATCAAAAACTCTTTGCAATAATAAGATCCATTGAATCAACCTTGGTTTACTTGTCCTTACTTATCAAAAGGTATTTGATAGCGCATGGTCGGTGTACTGTCGTCTTTGTCCGATCAAGTAAGATCGGAATTTATCGAATGCGAAAACAATCGCCAACATTTCTTTTAGGTTGTGGTATAATGCATTGAGCCTTTGTCGGCGTTAGAGCTTGCATAGTAGATGGATCGAACAATTTTCCCTCTTTTGACCAAAAAGCATTTAAGCATAATCGCTTGCATCACACATTAGCTCGAATGGTTGACTCAATGCGGGCGGCGAGTATAGGTGCGATTGCCAATGTTGTCTTCAATGTTTGACGCTGCAAACATTCATTGGAAAAAATGAAAGCGATATCTTTTTCTAACAATTGGCTCAAAAGGCAGAGATTTTAGAAAAAATCACGGATAAACCTTCGTAAAAAATCCATGGCCTAAAAAACTCCTAATGGCTTTCGTTTGTAGGAGGTGGTAACTTCTCGATTGCTACAATTTTTGCCCGATCAACTTCCAAACAAAGGAAGAAGCTCGATGACCAAGTCTGATATGCCATCGCGTGCCATAAAATGGCACTTTTCCCAATTTAGTACTAGATTGGTCTCTTCACATCGGCTGAAAACTAGGGAAAGATTGTGTAGACAATTATCAAAAGAATCACCGAACACGGAGAAATCATCCATAAACACCTCCATAACTTTTTCAATAAGATGCGTGAAATATAGCCATCATACAACGTTGGAAAGTAGCAGGTGCATTACATAAACCAAATGGCATGCGGCGAAATGCAAATGTGCCATACGGACATGTAAATGTTGTTTTCTCTTGGTCTTAAAGGGCGCAATCATGATTGGATTGTACACGGAATAACCATCTGAAGCGATAATAATCATAACCTGCAAGACGATCCAACATCATATCGATAAAGGGGAGGAAGTGATCTTTTAAGTGGCATCATTAAGTTTTCTATAATCAATACATATTCGCCACCCGGTGACAATTAGTAGCAATTTGTTCCTCATTTTCATTTTTTTTACCCACTTTATTACCCCCCCGCTTTTTGGTACCACTTGTCAGGACTCACCCACATGAGCTATCGGATATCGCATAAATGATCACCGGCATCCAACCATTTAACACTTCCTTCTAACCACATCTTGCATAATAGGATTTGAGTAAGTCTTTGGTTTTGCGATGGTTTATAAACATCTTCCATCCCAGAATTTTATGCATCACAATGGATGGACTTATGCCTTTTAAATCGATTATAGACCATCCTAGTGCCGACTTATGTTTTTAAAAACCATTAACGAGTTTATCAAGTTGAGTAGGAGTGAGAAGAGGCTGAAAGCGATTACTGGGATTTGCGTTATTTGCTCCAAGGAATGCATATTTGAGGTGTTAGGGTAATTGCTTGAGTTCGGTCGGTGTTGGTATTTCATCAACGCCTTGGTGACCATGCGCTGCGCAAGGTCGTGCGCTCTTGAGCTCGGTCCGTCTCTGCGCATCACGCGCAGTGACCATGCGCTGCGCACGGGTGTGCGCTCTTGAAGGCTATACTTATTTTGATCCTTGCGTTCTCTTGCGTGCACTATTAGGTAGTTCACGTATATGATCTAAGGCACAAACATAGTCGTACAAATCTTGGTTATCAAAATCAAGTACAACACTCGACATTGAGCACGAGTGGGTTAGACCAAATTCAAATCATCGTAGACAATGTATGATCAACATAATCCTCAATGCATGAACTAACTATATCCAAAAATTTACAACTCTGATCATGGAATTTCATTGCCTTATATATAGAAAATAAAACATGCTCATCATTAACACGTAATGTGAGTTCACCTTTTACGTCTATTAAGGCCTTACATTTGCTAGAAGGGCGTCCAAGTATCGGTGGAGCGTCTCGATCTTCTTCCATATCTAATACCAAAAATCACGGGGAATATAAATTTATCAACTTTTACTGATCGTCTTCAATAATTCCTCTTGGATCGTAAGTGATCGAATACGCAAGATTGCAATGTCACGTAGTTGGTTTCACGTCGCTTTAATCGAGTTTCACGAAAATGGACAAAGGCATCAAATTAATACTTGCCCTAAATCACCTGACAACATTTATTAAAGAAATTACCACCAATAGCACAAGGGATAGTGAAACTCCCGGATCTTTAAGTTTTGTGGTAGCTTCCTTTGGATAATTGCACTACATTCTTCTACCAAATTCACTGTTTCAAAGCTTGTCATCTTCCGCTTTTTGACATAACATCCTTAAGAAATTTCGCATAGTTAGGCATTTGTTCTAGTGCGTCTGCAAAAGGAATGTTAATGTGCAATTTCTTAAATATATCAAGGAATTTGGCAAATTGATCATCAAGCTTTTCTTTTGAAATCTTTGAGAAATGGAAGAGATATAGGCAACTTAGATATGTTTGAGCTAGATGATGATTTTTGCTTATCGGCCCCTGTTTGTTCTTCCTCTTGTTCTCTTCTTTCCTATTTTCTTCTATATCATCTTTCATCACGGATTCTCTGCTTCGGCCTAGATGCTTCATCAGAAGCAGTTTCGGACTCCCGATTTTTCTTTAGGCCCCTCATATGCGTCTGCAAACTTATAAGCAGGTTGCTTTGCATTGTTCCTTAGGATTCATTTCCCGTATTACTGGAAATTGACCGCTTTTGATGTTGACCACCCACAATTGTAGCGGTTTACCCATTTGATTCTCGATTCTTTATCGAGCTTGTCAACTTGTTGTTCTAACTTATCCATCCGAAAGATCTTTCTTAGCAAGGCGGCTCCTGCGTGTCATTCATGAAAGCATTAGATTGATTTATGAAAGAGGTGAGTGCATCTTCAACGGCGATTTGCCTTCTCCATTCTGCCTCCACTTGAGGCATTAAATCCGGCGGAGGTTGTAACACATTCTTTGTATTTGCATAGGAAAAATTTTCATGATTTCTCAACCCTGGATGGTAGTGCGTTGGGTTTGAATTATTAGGAAATTCTTTGAAATTAGGTTATTCACATAATTTACCTCTTCCATCGGATATAGAAGAGCTTCACTACCGTGCTCGTACCTTACGGCCCCCTTCGTAAATACATTCAATTGAGTTGTCAAAACACCTACTTGTCGAAACAATGTTTTGATAAGTGCGAATAAAGATTTCGGCTACTCGTTGTACATTGGATCTTTAGGATGGCCATTGGTAGCTGTTCATAGCCATTTCCTCAAGAAAGATTTAAGGCGTCTTGTGGAAACCTTGCCAACAATGCTCACTCCCGCTGCGGCATCAACAAGGCCCTCGTTTGCCCCATTAAACCATTGTAAAAGAAACATAAGCTGTTGATCCTCCGGAAAGCGTGTTGTGGACATCCTCTTAACAAATCCCTAAATCTTTCCCAAGCCTCGTACAAAGGCTCGGAATCAAATTGTCGGGTGAGTGATCTCACTTTTGGTACGCAAAGTTTTGCTTGGTGGAAAAATTTAAACAAAAACTTTTGGCTCAAATCATCCCGTGTGCTCACACTTCCTTGCGTCAAAGTACCCAACCAATTTCTGCCTTATCAGTAAAGAGAATGGGAATAGGCGCAATCTTGGCGTCATCACGAGACTCCGTTCATTTTGATCGTGTTGCATATTTGGATAAAGTGCGCAAGGTGAGAGTTAGGATCTTGATTTGAAAACCCCCAAAGCGGTCTGTTGCACCATATTGATTAGTGCGGTTTGAGCTCGAAGTTGTTGGCATTGATGGGAATATGGGCATACCACCCGTAATTACGATTCGTTTGTGGTGAAAGTAATCACGAATGGCTTCTTTGTTGAAGCGGTATCGGTAACTCGTTTCCACCATTGTTTGGCGGTATTGGTAACTCATTTAAATCCCCCGTTATCGGATTGTGTTGTCTTTCAGCTGTCTAGTGGTATGCGATTCTCCTTGCGAAAGCCTCAACCACGGTATGAGCGGTATTAAGTCCCCGCTTAGAGCGTGTTCATGCACTACCTGGACCCTAGAAGAAACAAGTCAAATAATGTGGAATTCAAAGTCACACAAAAACAAAATAAATAAAAAAAAATGTCTAAATTAAGAATAATTCTATCTATCGCAATATTAGCACCATAAATTGTATTAGTCCCCGACAGCGGCGTCAAAACTTGTTCGCCTATATTTTTAGCTCCACCGCAAGTGTACGGTGTTAAATTATCGAATAGGGTAGCAAGGTCGTATCCACGGAGACTAATAAATCAATAGGCAAAGTATTGAACGAAGATAGTTTCACTTTTATTTTAGGCGATCAATATTTGATGGTTGTTGTTTTGAGATTAAGACAATTTCAATCACTAAAACACAAAAATAAGATAACACAAATGAAAGAAGTATCAAGATGATGAAATGGATTTTCGAGTTAAGGTTTCGATTAATAATCCTCTTGTTGTCCGATTTAATCAAAGCCAAGGTTATTATCAATATTCTATAAGGCGATCACAAAAGCTATTTTATCCTCCTCTCGAGATGCATATAAAATGTAGATTGAAATATCTATCTAGCATCTCTACTCAACATAAGATACACACTCCCAAATGCACAATAGATCAAATGTCCTCACAATATTCACAAACCTCTCGATTCATGCAAATATTCGTGTCAAGTACTTAAGATCTAATATTGAAACTCATCTCTCGAATTATGAATCAATATATCGAACATGTTAAATCATTGGCCAAGTGATAAAACAAGAATAAGCTCAAAGTACTCAAATAGGCTTCAAGATAATAACTTCAACCAAGATTAAAACATCAACAAGAGTTCATTAATCTACTTCCAAAACCGGAAATCACAGAGTTTAGCTACACATGATTAAACAACTTACACCTGAAAGTGTTCAAAGTCATTACAAATGAAACTAAAAGATAGAAACTAAAGAGAGCAAGAAAACTTAGGAACGTCGACAATCTCTGGATATATCTCCGTTCTTCAAGCTCCGTGCAACCCGATTGTCTCCTTGATTTCTCCTTCCAAGAGTTGACTCTTGTCTTGTGTTATAGATCCCAAAATGCGAGAATCTCCTTGTGTGCGCCCCCCAAAAAAGCCTTTTTATACCTCCCGTCATGTTTAGGGCTTAATCTTTGCATTATGGGATTCAGGGCGGAGACGCACGGGTGGTGCGCCCACGCCGGGTTACCGTGCGCCACCTCTTTGGAATACCCCAACTCTGTAGGATGCACGGGTGGTGCATCGGGCACGGCTGCCGTGCGCCACTCGGTGAGATCTCGACTCTCTGTAGGGCGCACGGGTGGTGCGCCATGCATGGGCTACCCGTGCGCCATCTTTGCGGCTTCAATCAACCTTATACGGGTGCACGGGTGGTGTCTTGAGGCACGCCCAACCCGTGTGCCCAGATCTCTTAAAGTGAGCAGCTCAACTTTCGTTCTTTTAAACTTCACTTTTCGTATATCCACTCGATTCTCCGCGTTTCTACTTTGCTTTCCTCATATTCTTGTTCAATTAGCTTCAAATATTATGAAATTCCTACAAAATAAGCAAAGTGTAATATCTTTTCCACAAGGAGTGAATATGTAACGTTTAAGCAGTATATGCATGTTTACTTATCATTATAGCTCGAAATATGCATCAAAACACATGCAAAATTCACGCTTATCACCCCCATCGCCAGGTTCGGAAGAAACCTTATCAGAACCCGAAATCCCTCACGGTACAAACAAAAAGAAGGAGAAGAATTTTCAAGCGTTAAGCTTGAAAGCAGTAAGTCGGCCACTCGGTGGAGAAGATACCAGGCTGGCTGGAGAAGTAGAGTCTCTGGGCGTGATCGATGAAGCGGCCAAGTCTGCGAGGACAATCAATCGGAGAGCAACTCGAAGACCAGTGTAGGCCGAGCAGGGCAGTGAGAACAAGGAATAGGCCGAGACAAGAATCACTGTTGTGCGGGGTTGTTTCTCCACTGTGACTCACCCAGAAGATGTCGGCGTGAAGTACTGCCCTTAATCCACGAGACACGAGGGCGACAAAAAAGCGATGAAGGCGATGTAATCATGTACTCTCCATTGTATCCGGACATCGAAATCATCTGCGAGTGGAGAAAATGGAAGGCTGAGCCTTTATCAAGAGTGCGGTTTGAAAATCCGTTCAATCTTTGAGGAAGAAGAACTCTTGAGGTTTCTTGAGTGGACACGATCTGCAAGCCCTTGATGAGGATAATTGCATCAATATCTGCAGATTCGAAAAGAAAGCAAACGGGCTAAGCGGTGAGGGACGAGAAGCACGTGAGAAAGGCCGGCATCTGTCCTCTCAGGCACCACCGATCATACACACTCTCACTTTGGCGTCCTCTCGAGAAAGTGATGAGGATCGGACCTGTTCTTTGTCACGAGAAGAGTTGCAAATCGGCAAGCAATGCAAGAGTCGAGAATCTACATGAGCAAAGAATGATGGAGGGGACCCGGAGAGTCCTCAAATCCGCAGTTTGAAATAGACCATGGGATTGGTGCAACATATTGCCACTATTGTCCATTTGCCACCACTTCCCCGGCTCATTCGGAGCAAGTGTTAAGAATCGGCGATGGCGGGATAGTGGGGACCCAGTCGAGACCCTAATGAAGGTGTCTTACCACTGACGGTGAATACTCGGTGGGAGCAGTAAAGTCGGAGACAGTGACCCCATTCCAAGTCACTCGGTGGTGTGCGGTGAGGAAAACCTCCTCCCGCTTCTTTGCAAGGTCGGAGGATGTTGCGGTGACTCCACAATGAATTTAGGAGCGAAGTGGAGAAGGAACAATCACGAGAATCCACAGCAAGTTGTCAGCGGCCAGTGAGCTCGAGGCGATTGTGGCTTTGTCTCGGTGAAGTGCCAAGCTCTCTGCCGGCTAATGACACTATTGATGCGGTCGAGGCACGGGAAGGAACGCCTGGAGTTAACACTGCAGGGCGATGAAAGTGCAATCCATGGAGTTGAGACTCCAATGGATGCCACC
The DNA here is from genome assembly GCA_016081115.2 of Rehmannia glutinosa. Classification (NCBI taxonomy): domain Eukaryota; kingdom Viridiplantae; phylum Streptophyta; class Magnoliopsida; order Lamiales; family Orobanchaceae; genus Rehmannia; species Rehmannia glutinosa. The sequence goes on along the minus strand of JABTTQ020001822.1, from coordinate 318,656 downwards.
CATGAGAAGACCAAGGCAGTGACACGTCGAAAAAAAGGATGTCGAGCCTCGTGCTATGATTGAGGCTGCGGGGAGGTAATGAAGGCCAGGGAGGTTGAGACTTCCCAAGTAGTAAGAAAGCGAAAGCGAGAACATCCCTCCTGCTATCATTGATCCATCGAGAAAAGGAGATAAGTGCTCTTCACGATTCCCGGGATAATCTGATGTAACCTTTCTAGGATCGGAAGGAGGCGATGAAGTGAGTCGTCATCCATGGTGATCCCAAAGACTCGGTGAGGATGTTCCACCACGAGTAAATCGACCTCAAGACTACTGCCAATCATTCAACTTTGATGATGAGCCACCGTGGAAATCTCATCATCGTCAGGTAACAACGCTCGATAAGGCCGAGGACGGTCAACTCATTTGGAAAAACCGGTTGAGGCAGAAGCGAAGGCTGTTGAGGCAGTGAGGCTCGGCAAGGCTGGTCGACTTCTAGAGACCACGGTGAAAGCAGTCCATGCGCGAGGCTCCCCAAGGCTGCGGCGGAGTTCGACTCCTCGAGGACTTCCACGAGCACGCTTATCATTGAAGCAATTCGATTGCCGTGATGATCGCTTTCATAGAATCATTTCCCTTTTCCTTGGAGTACACGAACTCCCTGAAGAATCGAGACAAAGATCGCGGCGTTTCCATGACGATCCTATCATTCCATCGAGACCATTGTTCATTAACTATGACTTTGTGGCTGCTGGCGTCAATTTGAAGCGAAGGAAGCGATTGAACAAGGAGGTGTTCAAAGCCCTATTCTTGAGATTGAGCGGATGGAGAGGCACCGAGCCTCCTTTGGACATGAGGTTGGATAACGAGGGGCGCCCGACCTCACTTCGATTTGAGAGGCATAATAGTCGAGAATCCGTGAGTGGTGGCAATAGCGACAAACAATGCGTGTGGAACAAGCTCGATATTTTAGGACATTGTTCAACAAGTTGTTAGTCCTGGCGGTGAGAATGCTTTGATGTAAAGACAAAATTGCAAGAGCACATTGAACAAATGCATGAATCTCATACCCGCGAGAGATAAAGGCATTGCGTGAACATAATAAGAACGAGCTCTGGCGTGTGGAAGAGAATATGGATAGAAAATTCGGTCTTCTCATGGGTGAGATGAATTTAGTAGCGGTGAATCCAACGCCACCCGCTCCGAGTTTAAAATGCGGCTTACTCCAGATTCAAGCGAACTCAACTATCGGCAGACTAGACTTCCCGCTTGCTAGCTTGTTTCTAGGGGTTCCTCTCTCCTTTGATGATGCCAAAAAGGGAAGAGAATACCTAAAGTCCTCAAAGGCCAAGGGATCACGGGAGAGAAGGAGGAAGCGATTGTAAGGAAAGACAGATTGAGGAAGTAATAAGAGAAAGAAAGTGAAGTCTATTGAGGAAGGTTCGGAAGATGTGACCTTGATGGTTGCTAAAACCCCCAACAAGGTCTTATCACGGTGATATTATCAAAACTCGATGACTCTTGCCACTCCAACACTCTGTTGTACCAATGGTTGAAAAGAGAAAAGCGATTGAAGCGAGGGATGGAGGAAGTGGAAGGAAGGATGAATGCCCGAGTTATGGATATTACGAAACAACATGGAGGCATTCAATGAGCGAGAGATCGTATGCCATTTCGGATCTGGGAATCGAGCGAAGATCTGTTGATGAATTCAAGACGCTCGCATCTGAAGGATACTTCGAAACATGTCCATGGCTCAAGCACGGGATTTATCTTGGGAAAAAGGTCTCACTATGTGAAAAGAAAGTAATGACAACAAACCACTGGCGATCACTCTGCTGGTCACTCAGCCGGGGAAAAAGAAGTCCCAGTATAATACACGCCCGGAGGCGGAGGAAGAAGCGATGTGGTGGAGGAAGAGGTTTAAGACCTAGATCTCGCCCAAAAACATTGAGTACATAGATCTAGGCAAGAAAGGAGGGATCTTTTTGGATTTGGATTTGTGAAGTAGCCAACACCTTGCAAGTGGCTAAGAACAATCTTGAGTATGTGAAGAGAATTGAAGAAGAAAATAAAAAGACAAACTCAGCTATGGGAGGAAAGACAAGAAAGACTGAGAAGAGATGAAGGCTGCCGGAAGGCGTATGAGAAAAAGAAGCGGTGAAGATGAGAAGAAAAGGAAAAGGTCGAGATGAGATCAAGAAGATAAAAGAAGGAGGGCGAAGGAGATGAAGTGTTGTTGTCCACCCCTTCATGTATTTCACTATGTAAATACACTTTATGTAAGTCTTACAGACGTTGAATAAAATTATGCAATTTCTATACGTGAGTAGATATAGAACAACATGGTTAGTCTAAGCCTCGTTTAAACTCGATACAATTTTTTTTGGGCTTAAACTCACGATACACTCAGAATGCTTGACTATGTAAAGAACAAGAATGTTATGATCAATAAAAGATCGATTCTAAACATACATTCCGTAGTTCTACATTTGTCTGTATGTATCTTTCTTCATTAAATAATTGTATGAATGTTTTAAGTTTTGGCATCATCAAAAAGGGGAAAATTGTTGGGAAATTATTTTGTAGATTTTGATGAATGCCATGCAAAACTTAGAATAGGAAGTTGGCACCCCATTTTTGTTGTAAATTGCATTGCAATAGATAGAAATTTGGTCAAGGTGAGTTAAGTCGGCTATGCGTAAACATGCAAGAAGACAACCGAGACTAGAAGGAAGACTCACGTGAGAGCGATTGAGTATGGCAAAGAAGATAAGACGGGAACTCGACGAAGGTGCGGTGAGATACGGTGAGTGAAGTATCGATCAAGTTAACTCAAGACAGACCAAGTCTCGAGTTGAAGTGACGAGAAGAGTCGTCAAATGATTGGAAGGTGACTTGAAGTCACCCTGGGGAAGTTAAGAAAATGCGGTCATGTCAAGACAAGCTGAAAGAGATCCGTTGCCGCAAATCAAGACAATTACTTAAACAAGTAATACCTCCATACTGCCTTTCTTGAAGTGCTCGATTCGAGAAGCGTGCAAGAGGAATAAACCAATGGGAAGCATCGCACCATGTCGAACTCGAAAAGTCAAGAATCATTCATACGAGGAAATGGAAATTCCAAGGGACAACAAGACAAGCCAACGACCACAAGTGACTTTCAAAAATAAGCCTATCTTTTCAACGGGCGATTTTTGAAAGATCACTATAAAAGGCCGAGGAATAACTCACGAGAGAAGGTTGCAACGAACCACGAACATTCAAGCAAACATTTGAAATGTAACCTAATATATTCTCAAATCATTCAAGATCAATCCTCAAGCTACATTACGAAAGAAATCAATCCAACACTCACTGTGAAGGAAAGATAACTTCAATCGGTTGAAGAGGAAATTTTTGAAGAATCAAGGGGTCTACATTCCAAGCGGAGGATTGTATGAAGGTTCAAGTCGAACCGGTCTCAAGTTTTTGGTGGGCTTCGTGATCAAATCCAATAAGCTTGAGCAAGTGGGTTGTAGTAGCAAAGCGCAAAATGCCTACCGTGAAGAAAGGTAGTCGTCTACGAGAAGCGGTGCGTGACCAAGACATCTCGGTGAGTCCCAAAGGATCAAGTCGGTTTGTGTGATCAAGACTTGTATATGGATGTTAACCACTCGTATATTGATCAATACTTAGTGGATTCCTCCATGAGTTGGAGAAGAGAGGAGTAGAAGAATTACCCCATCTTGAACCTCTATAAAAATTTATTGTGTCATTTACATTTCAAAGACTTTAATTTACGCATCTTATTTTATCTGTGATAAATTTGCTATCAATTGATAATCAATCGAGTGCTAAAACCAAGTATTAAAACAAACTTAACTTTATTCAAGGGTGTTAAGTCTTCCTTTGAAAACAAATCACGGTAGAGTTAAGTTTTTAGTCAAAACAACTGAGTTATTCTATCAACGGCTCGATCAGTGCATTGAGTGACTAACTCTGGCGATTAACTAACTTAGATGTCCATCAAGGACACGACTTTGAAGTATTAACTCTGAATTTTTAAAAGGACTAATTTGAAAAGTTGGTAAGGTTTATTCAACCCCCCTTCTAAACCTTACACTCACACCCTTGGACCTACAATAAAGATTGGATTAAAACCACACACAAAAGCAATTAAACGTCTTTAAAGTGGTAAACGTGCTAAAAAAAAAAATAACTAAAAATCGAAAAAACAAAACAAAATTCATTTTATTTTATTTTATTTTATTTTATTTTTCGAAAATTATAATGAAGGTGCTCCCACATGCAATCCTACCTGTGTGAAAATGCAACGATACTAAATTACGCATTCTTGACAACCCCCAAACTTAAAATATGTTTCGTCCCAGAACATATGAGGAAATTATCAAAAGAAAAGAGGAATGTGTAATAAGTACTTACAAAGATCACTGAGGTGGTGGAGGGGGATAATAGTAGCCTTGTGAGATGTGCCACTGGTCCATATGAGACAACATCTCGTACATATCTTTATTCTTTTCTTCTTTTTCTTTGGGTGATAGCATCGAAACACTATAAATACTCCTGTGATATTCATCGGCGGTGGTACATCAAGCGATATGTGTCATCTATCAATTTCTCCACATCGTTTCTACCCTTTCTAGCCTCTCACTCATAGTCAATGGCTTTGTGAGGTTACCCCCACATCTCTAAGTAGCCGATTACCCCTATTTACGGTTGAAGTTGCATCGGGGTTCGGAAGCCTAATTGTTGTTCTATTTGCCTGAATGAGACAGTAATCCCGCCCATCGAATTTTATCATTTTCATCGTAGTTAGAACATTCAAATCAATCAACTTAGGCGGATGCCTCCCCATACCCCCCAAATTAATGTTAAAATGTTCGTGAATAGGGGTAATCATCCCCTATGCACATTCCACCCCTCTCACTCTTTCGAATTCTATCAAATTGTCGGGCTATCATAGCCCCGACGTTTTAACACCACGTCGATCCCCAGATGCCATACACCAATTTATAAATAATTCATTAAACCTTAAAGCCCCTTTACTATCCTCCTTACAAAGATGGTTTTAAAGACTCATTTGAACATATCGAATCTTGGGTTGCAAATACTAGACGCCTTAGAAGTGCCGGCGTATAGATTCGCTTCTCGCCATTATCTTTTTCCAAAACCTATCCTTATCGAATTCCTCATGCTCCTCCACCCCATATCTTTGGCGTTCTATAAATTTCATTTAAATCTAATTTGGTAGTTTCCTTTGCTCATTTCCCAACCAAAATCTAACCCCATCATTTCTTTTTTAGCACAACCAATTCAAAGCTACTCAAGAATTCAAGAGTAATAACAGAGTAAGTAGTCCAATGCCCATTAAGAAAATCATGCCAATCAATTCTCGCACATAAAGCCCTAAAACCTTCCATTAAACCCAAATTCGTAAGAGTAGGTTCATCGGGATACCTCATATTAATCCATGGACGAAAGTAGAGTATCATCCATCTAGCTCGGTGAGTTTCATTTGGCAAATTGACGTTGGAAGCTTCGAGCTCCTCGGGGTCAAAAATTGGCTGAGGCTCGGGTTCGGGCTCCGGGGTCAGCTCCTTCCTTCTTCTCTTACTCCTCCTAGTTCCTCTTTCATCCCTAGAAGCCATGAATTCAAGGGTTAAAGAGTAAAAATCTGAAATTTGGGAATTCTTGAAGTACCCCCAAACTTGGTGTAAAGCTTGGAGAAATTGAAAATTGAAGGTATTTGGTGGTGGGTTTCTTGAGGAAGTGAAGGATTTGTGATTTTGATTTGAGGTTGTAGGTGTATTTATAGAGATTGGGAGAGTGGTTTGAGTATTTGAGGAGAGAATTTTCATGGGTTAGTGTTTGTGTAGAAGAAAGTGTGAGAAAAAGTGGGATTTTGGGGTAAAAATAGGGGTAATTCGTAAGCTGCCCTGTTTTTGTTTCTAGGGCCACATGACCGTGTGGCCCTGGAAGTTTGTCTTCGATCGTCTGTTTTTCCATCCTTTGACCACACAAATAGTGTGATGGTCACACGTCCGTCCGTGTGGTCTTTGGGTAATTTGCCCTATCGCCTTGCGGCCGAGTCGTGTGCATCACACGCCCGTGTTGAGTTGGTTCCGTACTTTTTTTTGGGGAGTTTGCTGTGACGCCTCCTACACAACAACTCAAGAAAACTAAACAAAACTATAAATTAAGTTAATAAATAAAAATTATAACTAAAAAATCAATATTGAAGGCGAAAAAAATGTACGGAAAATAGGAAATAAATTGGGTTGCCTCCCATACAGCGCTAAGTTTAACGTCTCCAGCCAGACTTCAGATTTCTAATCATTATTGATAAACTATGTCATTTGAAACCTGTGGACCCTTAGTGCCATCCATTAGACGAATGGTGTTGCATTGCTCCCGTGGATTTAGCTTAGTATCACTTGGGAATTCGCCTTTCTGGTGTTGGCCTCCCACATCAGTTGCGATTTGGGCTACTTGTGGTTCCAAAGATTTCAGTCTTGCGTTTATGTTCGTGTTTAGCTGAGTGACCTGTTCTTTTATCCTATCTATTTTGGCTTCATCTTGTTCAGTCTTGCCCTTGTTTCTCCGATGAATGAGGATATCACCTCTTCAACAGATGCTTTCTTTTCATTGGACTCCGCTCTGCCTTGATTACCCACGTTATATCCCTGTGGTGGCTGCAAAATATTTTTATTGTTAGCATAAGAGAAATTTTCATGGTTTCGCAACCCTGGATGATAGTAGTTGGGTATGTGATTATTTCTGTAATTATTGTTGAAGTTTCTTTGTTGGCCCACAAAGTTTGCTTCCTCTTCAACAACAACAGGATCTCTTGGAGTCACTTGCTGCATCGTCTCCAGTTTCATATTCAGCACGGACACCTGTTCTGTGAGCATGGCGACTTTCTCATCCTGAACTTATGCCACTCGTCGGACAGTCGACCTTTCAGATGGCCATTGGTAACTGTTGTTCGCCATCTCCTCTAGTAACTCTAGTGCCTCCTCAGGATATTTTCCTAGTAGTGCACCTCCAGATGCAACATCTATAATTGTTCTTGTGTTACCACTCAAACCATTATAGAAATCTTGGGCATGTTGGTAGTCGGGATATCCGTGTTGAGGCACTTCCTTAGCAATTCCCGGAATCTATCCCATGATTCATATAAGCGGCTCGAAGATCTAATTGCCTAAACCTAGGCGATTTCAAATTTCACCGAGCGTCTTCTTGGGGAAAGTATTTGGCTAGAAACCGCTAACTTAGTCCTGCCCAATTTTCGGTTGGTGGTGTTAAAGAGCATAACCTCTTTAGCCTTATCGCACGAGAGAGAATGCAAAAGGCGGCATCGAATGATATCCTCGAAACACCATTTATCTTAACAAGACGCAAATTTCTAAAAAGTGCGCCCAGGATGCGCGTTTGGATCCTCAACGGCTCTACCCCCAAACCGGTTTTGTAACACCATCCGGATCAATGCCGATTTTAGTTCAAAATTATTTGCATTGATCGGCGAGGCAGAGACACCTCCATAAGTTTGGCTTACCTCCCCACTGAAAATAGTCCTAAATGCCGCTTCTCGCGGGCCTTTCCACAATTCCATCTGAAGCGCCCCTGGTGGGGCGTTCCTCATTGTTTATGTTTACCACTTTGCATTCGGATTGGTCCCATCCGCCATTGTTTTGGCTCTTTTCATTAGTTGCTTGGTTGTCTTTTCAATTTCCAAATCAATGGGAATTGATCAGGTGAATCTGGGAACGCGTGATCATGCACTATCTGCACTAAACAAAAACAATGTTAAAATCAACCAAAAAAAGAAAAAGATCAAAAAATAAAAATAAAAATAAACCGTCTCTTATTGAGATCATGTTTTGGAAAATAAATCGGCGTATGAACTCTTCATGATACATTTCTCCCCTTCTTCTTTGGTTTTTAAGTTTAAATTGCTCAATGGTTGATAAACCGTCTCTTTAAGCGCACTTTGAAGCATTTGTATGATGTTTTTATCATCCTAACATTCTTTTGATGATTCCAAAGGGGAGAAACAGGAAATTGGCTCATTAGCTCAAAGAAGCTAATAAAAGCTCGTTATAAAAGCTATAAGCTATGGCTCTTTCTGACCATAAGTTGTGAATTATATTTAGTCCAATTGTTGCTTGATGGACTTATATACTTGTCTAATGATGTTTTATTGACAGGGGGAGCTTATAAGCTCTTGAACATTTGTAAAAGCTAAGCTTTTAGCTTATGGATAATTGCTTTCTCATAATTCTTGATGTGCTTGTTGATAGGGGGAGCTTGTGCTTATTATTGAAATTATTTCCTCCCTTACTTGGTTGCTTATGTATTTTGGAAATTTTGGTTGCTTCCAAACGGTTAGATGTTTTTACCGGAAAATCGTTTTTTTGAAATTGTCCTTCTAATTTTTCAAAAAACTGTTTTGGTTTGTAGTCATCAAAAAGGGGGAGATTGTTTAATACATGTTTTTATCTTAATTTTGATGATTTTATTTTTACACCAAAACAATGTTTTTAATTGTTGTCGAAATACCCCTAAATGATTTAAAATGGTTTTAATATTTTCCGGAGTATTTCTTCAAGTTTTACTTTAGATAAAATTGGACAACACTTTTTATGATTTTATGTTTATTAGTTTTTACTTCAAAACAAGGTTCTAAATGTAGTATAAATACTCCCGATTGGTTTAAAATGTTTTACTAAATTTTGGAGTATTTCTTGAGTTTTATTTTAAACAAAAATTGGACAACATTTCCGTCTCAAGGTCAACCGGTCGCCCTATAGGGCAACCCGTGACCGAAGATGATTTTGGGACTAAAAATGAGACGAACACGAAAATTGACAGTCGACCGGTCCCCAGAGGTACGACCGTGCACGGGAGCTCGGGCATCAATCGAGAACTCCTGTCTCATTTTTGGTCAAGGTCTACCGGTTGGAGCGTCAATCGGTCGAAGTGTCGTCGACCGGTCGCCCGTGTTAAAAACGTGAAATGTTCAATTCAACTTTATTTAAATACGGGTCGCTCTATCTTTTAAATGACAAATTAAATCGCCGTTTGACATCGACATCTTTTCCTTAAAATGTGGGATTGATTTCTATGACTATATTCTTGATTTTAATTGTATTTTTCTATTGATTTTCAATCCCCAAGAGGAGCCTATGCTTGATCAACCATCTCCTATAAATAGAGGAAGTTTTGGAGCAACCAAAACAACCATTGAGATACAACACAACAAGATACACTTCAAGCAAACACTTGTTCTTCATTGTCATCATTCTTATTGTAATTTTGCCTAGCTTATCACTTTCACATCCTTGAGGTCTAGGCTATTCTTGATTACACTTTGCACTCATATTGTAATATTCATTATTGAGTTGTAATCTTGATTTTTGGTCATCATTCAACACAAGACATCCTTGTGAGTATTCTTGTGGTAAGAATACACTTGGGTGATCTAGGTGATAGGTGTATCAAGAGTGTGGTGCTCTTGAGGTGTTGAATAATTTGGTATTCTTCAAGATTGAAGATTGTGGTGATCTTCAAAGGTGTCGTTGAAGGAAGATTGTGGTAATCTTCAAAGGAGATTGTGGTAATCTCCAAAGGTGGTGTTGAAGAAGAGTGTGGTGCTCTTGAAAGGTGTTGTAAGTTGAGTTTGTATTAATTTTGGTAATTAATAAAATTCTTTTCTTTTTGAAATTCATCCGGATATCTTTGGGTGGTAGAGGATTATGCCCTAGGTGGGTTGAACCTCTATAAATCGGCGTGTGTTGTTTACATTCCGCATCTTTACTATTGTCTTTGAGCTTTCGGTTTGAAAAAGGGCACTTTTGAAAAGATGGAGATAATCTATTCACCCCCTCTAGACTATCGTAGCCGCTTGGACTTACAAGTGGTATCGAGCCAAACTCTTTGGCAAGCTCGTTTCACATCGCGAGTGAAGAGGAACGATCGTCGGCTCTGAACGAAGCTCATCTTACCGCACCTCCACCACCAAGCCACCTTATTTGATTCCAAAAATTATATATTTTGGAAAGAAAGAATGGAATGTTATTTACAAGGTTGCGGGTTCGATATTTGGAACATCGTCATAAATGGAGAATCCATTCCGATGAAAGACACACCACACACCTCCAAAGGCTTCAAAGAGCTCAATGATGAAGAGAAGAAAATCATCTCCTTAAAAGGTAAAGCTCTCAATATTTTGTATTGTTCACTTACTAATTTGTAATATGAACATATTGTAGGAATTCGATCGGCACATGAAGTATGGAAAAAATTAGAAGCCATTTATGGAGTATTTGCAAATGAGAGGAGTCAAACAAAAGCATCTACTTCTCAAAGGGATACAATGTCAAATCTAAGGAACAAGCTCTTACACTTTCCAACTATGAGGAAGTTGAATATTGTCTTATGGGCATCGAAGAAGAAAATGAGGTATGTCTTAAACCCTCTACTTCTTATGATATTGTTATTCAAAATGATTATAGTGATTTGCTAAATGATTTTGATGATCTTCAAAATGAATTCCAAAATTTACTAGTTAAGTACAAAAATTTGAAAAAGGAATTCAATGTTTTGAAAAATGAAAAGGATAGTTTATTTACTTCCTATGAATCACTATCATGTGCTCACACCACCACACTTGACAAGGTTAGAAACCTTGAAAAACAAAATAGTACTCTTGTTGAGGATATTAATTGCATGAAAAAGGATTTATCTAAATCCAAATTGAGTACCAATGAAATTGTTGATTGTTGTGATAATTGAAACTAGAACTTGATCATAAGCAATGTTGTCAATCATATGAAAAAGAATCAAGTCTCTAAGCATGTTGGTCATTATGCTCCTAGAATTATTACTTGCTTTTATTGCGGTAAAAAGGGTCATACGGTAAATACTTGTCGGTCTAGAAATAGCTCTAATTATTGTTGGAGACCTAAAAGTCTCAAAGCTAATCCTAAAGGACCCATGCACTTGAGGGTACCACAAAATAATGTTTTATTAGGTACCGTGAAATAATAATCGGAGAAAATTCATACCGCCAAAAGACATCAAATGACCAATTCATTTGATCAATGGAGAAAACATTTTCAACAAAACCAATTTCCAAGAAGATGATATAATTAAAAATTGATAGAACACAATCCTTGGAAATGGCAAAGACATCATCAACAAGATGATTTTCAAAGAAGAAGAGACTATCAACAATGGGAAGGACAAAAATCTTAGAAATGGAGTAATCAAAGAAGCCATCATCAACAAAGTGACTTCTCAAAGGGAAGATATCATCAAAAATGGGAACAGCACAACCCATGGAAATGGCGTAATTGGTAAACCGTATCTCCCCATTTAAATATGCATTTTATTTTGTTAGTATGCATGTTTTTATTGCAAATGAGTTTTCATTATTTTTAAAATTTAGGTCTTCAATATATTTGTGAGTTTCAAATTTTTTTTTAAAAAGAAGACCTTGCATGATGTTTCTAAAACTCTTGTGCATTTAATTAGACTTATGTGGTTTATTATCTCTTATGTATTTTTATAGCATAATCTTCTTTCTTGATATCTCCTATTACTTGCCTACACTTGTGCTATTGTGCAAATTTTGTTTAAGAATTGTGTAGGATATATATCTCATATTCATTGGCTATTCGTCATCAAGCTTCTTAAACTATCGAGGTATGTATTACTCTTAGAACTCGATATTATGCTTATGCACATATCTTTCAAGATATTTCATTTCAACCCCTTAAGTGCCCCTAAAATGATTTTGCAAAAAGGCACTACTCGTTAAGTCTCGATTTTCTCGAATATATGTTTTCCCGAAACCCGTATTTGTTGGACTTGGTCCAAAATTATCTTTTTGCAAAGTTTTAAAAACTTTTGGGGGTGAAAAATCGAATTTTTGAAAAACCGGAGAATGAAAAATTGCCTTTGGGGCCAGTCAAGGCGGGGGCGATTTTTCAAGTTAAAATCGGGTCTGTTCTTCATTTTCAAAACAGAAACAAAAACCCCCTAACCCTCGAACAACAGCGAAATCACTCCCTTTTTCATAAAACCTTCAATTCTTCATCAATATTTACGATTCTTGTTGCTAATCTTCTTATTTTTGCAAGAATCTTACATATATGGCTTCTCCAAGAAATTCCACCGGTTAAAATCCCACTTCCAAGAGAAGAAAGGGCGGAGAGGGTTCTTTGAGAAATCGGCAAGATGAAGCCGATCAAAGGGATATTCGAGCTGCACAAAGGAACGTGGCTCAAGAACGTGATGACCTTCAAAATCCCATACTCTCTCCGGCCCAAATTGCCGAGCTCCGTGGAACTATTTCGCTCAAATATTGTCGTTGGGCGAAGAGTAAGAAATCTTTTATATCTTTAGCTCCCCATTCTAATAAAGTTCTAGAATTCATCAATAAATATGCGGAGTGGTACTATAAAGATTTGGGAATGGGTGGTAAATCGATTGCTCGCACTAAAATTTGTCGATTTAATTCATTTGCTAATGAATATCCTACTATTAGAGGATTCTTTGAGGAGCAAGGTTGGATGTTTTTATGGGAGCATGCATATGTTTTGTATGATGATGATATTATCCAACATTTTTATGCAAATATGTGGGTGCAATATGATGATGATGATAGAAAGCCTATTGCAGTAAATTCGTTTGTAAAAGGCCATCACTTTAGGTGGACACCTAATGAAATTTGTCGGGCTTCACATATTAGAGAAGGTGGTTGGGACTTTTCTCTTGTGCTATTTGGAATGATGATATGTTGGGGGTGTCTATGAGAGAAGTTAAGACCTATTTGGGCGTATGGCCAAAGTATTCATTGTTAGCGATGACACTTGAGCACCAAATTTTATCTGTTATTGTCGCCTACTGTATTTGTGGAAAAGCGGGTAAAATGTCTAGCAACATGGACTATTTTTTGACTTATAAGTTTGCTAGAAGGAAACCGCTTAACTTTGGCGCCATTCTCATTCAATGTCTAATTGAGTCTATCACTCAAGGAAATAAGAAGTTTGTTATGGGCAATTGGATTTGTAAACTTCTTATACAATCGGGACTATATTCGTTTAAATGTAATTCGAGGTATTTCAAAATGACTTTGACATTGACAATATCTCCCAAATGGTCACTATCTTAAAAATATGGACATCCGACCAACTAAGATGGCTAGAGGAAGAGGCCAAGATTCCCCGGATCCAAACGACTTCTTTGATGATGCCGAGGCCGCTAGATTTAGCGGAGGAAGGAAAGCGAACAGAGCAATCCGGAGGGTAATACACGTGCTCAACTTTCTAGGAGGTACACCCAAGCCGAATTTGATGATTTAAGATCTTTTCATGAAGCTAGGTATGAGGCTTTGGAGCAAAAGACCTCGAAAATGTAAAAATCAATCGGCAAGTTGAAGAAATTCATCAAAGATTTTATTCCTGGAACTTGCTTCTCTTCTCGACGAGGATTGATGTCCCAACCCCTTTACTATTCTAGCATTTTCTTTCTTGTCCATGCTTTTTTTTGTATTTCTTTTGACTTTCTTGTAAAACTCTTTCGTACTAATGAGATTTGCTTGTTTTCTTGAAAGGGTTAAAATAGCAAGTTGATAATGACTTGTGGATGATCATGGAGTATTTTATGGTAAAAATACTCTATGTTGGCATTGGTTGATTGTTGGTATTAAGTACTTGATGGTAAAAGTGCTTCTTTTAATTTTTGCTTAAATGCATTTGACATGTCTTGATCATTTTGTTTAGATGGATTATTTGGGACATTTGTAATGTCTAATATGCATTGTTTGATGCTTGACTGCATTACTTGATGGCTCTTTAATGGCATTCGTAGTGCCTTGATCTTTTTGGCCAATATTATCTCAATTGGGTTGAACCGCGAGTTTATGACTTTCTTGTATATCTCTTGCTATATTTTGCATATGATCTTGATGGGCCTAGCTATATTGTTGTATTGTATGATGTTTGATGTGTTTTGGTGATGAAATTATTTTGGCTTGAATCATTTACAAGAGCTATATACAATGTCTTTTAATTTTCACGCCCACAAAGTGTTCGATGAAATGTCACAATGAAAATTTCAAATTTTACATGAGTCTCTTGCTTCCAAAAGTCTTCAATACTTATTGAGATCATGTTTTGACAAATAAACCGAGCGTATGAACTCTTCATGATACATTTCTCCCCTTCTTCTTTGGTTTTTAAGCTTAAATTGCTCAATGGTTGATAAATCGTCTCTTTAGCGCACTTTGAAGCATTTGTATGATGTTTTTATCATCCTAACATTCTTTTTGATGATTCCAAAGGGGGAGAAACAGGAAATTGGCTCATTAGCTCAAAGAAGCTAATAAAAGCTCGTTATAAAAGCTATAAGCTATGGATCTTTAGAGCCATAAGTTGTGAATTATATTTAGTCCAATTGTTGCTTGATGGACTTATATACTTGTCTAATGATGTTTTATTGACAGGGGGAGCTTATAAGCTCTTGAACATTTGTAAAAGCTAAGCTTTTAGCTTATGGATAATTGTGTTCTCATAATTCTTGATGTGCTTGTTGATAGGGGGAGCTTGTGCTTATTATTGAAATTATTTCCTCCCTTACTTGGTTGCTTATGTATTTTGGAAATTTTGGTTGCTTCCAAACGGTTAGATGTTTTTACCGGAAAATCGTTTTTTTGAAATTGTCCTTCTAATTTTTCAAAAAATTGTTTTGGTTTGTAATCATCAAAAAGGGGGAGATTGTTTAATACATGTTTCTATCTTAATTTTGATGCTTTTATTTTTACACGAAACAATGTTTTTAATTGTTGTTCAAATACCCCTAAATGATTTAAAATGGTTTTAATATTTTCCGGAGTATTTCTTCAAGTTTTACTTTAGATAAAATTGGACAACACTTTTTATGATTTTATGTTTATTAGTTTTTACTTCAAAACAAGGTTCCTAAATGTTGTCTAAATACTCCCGATTGGTTTAAAATGTTTTTACTAAATTTTCAGTATTTCTTGAGTTTTATTTTTCGACAAAAATTGGACAACATTTACGTCTCAAGGTCAACTGTTGTCGCCCTATAGGGCAACCCGCACGAAGATAATTTTTGGGACTAAAAATGAGACGAACCGAAAATTGTGGTCGGCCGGTCCGCCGTGGCGTCGACCGGTCGAGTCGGCCGGTCGCCAGTCTGACCGACTGCACTGGGAGCTTGGCATTTAATCAAAACTCCACTGTCTCATTTTTTGGTCAAGGTCTACGGTTGGGCGTCGATCGGTCGGCGTGTCGTCGACCGCCGTCTGTGTTAAAACGTGAAATGTTCAATTCAACTCTATTTACGTGCGGCCGTCGCCTCTATCTTTGACAAAAAAAATCGACCGTTTGACGGTGAGACATCTTTTCCTTAAAATGTGGGATTGATTTCTAACAGCTATATTCTTGATTTTAATTATATTTTTCTATAGATTTTCAATCCCCAAGAGGAGCCTATGCTTGATCGACCATCTTCTATAAATAGAGGAAGTTTTGGAGCAACCAAAACAACCATTGAGATACAACACAACAAGATACACTTCAAGCAAACACTTGTTCTTCATTGTCATCATTCTTGTTGTAATTTTGCCTAGTTTATCACTTTAATATCCTTTAGGTCTAGGCTATTCTTGATTACACTTTGCACTCATATTTTAATATTCATTATTGAATTGTAATCTTGATTTTTGGTCATCATTCAACACAAGACATCCTTGTGAGTATTCTTGTGGTAAGAATACACTTGGGTGATCTAGGTGATAGGTGTGTCAAGAGTGTGGTGCTCTTGAGGTGTTGAAGAATTTGGTATTCTTCAAGATTGAAGATTGTGGTGATCTTCAAAGGTGCCGTTGAAGGAAGATTGTGGTAATCTTCAAAGGGAGATTGTGGTAATCTCGAAAGGTGGTGTTGAAGAAGAGTGTGGTGCTCTTCAAGGTGTTGTAAGTTGAGTTTGTATTAATTTTGGTAATTAATAAAATTCTTTTTCGTTTTGAAATCCATCCCGGATATACTGGGGTGGTAGAGGATTATGCCCTAGGTGGGTTGAACCTCTATAAATCGATGTGTGTTGTTTACATTCCGCATCTTTATTATTGTCTTTGAGCTTTCGGTTTGAAAAAGAGGGCACTTTTGAAAAGATGGAGATAATCTATTCACCCCCCCTCTAGATTATCGTAGCCGCTTGGACTTACAATAATCTCAACATGCTTCTTCAATATTAAATGGCAAGAAAGTTTTAAAAACTAATTCATGCAATTCTATGGGTTCAAATTCCTAAATTCATTTACTCCCCCTCCTAGGTGGTGCGTAAACAGTTGATTAAGAACAATTGTAGTCCTCTCTGATCGTTACAATCATTAATAACTCCAAAAGATTTGTGAATTGAGTGACTCCCCATAAACATGCATCACACATGTTTCATGTCCGGTCGATTTCCATCTTTGTTAGAACTCATCTCCCGAATTTTGCAATAATAAATATGACATGCTAATTATTGATCAGATACAAATCAATTATAAATAAGCACTCGAATTCATAAAATAAAATACATGAATTAATTAAGAAAACGAATAATCATATTTAATACAAATCCACAATTTCGATTATGCCCCTAAGATCCGAAAAATATGTCAAACATTGATTACAAACTCATAGACAAATCCGAATCAATATTATGACATCATATAAGCACATACAACAGTTCTTAGACATAGAAAGAAAAACCTTCTTGTCAGGATGGATTCTCTCTCCAAGCCCTCAAAGCTCTTGTGCTCCCTAGATGCGAAAGCCTTGTGGTGTTCTTCGCGGCCTAGCCTTTTGCTCTCAAAAGCTCTTCGATTCCTTCGTTCCTGAGTTATTTGATGTGTTTTTGTTCTATGGAATGATAATTTTTCGTGCAAGACTTGGTCCCATTTTATAGATGCTTGGAGAGATCACTTGTAGAGTTGGAATAGGAAGCAAACTCTAAAAAACACGCCGAAGCAGACTCCCACACCTGGTCGGGCCGTGTGGGTCCACAGGCGTGTGGCCTTGGGCTTAGCCCTTCCGTCGCACTGGCGGTGTCGCATGGGTAGGTGGTGAGGCCGATAACCTTGTCCACACGGCCATGAGTTCACACGATGCAGCCGTGTGGACTGCTCTATCCTCTGTTTTCTTCCTTCTTCACACAACCATATGATTTTTCACACCACCACCCACACGGCCGTGTGAGGCTACACGGTCTGGCCGTGTGACTTGCTTTTGTTCCTTTTTTCCATCGTTTTGATCTCCTCTTTGCATTCAACAATCTTATTCGGGCATCCCTACTGATATTTCTTCATTTTAAGCTCCGTTTCCTTCAAGAATTACAAGAATACGCAGTATCATGCCCTTAAAAGGAAACCAAGTAAAAACATAATAAAATTGCGTGCAAATGCATCAATTATATATCAATTTAAGCCCTAAAATGCACGTATATTTTACACACATCAGGAATTACGTCAGCGTAATAATCATGCCAGTATAAAAGCTACACCCGTTTAGCCTATGATTGGATATAAATATTGTTGCATTTAATGCGGGGAAACTAATGCGGTTTCAAAGATTAAATCTTGACCGCTGATTTTGTTCAAGTTTCTCAAATTATAAAAATCGTCCTTTCAAGTCCCATGTAAACCAAAAACCCATTTTTTTCTCTCTCCTCACAAACACTCTCGTCTTCAACAAGCAAAGTAAGTTTTCTCTCTGCGAAAGTTCTAAAACCCTAGTTCATCAAGCAAGATTTTTCGTTCAGTCTATCGTTTGTTTTTCAAGAAAATGGATGCATCATATGATTTTGTTAAGATGTCAGAGAAGATCCACTCGTGATCGACAGTAGACTTAGAAGGTATGGTGAAACAGGGAGCTGATAAGGCCCTGGTGAAGAAGATCACTGAGAAGATTGAGAAGTCCGGTCTGAAGGACTTTCTCACATTGGAGTTCTCTCATACCTACTCTGAAGAAGTTGCCATGTTCTATGTGAACGCGAAGTTCATGACGGGGAGATTCGCTCCTCTGTTCACAGCAGGGACATTAAAATCATCTGTGACGACTTGCTTTGCAACCGCTTGCTAACGCCTCGGAAGGATTGAAAGAAATTACTGAGAAAGACGTGAACTTAGGCGCTTCGCTGGAAGGAAATTTCAAGCTGAGTCACCGCAAAGGTTGTTTATACAGCTAAAAAGGCAATGATAAAGGATGATTACCACAAGATTATGGACATCGTGTCCAAATGTGTTGATATGAAGTTCGACAGCTTTAATCAGTTGTCTCGGACTAAGTTGGTGGTGATGGCTGCGATAATGGAAGAAAAAAGTTAAATGGGCTGAGTTTGTCTTGATGCATATACCAAACGTGATCAACAAGACTATTGAGGAAGATGGTCTATTTGGAGGCTCGTTGGGATATGGCTTGTGATTGGCCATCTCATGGAGGTGAAGGGGATTACCCGAGATATGGAAAGTCATTTCATGGTAACAAGAAAATGTTCAAGGAAAATCTTTCTGGCGCTCAGAGGCAAGTGCATGCTAGAAGAGCTGACACCAGCGAGGGTGAATCAGCTGATCCTGAAGATACAGATGCGACCACCCCAACTCTCTCTCCTAAGCCGATTCACAAGAAGAGAGTTGCTGCAGCCAAGAAAGCTCCTGCCCCTGTAGCCGATCCCAAGAAAGCACTTGCCCCAGCAGCCAAGCCAACTTAAGCTCCTGCCCCTGCAGCCGAGCAAGAAGATGCACCTACCCATGCAGCTAAAACCGAGAAGGTTATGTCTACACCTTCTCTGGTTGTGAAGAAAAAGCGCACAGTTGTGCCTCGCAAGCCAGCTGTTGCTAAGAAACTAAAGATGGTGGAGCTAGAAGCCACAGAAGAAGCTGAAGAGGAAGAAATTCCTCTTGTGAAGACCAAAAGAAGAAGACTTGTTCGTAAGTCTGAACTGGAGAAAGATGAGTCCGACACTGAGCCTGCGAAACAGACTACTGAAATCCAAGAAGAACAGTCGAAGGAAACTGATGGTGGTAATGAAGTCACCATGGAGAAGTAGAAGACTGCTGATGTCGATCACCTGACTACTGAAGACCCAGCTGTTCGAGAGACAGCTGTGGAGGAACAAGGAGCTGAGACAGTTGAGAATAATGAAGAAAGTGATGTCCAGTCCCCTCATACGGATGCTAATGAACCTGAGGAGGAACATGCTCCACTTATTACCATTTAGGAGAAAGATGATGATGATGATGTGATGATGCTATCTCCTGTCTATCCTGACATTCAGGAGAGATTGAGGGTTTGTGAGAAGCTGGAAGCTGAGTTACTCCAGATATCAATTCCAAAGGTCGGAGTTCATTGAAGAAGAAGGGGAACTCATGAGTTTCTTGGGTAATATAGCCATCAGCTCCACCCTTGATCCTGACTTTTGCATGACCATTCTCTCTCAGAGGAGGGATGAAGAGAAAGAGAGAGCCTTAGAGAAGGCCAAGGCTATTGAGGAGTAAAAGAAGTCGCACACATGTCTTTTCTCCGATGTACCAAAATTTTCCAGGAACTCGACTGACAGCAGCGACAGTGATATTAAGGAGATAGATCCTGCTATTGCAGCTGAGAAAGCAGAATTCAAACAAGTTGTTAGAGAGTGATGGCCAAAGGTTGAGTCCGCTGAGACAGCCGACTTCCAGAAAGCCTTTAAAGCCATCTGTGCTGAGATCAAGAAAATGGAGCATGGCTTTGCATTATTGGACCAAAGGATGGATAATCGTGATGCCAACATAACTAGAGGCATTCGCGGTGTTGTTCTGAGAATTCGAGAATGGGTTGGACAGACACTGGCTTTGAGACGCGAGCAGGTCACCTACTTTAAATCCTTATATGTAGAATTGGTGGTCTGGAGCTCCAATAATCTCAAGTTCCAGTTGAGGCAAAGGGACCACATTATAAAGATGGAGAAGTCACACAAGTCGGATATGGAGCTGCTCAAGATGCAGCATAAGAACTAAATTGCCAGAATGGAGGCCAACGTCGAACAGCAGATTCGGGTCCTCTAGACAGAAATGAAGTTGATGGCAGCTAATCTACAGCTCTAACGTTGGAATTCCGAGAAGCATACTCCAAGACCCACGACAAGCATGACTCAACAAACAACAAGCTCGATTTCATCCAAGTGGGATGTTCCATGGCTTAGCCCTACCCCTTGGTAATGATGATGCCAAAGAGGGGGAAGATGAAGCCATCAGGGAGCTGAAGGAAGGGCGAGGAAGTGATAAGGAGGGAAATAAAGGGGAAGGAAGCAAGGGGGAAGGAAGCTCTGTGAATAAACCCCCATTGAAAAGAATGCTTGCTAAGACCCCATAACAAGGAGATGTAACAGCTTCAATTCTCAGCGGACTACCTAAAGAGCTAACAGTAGAAGAGAAAGCTGAGTTGGCAGTCAAGGAATCAAGAAAAACCATCGAAGTGAGTTTGAGAAGGTAGCTAAGAAGCACGCTGAGTGCATAAAGGATATTTAACAAGGTATGATGGCCCCTAGGGGACTATTAAAGGATTCCCCAAAGAATAAAACCCCCGGATCACTAGAGGAGTTTCAAACTCTAGAAGTGAAAAGGCTATTTCAAGAATCGACTCTACCTCGGGCATTAGACTTGTAGTGGGAGAAGGTCTCGATTTGTGCAAATCGATTGATAAGCGTGAGTTCAGCGATCACTCGGGAAAGGCACTGTGTAGTGCACTCCCAGAGGGGGAGCTGAGTCAACAAGAGGAATGGGAAGGTTTGGGAGTAGTGGAAGAGGCATAGGCACTCCACCACAACCAAGACCACAAGATATATGGTATATTGATCCACATTAAAAGGAATCAATTCTTGGGCTGGGTATGATCATCTTGCCAATCTAGAAGTGATGCGCAAAAATAAGGAAAGTGTGAGAAGGCAAGAGACCGAAAATGAAAGAGCTATGCGTGAATGGGAAGAAAGGCAGCGTAGGGATGACCCTGCTGCTAAGCGCGCATATGAGAAGAAGAAGAAAGATGAAGAAGAGAAGAAGAGAAGAAGAAGCGGAGGATGATAGAAGGAGAGCGAGAAGATGAAGAGAGAAGAAGGAAGCAACAAAGGCGTTGAAGATGGTCAGTAACCCTTCATGTATTTTACTTAACTATAAATACACAAGCGTAATTTAAATTCATAAAGCTTTGATATCTCTGCTTGTAATTGAATAGCTTTGCTCGATACATGTTGTAATGCAAATGTAGTATAGCTCTAATACGATGTATAGAGTATACCATGTAAACAGCTTTGTAAAGGACAAGAATGTTATGGTCAATAAAATTGACATATTCAAAGCATACATTCTTTGTTTCTGCACTGCTTGTATTTGCTGTAATTTTTATTTAAGTTTTGGCATCATCAAAAAGGAGAAAATTGTTAGGAAATTTATTATTAGATTTTGATGATACCATGTAAAACTTAGAATAGGAAATTGGCCTATTTTCCTTGTATTTCTATTTTCTAATAGATAATCTTTGCATGAGTGAGTGAAGTCAGCTATGTTGAAGAATGCAAGAAGTCAACTGAAGACTGAAGCGAAGACCCAGCTATGTGTCAACTGAGTGTAGTCAAGATGAAAGGCAAAGACTCTACTGAAGGAGATCCAGCTGAGGAACACCTGTGTAAAGATTGAAGAATTAACAGTCAAGTCAGTAAATAGCCAAGTCTACCAGTTAAGCTGACAGTTGAGTCCTTCCTAAAAGGTTAGAGTAGACTTAAGTCAAAGGGGTAAAGGCAGTTGTCAAGTCAAGTCGACTGATATTAATCCGTTGCACGGAAGTCAAGGATATTACTCAATATAGTTGAGTCCATGTTGCCACGTCTTAAAGTGTTTGACCCGAAATGTGCGAAATGATTAAACTAATGGGAAGCGATGAAGCATATCGAGATCTGAAAAGGCTGCAGGATCATTTAATACGAGGAAATATAACCATCAAGCTGCAAGTCAAGAAATGACAAGCCAACGAACAAGAAGTGTCATTTTGAAAATAGCATATCTTTTCAACGTAAATATTTTCAAATGAGCACTATAAAAGGCCGAGGAAGCAAGAAAGAAAATACGAACGACCAATCATATGAATTCTAAGAGATTTTACAATCAAGAAAACCTGCAAACATTCTCTCAAGCTTACTAAGATATTCCTCAATCCTAAATTCGAAGGAACTCGATCCAACACACTCTGTGAAGGAAAGAAAACTTCATCCAGTTGAAGAGGAAATAGTTTTAAGAACTAAAGGGGTCTACTCTCCAAGTTGATGGAGTTGTAGTAAGGTTCAAGGCCGAACCAGAAGTTTTGGGCTCGTTGGAAGGTTGTGTGATCAATTCCAAGGTTGAAAGGAACTAAAGTAGCAGGGCAGCTGTCTTGTGAAGAAGCAGAGTCCCAGGAGCAACCAGCTGTGTGATCAAGGCTGACTCGGACTGGGAACTACTCTGTAACCAGATCTGTTACTTAGTGGATTCCTCCACAGTTGGAGAAGAGTGGAGTAGAGGAATTACTCCATCTTCGAACCATTATAAAATTTGCTTGTGTCATTTACTTACAACATTTTATTGTCCTGCTTATATTTATATGTGCTATTTAAGTTATATTGCTAACCCAACTAATAATAACATTGCTAAGATCAAGTGTTAAAAACAAGTTTAAAATTATCAAGGATGTTAAGTCTTCCACTGAAAAACAAATCAACTAAAAGTTAAGTGTTAGCTGACCCAACTGAGTTATATTATCAACAACTCAGTCGAGTCTATTGAGTGGGTAACTTTGCTGAAGTAAACCAACCTAGTTGTCCCCCAGGACTTAGGCCGATTTGAGTAAACTAGAATAATTTAAAAGGACTAATTTCAAAAAGTTGGTAAGGTTTATTCAACCTTCCCCTTTAAACCTTACAACACACCCCTTGGGACCTACAAGTGCAAAAGGCTGGGAACCAATGAGATGTTCCTACACACCTGCAGAGGTTTAGGCAAACCTGTCGAGCATTAAACCAAGGTTGGGTCAACATCATTTGCTACATAATAAGACAAGACAATGGCCATGAATGGAGTTTGAAAATGCATCTATCTTTTCAATGGATACATTTTTGAACTGCCACTATAAAAGGCTGAGAAGTCTATGAGAGATAGTACGAAGCAACAGACACATACCTGCAAACATTCAAGCAAAGAGCAAAATACTCTCAAATAATACACTCAATCCTCAAGGCTAAATCTCGAAGTATATCTGACCAACACTTTCAGTGAAGGAAAGAAAAACTTCAAAGTTGTTGAAGAGGAAAATTTGTTAAAAGACAAAGTCTGCACATCCAAGATTGAAGAAAGTGCAATGAGGTTCTAGTTGGACCAAACTTTGGATTCGTTAGAGGGCTTCGTAATCAATTCCAAGAATTCGAAGGAGCTGAAGTAGCAGCACAGCTGTCTTGTGAAGAGTTGAGTCCCAGGTGTGACGCCAGCTGTGTGATCAAGGCTTGCTCGGACTGTTCATCCATTTTGTAACTCGTTGTTGCATTAGTGGATTACCTCCGGGAGTTGGAGAAGAGTGGAGTAGAGGAATTACCCCATCCTCGAACCACTATAAATTTTTCTGTGTCTATTTACTTTCAAAGACATATATTTCTTACACATTTATATCTGCTGATTGATAAATTCGCTAAGTCAACCGATAAAAACTTAACCTAAAACAAGTGTTAAAAATATATTTCAAACTAAGGGTGTAAGACTTCGTTGGAAACCAAGTTAGTTGTATTTATAAAAGGTCACTTCACTCACCTGAGTTATTCTACAAATAGCTCTCTAGAGTCTGTTGAGTGGCTAACTCTAGTGTTGAGGTTGAACTAAGTTGTCCCTCAAGGACTTAGCTGACTTGTGATTGAACTCTTTCAAGGACAAACACAAAATTTGGTTCGACCTCTTTACCCTTAGTCAGAACCCTCCCCCTTCTAGACTTAATACAAACACCCCTTAGGACATACATCTCTTAACTTTACCCAAATTTCAGATTCGACCTCTTTACCCTTACTCAGAACCCGATTAGGGTCCGTTTTCTCCTCAACGGTTCTACCTTTGTCCGTAGAGGAATGGACTGGATGGTATACCTTTCGATCTCTGGACCCCCCCATTGAGAGTAATCACAAGCCGACTGGTCTTTGTGAGAAGCATGAGGCACCAGGCGACGGCAAGATGCAGAGCTATGACCCGACAATTTGCACAAAATTCAGGGATTTTCTCATAGCTTAAAGAAACAAATGAACAGTGCCCCACATGTTCCACCATAATGTAATCCTGCAGCGGCTTATCTAAATAAATATCCACCAAAACCGGAACAAAATGGCCAAGAGAGCCATTTAATGAGCGTTCATCAATCTGAATCGGTGTGCCAACAACTTTCGCAATTTCCATAATAATGCTTTAGGATGCGATTTCTACTTAACTCAAAAATATGAACACAAATCCTGGCTATGGACGTATTAACTTTATACGGTTAAAATATGGAGCAGGAGATAATTGAATAGAACCAGGATTAATATCCCAGGAAGCGCGCGCCTCAGTCCGGTTAAAATCCAAAGCATTCGGAAATTTGATACAAAAATATATATTAATATTTCATATTCAGCAAAACATTTATGAAGATGTATTAAAGCCCAAGGCTTACCTTTCCCAAGAATCACACGTCCAATGAGCAAAAAAGAGAATTCCATAATCCGTTATTTATAAACATTTTCATCAATAGTAACCGAAAGTAATCCCCTTTTTTAATGGGTTCAGGGCCTTGGTGAGATTTACCAGATACCACGTGTGAAAAAGAATGTGCCATAGGATAAACTTCTAAATTAATTAGTGGGATATTCAATCCCTTGCCCAAAAGAATCCATAATAACAGGATTGTTGGATGCTTGTGGGATAATATGATTCAAACCCATACCACTTAGACCAACGAATCAGCATCATGGGACAGACTAGGAGGCTTTGTTGAGGATTGGGGGACCACTTGTGACATCTCAAGATTGGACGCCATGTAGTTTGTTGAGGAGGGGGCCACAACATTACCAGAAGAGGGCGCCAAGGAGGGACTTGTGGAGGGGACCACAATAATAACCTGAGACCATGGCATCGAAGGAGGCTTGGGGACCACCAAGGGAGGGGGACCATACGCCCCTTTGCAAGTATTAGAGGTCAACAACAAAAAATTGGATGCGTCAAGGGCATATACAACAACAATTTTCACTATGGATGGTTCTTGAGCATGAAACGAAGAAGAAAAATCCAACGGAGAACAGATTGGCGTGGAAAAAATCTCAATTTCGGCCAGATTTTGGCCGAAAAAATTGGCCGGAAAGGCAGCCATGAGAGGATGGCGGCGTTAGATTTGATTAGTATAGATGTTTAATTAACATCTTATCACATTCAAGTTTGTGTTTTGATGCCCTAAAAATTAAAAAACATGTTTCACCGATTTGTGAATATAAATTGGTTGTCAACAGATTCATTGGATAATTTAACAAGATATGTGCGAAGACATACTGCCTTTTTCCGATCAACACATACTAAATTTGGCCACTCTACCAAGTAAACGTTACTGAATTCATAGAATGGTTTAAATTTATAAAAGTTCAAAAATTAGGCTTTTCACTCAATTCATTAAAAATATAAGTGAATTTTGAAAACAGGTCCGTAATTAATTGAAGTTAATAGAATTTCTTCAAAAATACATGCACGATGCTAACTACGTGCTAGAATTACCTTCTCAAGGTATACTAATTAAATCGACATTGCTGGTTAGTTAAGTAGACATATTAAATAACGTTATATATCGATGTGAATTGGATACGCATCTCATCACACCAACAATTATATATGACTGTATTTTTGTAGAATGTGTTGGAAGGTACATACTCGTTGTATATGATCGTGTAACATCTACACCATCAGTATTAAAATTGAAATTATATTAAAACAACTATCTATCAGTATACACAAAGCCGGCCCCGAGGGCGTTGTCACCAAAACGATAGCCTAGGATCCCGATTTTAAGGGGGCCCAATATTATATAGTCATTTTATATACATTAATATTTTATTAAATTATTTTGATAATTGCCCGAAAAAGTAAAAAAATACCAAATGGTAGTTCATTTCGAATTGGACTAAAAAATTAATCTATCTTCTATAATTAAAATAAAAGAAACATTATTTTTTTCCATCAGATTCTCTTTCTACTCAAGAAAAATTTATTTATTTTTCCTTAAAATTAAAAGGTATATGTATGCTTTTTTTTTCTTTGTAGAATTCTATTTCGATGATGGAATACTAAAATTTTTCTTTTTCTTCCATCTGCAAGTCACGCCTTTCTCAAACTTTAATTGCTATTCATCGGAGAAGTCATTCTCCAATTGCGATTTGAATGAATCAGTTTCATCATTGGTGCATAAACATGTAAGATATCAAATATTTTTTTAAATCAAATTGAAGAAACTCTTAATTTTAATTCTTAATCAAGCGACACATGAGGTTTATATTGGTAGACTTGAAATTTTGATTGAATCTATACGAATACCATAAAGAAGAATTGAAAATGTGACTCTTTCGCCACAATTTAAAGATATGCGAATCTACAATATATATAAAAAAAGTTATTATTTTTGTTCGTTACAATATAAATTTGAAATCTCTCATATTTGTATGTGAGTGTGTTAGTGTGCATTAGGTAGGTTCTTTTATTTTAAATTATATTCAAAGTGTACGTATGTAATATATTTATTTGTATTTTTCTTTCTTTTTAAACTGGCTTTTTTTTTTTTCGTGTGGTCATGTGTCCCCAAAAGTCGAACACCTTTAACATTCATTTATTATAACCTTAACTATATATATATATATAGGGGAGGTTAAAATGAGACCACATATTATAGTGAGACAGTGTGGACTCATCTCAACCCTCCATTATCTACATCAATGGCTAAGATAAATAGGGGTTAAAATTACATTAAATATTTAATTAATGCAAAATAAGGGTATAGTTGTCAAATTAACCAAGTGGGGGACCATCCAAATATGAAATCAGTTATTAGGAGAGAGAAAATCACGCGGGAGAGAGAAAAAATCCGAGAAAATCGCTACCGAGAGAAAATCGCGCATGTGCTCTGCCATGCAGTATGCTGTACACTTATCATATATTTGTTGTATACTTAACACTATTTTACTGTATGTTTAGCATAATTTTACTGCATATTAAAATGGTCAAACAAAAATATGTGGGGACCGTGAATCAAGTAATCAATTATATATAGAGAGAGAATCACGCTCATTAACATGTGGGGACCGTTGATTAAGTAAGTCAATTATAGAGAGAGAGAAAATCACGCTCATTATTGTGTTGTATATTTAGCATATATTTGATGTACACTTAACACTATTTTGTTGTATGTTTAACATTATTTTACTGCATATTAAAATGGTCAAACAAAAATATGTGGGGACCGTGGATTAAATAATCAATTATATAGAGAGAAAATCACGCACATTATTGTGTTGTATATTTAGCATATATTTGATGTATACTTAACACTATTATACTGTTATGTTTAACATAATTTTACTGCATATTACAATTGTCAAACAAAAATATAAGTATACAACAAAACACATATAAATATACAACAAAAAAACATAAGTATACAACAACATAAATATATACATCAAAAATTAATTATTTATACAGCAAAACACATCTAAATATACATCGAAAAACATCTAAGTATACATCAAAGAAGATTCTACAACAAAGAGTAACAGATCGTCTCCTTCATCTCTCCATCTGCCATACCTTCACGCTCGAGCCAACCAACAATCGAGAAATTCATCGAAGAAAACTACGCAAAACTTCTTCCCCCAAATTTCAAAAAAAATCCTCTCGATTCAATTGAAGAATCACAAGAATCGTGAAAAAAATGAAGTTTCCCAAGCTCGCTCGTAAGACTGCATCTGTTTCAAACCACTCCCTATCCCATGTTTGGTGAAAATTACTAATCCAGGGAATCTTCTCCATGAGGGGTGCAGCAACCTCCCGAAGAATCCAACAGACAATCGTGAAAAAAGCAAAAAAAGCCACAATACGCAATATGAGCCGAACTCCGCTAATACGGACACAACTTTGTGCGGAAACGTCGCGACGCGCAGTCATGTGACATGAGACATAACAATGAAAAGAAGAATGATCACGGATCAAGGTTCAAACTGATCGTGCAATACAATTTCTAATCCTTGCCGTGAGAAGAAGAATGAAAATTGTATAATTACACAATTACAATGATGCCCTTTTCAGATTTAAAATAAATCAAAAATATTTATTAAATGGAGTAAATCTCAACCATCTAAAATTACAGATTTGTGGACATGATTAGTCCACACTGTCTCACTCTAATTATGTGGTTTCATTTGATCCAATCCCTATATATATATATATATATATAGGGAGGTTATAATGAGACCACAAATTATAGTGAGACAATGTGGACTAATCTCAACCCTCCCTTATCTAGATCAATGGCTAAGATAAATAGGGGTTAAAATTACATTAAACATTTAATTAAGGCAAAATAAGGGTATAATTGTCAAAACAAACATGTGGGGGACCTTCCAAATATGGAATCAGTTACTAAGAGAGAGAAAATCACGTGGGGAGAGAGAAAATCACGTGGGGAGAGAG
The DNA here is from genome assembly GCA_016081115.2 of Rehmannia glutinosa. NCBI lineage: Eukaryota > Viridiplantae > Streptophyta > Magnoliopsida > Lamiales > Orobanchaceae > Rehmannia > Rehmannia glutinosa. The sequence continues at coordinate 289,867 of JABTTQ020001822.1, read as the reverse complement.
AAAATCGCTACCGGAGAGAAAACCGCGCATGTGCTCTGTCATGCAGTATGATGTACACTTATCATATATTTGATGTATACTTAACACTATATTACTGTATGTTTAACATAATTTTACTGGGTCAAACAAAAACATGTGGGGACCGTGAATCAAGGAATCATTTAAAGAGAGAGAATCACACTCATTAACATGTGGGAACCGTGGATTAAGTAAATCAATTATAGAAAGAGAGAAAATCATGCTCATTATTGTAATGTATATTTAACACTATTATGTTGTATATTTAACATATTTTTACTGTATATTACAATTGTCAAACCAAAATATAAGTGTACAACAAAACACATATAAGTATACAGCAAAAAACATATAAGTATACATCAAAAAACATAAGTATACAACAACATAAATACATACATCAAAGTTTAACTACTTATACAACAAAACACATCTAAGTATACATCGAAAAATATATAAGTGTACATTAATCCTAATTGTCTCCTCGTAGGCCCTCGTTTTCTCCACGTCAGCATCGTCTTCTTCACCAATCCTCCAATTATGTCCTTTATTCTGAAACTCCAAATATATATCTCGAACTCCGGCGAAAAATAAACCTATTTGTGTGTGTAAATCAAATTAAAGCAACGGCATGGTGGCCCATCGAACATCAACTCAAGTTGCCTCTCTGATGTGATTTTCTTCTTTTTCTTCTGGTTTCCCCTCTTCTACTGTAAGAGGAAACGGAGAAGTCATTCAAGTTTTTAGGGGATATTCTCCGTCTAATATTGTCCTAATTTGTAAATACATATCTTCACAATTCCCGTTAATTAACACTACTATATATAGAACTCTAGCCCCAAAACTCCTTCTTCCCCATCATAATCAATCATGTCGAACAAGAAACAACATGTTCTAATTGACGGTCCATCACTCTCGAAAGATTTAATCTTCTTCAAAATCTTCGCCCGACTCCACAAATCCCTCCACCAATCCCCTTGTGTTTGAAATGCGCTCCACGACCACCTATCCGAATTCCTCGCCGTCCGCCTCCGAAATCACCCACGTCTCGGAGAATTTTTTGGGTTGAGAATAATAGCGGTTTGGGGACCACGTAATTAGGGGGTGAAAACTAAGACTAATATGCCTTTTTCAGATTTAAAATAAATCAAAAATATTTATTAAATTAGGTAAATCTCAACCATCTAAAATTACATTTGTGGTCGGGATTATTACCCACACTGCCTCACTCTAATTATCCTGTCTCATTTGATTCTATGCCTATATATATATATATATATATATATATATATATACATATGATTCTCTGGGTTTTTGTAATTATCCAAACCTCAGGGGTCTTTTGTAATTATCCCTTATATTAATCAATTAACTAAATATGATATTTGGATAATTACATATAGTTTATGCTAAAGAGTCTGTGGTATCTACCTCCCAAAGTTCAGCACAAAAAGGAAATTGACACTGCCGGCATAGACAATACCAAATCCTTTACCCAAAAAAACTAAAATTAAGAGCCTACTTGTCAAACACCAATTGGTTGTATACAACTGAAAGAACACTAAACTAGACCATGGTTAAGTTAACTAACTCAAGGGTTGACCAGTAATTGTGGATTTAAGTAAGCTGGCTAGATGAGCCATGCTTCTTTGGTTCCAACATGTAACATGAAAAGAGACACCACACGTGGCTCCAGGTGATAGGCTAAAAGTTTCAAACCCAGCTACTAGAATTAGGCAATGTCATGCTTGTTATAATTCTTTGTGATTTGCTTTAAGACTTTCAAATCTTCAAAGGAGTTTTAATACTGTTGAAATGATTGACCATTAATTTGCCTAACTTTTGGTATGGATACTTAATAAATAATTTATTTATTTCAAATTTTATTATTTATTTCGGTTAGAAGTACAGTTTCATCAAACTAAGAGTTCATAATACATTTTTTTTGTTTCTTTTCTCCCAAAACTATCATCTGGATGAGAGTGTAATATAATAATAATAACTCCGAATAACTATTTTCTAGATCAATAATTTAGAAATACACAATATATAAAAGTTAATATTATCAATTGATCGTCGAAGTTTAAACTCTTTTTCTTCTCTCAAAACCTTAGCCGCATTTGCTCTCCATATGGGGGAATTGATTTTCATTGCTTTTAACTAAATAAATTTGTCCCCGATAGGTGATTTTTATTTGTTCCCAATAGATGATTTTATTTGTCTCCAATAGGTGACTTTTTTTTCCAGTTAATAAGTTTGTTCCATATGTGGAATTTTATTCAGAAAATCAGATAAGTCATTACCCGACGATACATGACATGACGCGAGATCATCGTTGGTATGTATTTTGTCCACCGTCAGTCGTTCGAAGTTTTGATTCTACAAATCGATTAAATCTAGTTAGGTTTAAAATTTTTGTTTTAAATATCTGTATAGGTTTTTATGATCATGTAGGGCTTGCAACTATTTTTTACTTGCTGTTGTAATCAGTTGTAAGTTTCATTCTGATGAATTAATGAAATTCATTTAGATTCAAAAGAAATTCACATTATATTTCATATATATATATAGGGGAGGATCATGTGAGACCATGGCTCTAGGTGAGACACAATGGACTAATCTCAACTAATCCTCTACTATTAATCAATGGGTGTGATTTAATGAAAAAAAATTATATTAAAATATTAATTTAATCAATATAAGGGTAATAGAGTAAAATAACATAATAAAGCAGTTACCAAAATGAAATGAGATTGGATTCAAATCTCTCTCACTCTCTCAATCTCATGTGATCTCTCTCTCTCTCTCACGCATATTCTGTTTTTCCTCCATTGCGAGGCCTGCAAATCTGAGAAAATCGCCATTAACACAAATCTGAGAAAATCTCATTCACCTCCATGCCAGACCTGCAAACATCGAAAACACAGAAAATTTGGTGTGAGAATTAAAGGATTGAGTTTCGATGGAGAACTCGAATCAGGTTTTGTAAAAATCAAATCTTAAAACTGTAAAAATTGCAATGAAGAAGATGATGTTTGTATGCTCATAAATTTCCGCATTGAGATGATGCAATAATACTTTAGGAACACTGCAAAAATTACTATAAGATGTTGCATAGTTGAAACTATGCAGCAAACATCAACTAACTATACGTTATCTAGAAGGTATTAATGCAGTGTAAAAAACTAAATATATAATACATATACCCAACTGTGCAACGCGTTATAAATTATACAGCAAAATCAATTAACTATGCATTATCTAGGAAGAGTAGGTCTCCCATAGGACCGTCTTACGGATCTTATTCCGTAAGACGGATCCACCCACCCAGCCCACCCGCGCCCGCGCCAGCGCCAACACACCGCACCCGACCCCATCCGCGCCCGACTGTTATTTAAAAAAAAAAAAAAAAAAAAAAAATCTACCACTACACCACTAGTGCTTGTTGTGCAATTTTAATGTAACCATGTATATAAAGGCATTCATAAAAACGCCTAGTAAATTGAATAAAAATTAAAAACGCCTCTAAATCAAGAGGCTAAGAATCGAACCCAAGTCTATTAAAAGACATGATACATTATCTCAATAAATGGATACTTATAAAAGTGTTACTTTAACTACATCATATTTATTTTTTATTTTTCCTATTTTTTTGTTCCTAGTTTGTAACTGTATTAAGAAATCTGATACTTTATCTCAACAAATGGATATTTTTACTTATAAAAGTGTTACTTTAACTATATCATATTTATTTTTTATTTTTCCTTCTTTCCTTCATTTCTAATTTATGACTATATTAAAAAACATGATACTTTATCTCAAAAAAATAGATACTTTAACGTATAAAAGTGTTACTTTAACTCATTTATATGTATATTTATTGTAATATATTCATAACTTGTGACTATATTAAAAATATGTTACTTCATCTCAAACAATAAATACTTTTACTTATAAAAGTATTACTTTAACTCTATCATATTTATTATTCATCTTTCTTTATATTTATTGTGAAAAAATGTAACTTTTTTAAAAACATATATTTTTACTCTTAAAACATGATATTTTGTCTCAAAAAATATATATTTTTACTCATAAAGGTGTTACTTTAACTATGATATATTTATTTTTCCTTCAATGTAATGTAATCATAATCTGTGGCTATATTAAAAAATATGATATTTTACCAAAAATAACTGATACTTTACCAAAAATAACCGATACCTTTTCTTATAATGTATTACTTTGACCCGCGGACCTGTCAACAGGATCCGCGGGTCAAATAGGATCCGTCTACGGATTGAGACCCTTAAGAGAGTCCTACATGAGTTTTTGCCATCTAGGAACTATCTATGCAATGTGAATAACTAAAATATGCAGTACATTATACTCAACTATGTCTTATTGTCATAAAACAATGCAACAAAAATAACTAAATATGCATTATCTAATAGCTATTTGCATTATAATAAATGTGAAAATATCCAAAAAATCAGAAAAATCACAACCCTTAAGAAAACAAATGGATGGATAATATTAGTCCATCTTGTCTCACCTAAGGAGGTTGGTCTCATTTGAACCAAATCCTATATATATATATATATATATATATATATATTAAGTCGCATCTAACATTCCATATCAAAATAAATTAGTTCATAGGGGAGCATGTGACAAGGGTTTATCCTCTTGCATGAAAAATTACATGTCACGTTTCTCGGACGAAATATTTTAATTAAATGGTGGGCTAAAGAAGATTTCTTTGGAGAAGGATCAACTTATAACCTTAAAGGAATCAGATCTCTGAAACCAGCTCATGAAACAATGAGGAATATGAACCATCAAGTTCCAACACAATCTGCTTTATTAAAAGAATTATTGCAACATATGGACAAGGATAGTGTTGCAAAATTATTCAAAGAAGTATTCGAACCGGTAACTACTGGAACAGATAAACCGAGTACTTCATCTTCAAAAGACAAAAATATTGAAGATACCGAAATGAATGAAGCCCAGAATCCTTATGAGGATGAAGATCTCATCTTAGAAATGATGAACAGAGAATATGAAGGATAAAATTGTCCAAATTGACAAATACGTCAGCCAACATCAGCACTTATGTAAGCAGTGACGTAAGCAATGACGCTAGAAGTGACGTAATGATGACGTCAGCAATTTATAAAATTTTGGAATCCGCATTTGAAATCCGGCAGAATGGTTATAAAAAGGCTCATAGCCTCTTCATTTTCGGCATCCAAGTTTTCAGCTCTCTCTCTCTCTCTCTAAAATTTCTCGATTGTAATTAGAAGTTTAAAGTTTGCAATAGTTTCTGATCTCGATTGACTGTTCCGATCAAGATGGTTCTACGATCCCTATTAGAGAGTCTTCAAAATTTCTATGCCTTTGATCTCTGACCATAATTAAGGCAGAGGTATTTAAACCTAATCTTGTTAAAGGCTTTAAGCCGATCTGAATCATGCCTAAATGCATATATTTATACTGAACTTTATGAAGTTCTATTAATTTTTTAGATAATAAATTAAAATTATCATAACCCTCTTTTAAAGGTATAGATTCTTCTATTGTTTTAACAATATAATCAGATCTGAAGGATAAATGATTAGATCTATAAATCTTCTGTTTAGAAGCGACTGGTAATGACCAGTTTTGGAGATTTTTCTCAAAATTTTCAGAGATTATTATCTCTTTGTTTTTCTGGTTTTCCAAATTTTCTAAAGAATTTTTTGGAAAGTATTTACTTAATCGATTCATTTTGAAAATAAGTATACTGTCAACGACTTACACACTCTGACCTGCCTCTATCTGGGCCTTACGGTGTACGAGCTGCGCGACTTAGGAGAAACTTCGTGTAAAACTTATTATCAAAAATAAAAAGATTAATTAAACCTTTTCAAAAATTTCTTTATTGAATTAATACAGTTTAACTGTATATACCGTATATTTTGGCTCTGATACCAAATATGGTACCAGGATATAATTGAGTTATTTTAACTCAAAATTATTAATATTAGAAAATTTTAAGACTATAAGTCTTGAATAGCAGAAGCAATTTGTAAGAAACTTTTGAGTTTCAATTATAAAATTATTATCAGAGTAAAATAATTATTATTACAAATGGAAAACAGTATAATATACAAGATAACAAAATTATCAAACAAACTTTTATTAAAGACTGTATCAGCACCTGAATCTAATAAAGCTTCTGTTGTTAAACAGAATTCATTATTAACAATAATTGTAACTTTTGTATACCATTTTTGAAATAGTTGTTTATCAATTTTATTGACCCAAACCAAATCTTCTGGTAATTCAGAAGTAATATGATTAACTAATTCTAAATCCTGATAAGGATTATTTTCTTCTTCATTAGATTCGTTAACTTCATCATCTGATGAATCATACTTCGTTTTAGAAGTAGAAGGTATATTTTCTATAGATTCTATTTTTCTTTTTAGAATAGACAATTCATCTTTAATTTCATTAATTTCGACTTTTAGCTCGGGAATTGTAGGCTCTCGATTTTTACTTTAGCCTTTTCTATTATTTTATTGTATGAGTAAAATTCTCCTTCGTCTTGTAATCTTTGCACTAATCTAGTATTACTAGTATTAGTATCGATCTAGTATTCTTTTAGAATTTGATTCTAAAACAGGATAAATAGTGTTCAATAGCTTCCTGTTTTTTAGCGGGATTTGTAATTTGATCTATTAGACTTAAAATCAAATTTTCTTCTTTTGAGATTACATTAATTTGTAATCCTAAGAAATTTGCAAAATATTTTTCACATTCACAATTGTCATCAAAATTATTTTGTGAAGATGATGAAAATTCATCGATTCATTAGATTCTGTTTTTTCTGAATCATTTTCATTAATTACTGAAACATATAAATCCTTTTGAGAATTTTGCTCTTCTTCTGTATTAAGAAGAATATCTAGTAATGATTTCTTTAAGTCATCTGCTAAGTTTAATGTTTGAATTTTCTTTTTAACATAGCATTTATTAGCTTTATGGCCGATTCGACCACATTTCCAACAGACAGGCTTTTCTGTCGAATTATTGGATTTTCCTTTTCCTTTTACCTTTTGAGGTTTATTTTTAGAATAATAATTATTCTGTTTATTTGAATCATTTTGTTTAAAAAATGATTTTCTCTTCTTTTTATAATTTTCTTTTTTAAAGAATTTTTTCTTTTTAGATTTATCCCTTTTAGGATATTGTATTGGCTGAAAACCAATTTGTTCACAAAAATCACCAATCATTTGGCGATTTTCTATCTTTTGAATATCTAATTGATGTTTCAATTTTATGTCATTACATAAATTTATACCTTCAGCAATTATTTCTGCTGATAGATCGCCATAGGATAATTGATCCCATTGTATATTACCATTAATACCTTTGGCTTTTAGCCTATTTCTAACTCTTTCTGCAAAGAGTCCTGGAAGTCCAGAAAGAAATTTTTCTTTCCAAAAATCTTCCTTACAATCAGTGCGAGTAAGTATTTTAGATAAAAATACATCTTTGTACCATCTAAAATGAGATAGAGTTGGACACTTCAAATTCATTAATTGTTCATGTGTCCGATCGAGCTGTAAATCATTAGCTCTATAAAATGTGATAACACTTTGTATATGTTAATGTATTTATCGCATCATTTCCCAGATTTCAAGGATTGTAGCTTTTAATATTTTTTCTCTAGCTGAATCAGTGAGATAAAAATCCCACCAACCTTGTAATTGACCAGTAAACCCAGTAACAAGGGCTTTGGCAATTGTTTTGTCGATGTGCCTTTTATTTTAGAAGCGGATGCAAATATTAGCATATGTTTTATAGTGGTTTTAATCGATATTGATTTACCATCTATATTCCACTCTATTATGGTATCACCATTAAATTGAGCATTATCCTGTTTTTCTTCTATTTGAAGATCGAAAGGAGTAGGTCTCGTATAATAAGGTTTTACCTTAGTGGTTTTATAAATTTTATTAACTTGTATTGATGAATCAGAATCTTTCTCTGTATTTTCTTCAGAGGATTCTTCTTTATTCACCATAGAAATAGTCTTCTTAGACTTGTCTTCCGAAATTTTTAATTTCTGAAGTCTATCTATTAATTCGTTCATAAAATCTGTATCCTTTTTAGGAATCAAATTGTATTCTTCCTTTTTAAGAGTAGGAGGAGGTATCAACATAAGAGTTGATTTTGAAGTTGAAGCTTCATTTTGTTTACTTATATTCTTTTGAGAATTTAATAGATTTTCTATTTTAGTAGTTTGACTACTTTGAGATTCTAATAATTCTTCAATTCTAGTAGTTTGACTACTAATTGATTGAAGATTTAAATTTGTAAAATTATTTTGCTGTATTAGCACATCAAAATTAGCTTGTCCTGTTTCCAATTTTATTGGTGTTGCAAGAGTAGTTGTATTTCCTTTTTCTACTTTTAAAGTAGTAAAGGGAGGATGTATACTTTTAGCTTCTTCTCCAGAAGATGATAAATATTTTTTATAAGCAGATTCAACAGTATTAGTCATCTGTGTATAATTAACATTAACTTTAGGAAATTCGTTTCCTCTGTATGGGAAATAAATAAATTTTAACCATTTGAAAAATCATGTTCATATGGATCTTTATTATTAAATTCGATCCATTTCATGAAATTATTAAAATATCTATTTTGTTTTGACTTATTATAAGTCAAAAAACCATTGGGCTTTCAAATAATTTTTGGCCTTTTAAAAGATTTTGAATAGCTTCGGAATATAAGACAATTAAATGCAAAATAGTATTAACACTATATCCCATATCCGAAAAAGATGGGGACGAAGGTCTGTTTGTATTAAAACTTGTAGTTGGTATTTCAACTTATTTATTTATTTATTTTGTTGGGGACCTGTGATGGAAACAAGCCACATATTATAGCGCACTAATTTAACTCTTTGACTTAAGATTTGCATAAACTAATAGTAATTGATGGTCTTCTAAGTTGTGTTGTTATGTTTGTTGATGAACTGGGACAGTGCTTTGTCATATTTATGATAAATTTGGTTATTCCCCAACAGGAAAAGCCAAATACTGAGACCGAAAAAGAAGCCAAAAAGAATCAATAAATTCTCTTTCTAGTGGCTTCTCGAGTAAATAAAACAAACTAAACAATATGCATTATATTTTCTATTTAGATCAATCAATTATCACCTACTATAGTTATAATAAAATGCTTGTTTATTATGCTTAAAAATAATATTTGTTGAATAATGAATTGGTAACTTTTCAAACTATCATATTAGGGTAAATTCAATTACAATTTTTTAAGGTACACGTGTAGTAAAATCTCGATAAGGGAATATTTTTATAATTTAATTATCTTTTTCAAATAGTAAAATGTTAATGGTTCTTATTCTGGCCCGCCAATTTACTAAATTAAAAACTCGCTCAAGGCATAAGATAATATTTCTGGGCCTTTGACACAATTGTCCAACTATTTTGAGATAATGACAGTTTTTTATGTTTTCCATTACTTTTTTGGACAAATTTACGTTCCCACCTTTTTTTTTTACACAAATTTACGCTCCCGCCAAAATTTTACGGACTTTTTTACGGTTTTGTTTCAAGATTATTTCAAACATGTTTTTTCCAATAAAATTTCAGTGAAAAAATAAATCTTGTCTCCATTAAATAGTCCATTTATACTCGAAATCTTATAAAAAATCAAGAAATATACATATAAAATAACATATATTAAAACCAAATAAATTAAAAATATTATAGAAACAACATGAATAAAAAAACACAATTCAATTTTTGATCCAATGCATGAAAACACAAAATGGAAACAACCAAGAAATTATATAGAAACAAACCAGAAACAATATGAAAACACCATATGAGTAAAAAGAGTTAAAAATAGGTAAAAATTGTATTTAAACATCGAAAACTATGTGGAAACAACAAAGAAATATCATAACAACATTAAAAACGGTATGTAAACAACCCACAAACAACGTTAAAAATATTAAACACACCACATGAATAAAAAGAGCTTAAAAATAGGTAAAATTGTATTTACACATTGAACACTACATGGAAACAACAAAAAATTATTAGAACAACATGAAAAATATTAGAGAACAACACAAAACAATAGAAACAATGTACTAAACAATACATGAACCAAAAACAATAAAAAAATAGGTAAACGTTGTTTTGAAACATCGAAATAACAAAGAAACAACATAGAAACAACAAATAAACAAATCTAAACAACATCGAAACTACATATATAACATATAAAGCAATAAATGAACAAAAAAAAAAACAAAAAGAGCCTAAAAATAATCAAAAAATATGCCGGAGCGTAAAAAGGAAAAACAAATAGGTACAAAAGTGATATGAGCTTATTTTGTGGCATGTTTATTGGAAAGAGGGTATTTTATGTAATTTTTCCATATTTCTTCAGATATTTTACGACCTATTAAAATTAAATCAGACATTGACGAAAAATATTGATAAAAACCAATAAAGCAATTTTACTAGTTTAATCTCGAAAATATCCCATACCCGAGTGAGGTAAGATCCACATACTTTCAATCTGCGGGTTAGGGTTGACTGACCCGACCCGAAAGGACACGGATATGTTAGAATCATTGATCCTCCCACATAACGTTCTTGATGATGCCACGTGCAATGTCATGTATGGACATAGTAAGATGCATTAGAAATAGTCTGACATATTGTTAGAATTCAAGGGGCCGTAATTCTGTGGATTTGCAGTGTGTGTCATGGAAATTGTTGTCAGCACTTAAGGTGATACAACAGAAGTCTTTATAGCAAAAGCACAATGCACAATACAATGAAAGGCTAAATGAAAAGTAGACGAATGGGATGGAAAAAATGTCGAAAGAAAACACACAAATGAGCACAAGATTTAAGTTTTTGCACAAGTACATAAAAATATACTTATGCGGCACCCTTAAAGCAAAAATTAATGAAGCAGAATGTTGATTACAAACAATAAAGAATAAGTCAAAAGCTCCCCTATTGTACTTGATCTTCAGTTGTAACACCCCAGGGAGATGTTAATTAATTTATTATTTAAGAACTAGTTAAATCGTTATAAATTCATATAATAAAGCCTTTGAGTTAATAAAGAAAAGATAGTATAACTTTTTTTCTATAAACTAAAATGAGTTAATGCAACAAATCCCATAAACTTTAGTAAAGAAATACTAAGAAGTCATCAAGAGTTCTTATCCAAAGAAAAGTCTACCCAAACTGCAACTTAAATACTTCAATTTAAGTCTAAACTCGATATAACTAAGATACTAGCGGAAACTAATTTCTGAGATTCCGTTGCCACTTTCGCCCTGCACAACCCTGTTATCCTCTATGTCTACGGTAAACCTTTGCCTTTATCTGCAATATGATAATATAAAACTACAAACAAAAGCTTAGTAAGTAACACCATGTCTCACAAAACAATTAAAATGGTTTATCTGAACATGCACAAAATATATTTATTTTCTATTAAATGCACAAACTTACATAAATATTAAACTGATAAGGGCCCAGGCATGCTACCAATGCGAGCAACTCCAATGGTACCCAGGATAGCTAGCCACCGGATCCCACTGGAGCAAAATAACTAATAATGGCAGACTAAGAACCCTAAGGGCGGACTAGGTGTACCAAACTAAACTGTTGGCGGTCTAGGAGCCCTAATACCAACCTGTAAAATATAATTCTTTTGAAGACAATGTATATATACTATTACTCGTGTAATCTATTATGCAATATGCCATATAATTTACTCAAACCCGCTATGAAACACATAATCTAAATATAGCTCATACACAATAAATGACACAAACATATAAAAAAAACATAAAATAAACTACTCATATTGCAGGTGAGAGATACACTTACCTCGACTTCTAAAAGATTTTGATATCCGAAATCCTCAAAAACCTCTGGTAATTTAATAAAATTAATCTAGAATAGCAAATATAACATAATTAGGCTAATAATACTTTAATAACTTTTTATAACACTAGTACAAAAAGTACTATAAAAATCGCACAATATGCATCGATTTCCATGATAACAGATGCCTAAAGTGGGTCAATGGCAATTTTGAAAATAAAACAAAGTCTTTAGGCATCGTTTCCTAATGAAACACCGATGCATATACATTTTTTAATTTTTTTAATTAAATTAATAAGTTTGGGTATCGGTTTCTCTTTAATGAACGATACCTAAAATAAACTTTAGGCAGCGTTTCTATTAATAAGAACCGACACCCAAAGTTTTTTTATTTTTTAATTAATAATTAATTTAAACCTATCAGCCTCCTCACAAAAAAAAAAGAAAAAAACCGTCGGCCCATTTTCATTAAACCCTACACCGCCGTCGCTGCTCTGAGATTCGTCCCCGTCGAATCTCACCGCCGTCGCTGCTCTGAGATTCGTCCCCGTCGAATCTCACCGCCGTCGCTGCTCTGAGATTCGTCCCCGTCGAATCTCACCGCCGTCGCTGCTCTGAGACTTCGCCATCGCCGACTCCTGCAGCTGAGGCTTTGGCTCACATTCAACACATAACCTAGCAGCTTTGCCCCCTTCGAATCTCACAACTCGCGCGCCGTGCAGTTGACGGCTGGAATTCTCAGATTATCCAAGGACAAAACTATCTCATCAACGAGAACAGCAACCGCATCGCCGCCGAAGTCCCCACCATGCTCGTTGCCGTCGATTTCCGCCTCGCGCCCGAGCACCGCCTCCCCTCGCAGTACGAGGACGACCAGGCGTCCGATCTGGCCAACGGCGATCAGTGGATCCGCGACCACGGCGACATCAATACAATTATTCTTTTGCTGAATAAAAAACCCTGGCTGGCTACAGAGGTAAATAAATCTCTATTAGTTTTTTCATGTCATTCTCCTCCTTTCTGCAATAGATAGATTAAATTGTGTTGTTCTGTGTTGTGGCCTGGAATTGTGATTTTCCCGCACGATGCTGTTATGTTTTGGCTTCTGTAATAAATTTTGTAATTGTAAGAAATATTCGATGTTCTAGTATCTTTGTGAAAGATGTGTACAAGGTCATTGATGGGGAAAATTAATGTTTTCTTCATTGGGTAATATCATGTATATGTTGGAGGAGAATGTCTATGAACAGGTATCTATTTAGGAAAGAGTCCTAGATAGGCCCAACCAAATGCTGGTGAATGAGCAATGATCGTAGTACCAAGTACTTGTTGGCGTTGACCTGTAAGTCGAGTGTTTGCGTTTTTTGTCATCTGCATCGATCATTTGATATAATTGATAATACTGTGGGAATAAATAAAGCTCATAGTCAGAGACGGGTAATTTAGGACCTCTGATATTGTACTTATAATATTGGTTGTAGTTTCTATTGGTATCGGGAAACGTGAACGTTTTGCTGAATGACCAGATTCTGGGTTTGCTGTTTGAGTTTCTCTGAGTTCTTATTGGGCAGATCGAATTGCTGAGAATATATATTTTGATTGGGGGATTACAGATTTGACATTTTCTTTCTGGGAATTCATCAGCTGTGACAGTTAAGTTGGGTGGTTGTGAGCATAAATCAGTTGTTAAGCTTGAAGTATCTGAATAAATATTATTTGGATTTGGATTTGATTCGAATGATTGGCCTTTGTATCATGAATTTTCAACTAGTAGACTGGAGATAATTATTACTCAAAACAATATTCCAAACCAAAGTATTGCAGTGCCTTTCGATAATTATGATTTTATGATAAGTAATTTTTCGGCTAGATTGTATATTTTTTTTCTGATTTTATAATTCTTGTGGCCTGGTAGTTGCTTATGTAGTCTAAATAAGAATTTGTCAGATTATTCAGAATTGCAGAACGGAATGCATCATTATTGGAACCCTTTATAAGCACATGAAGCTCAAACCTTCGATACTTGATGAGTATTCTAAGGAGGTACTGAGGCTGTTTCATCGACTTTTTCTCTCTTACATTTGGAAGATAGAGCAGCTTTGGGGGAAAAGTTGGGTAGATCACTTTCAAAACAGGAAAGGAGCAGAATAGGTGTTAGCAGCCTTAAGTTATTCTTGGAAGAATTGCTGCAGAAAAGGTACCAACATCATATATTGCTGAAGTACTTTTTTCCCCTTGTGTGATTTCTCATTAATGCATCAACTTAGAATTTTGTGATATATTTCTTCACTAAGGTATATGGAAAGTGTACCACTGATCATTCCGCTTCACTAAGGAATTTTGTGATATATATTAGTGCTTTAATGTCTAAGATGATCTTCAAAATACAGTTGCTTGGCTGGAACAATATGCAAAATAAATGTTCTTTTAGATTTAAGAATTTGTAAGTTCAGATGCAGGAGAAATTTGGACAAGTTAGGTTACAGGTTATTCATAAAGCACTCTTCTTGTTGTCATTATACATGATTTATTCTTTGTAAACTAGGCTTTAACCTTTTTTGTTTGAGTTGGCACTCTGATTAAGGTTCATCTTATTTCTCAGTTATCACTTTTGTTGAAAGGGACGGTTGTTGCACCACCAGATAAGTTTGGTAAGTTCTCTGTTGCCACCTAATAGTTTCAACACATAACTTGTTCTGTTATTTATAATTCAACCAGGTAGTTCTATACGCATTTTCCATCACATTTTCAAACCTCCTTAATGGAGTTTTCATTCAAACCAGGTATCAAGTGCAGCCTTGGCTTGCCATGCTAAAAGTTTTTTTTGACATCTCGTCTGCTCCATTTGCTAGTAGAGCTTCTAATTGATAAAAAAATTGACATCATTTTTCTTAATTTTTTGGTAGAGGTTAAATTATTTGTATGCCTTGATACAAGCCATCTCATTGTCATAATGCTCTCCATTGTTGAAACAAGTGATTGTTTTCTGAGCTTGCAAGCAATATGCTTAACTGCCTTTTTTTTTTTAGAACAATATGCTTAACTGCTAATCATACTTGTTTATGAACTAGTTCATAATTCTGGACTACTTTTGTCTAATCCACTTTTGTCTATGATATTTTATACTGATTCATTAATATTATTGAAACAGGGGGAACAAAAAGCTTACTAGTGATTGGTCCCACATGATAGCCGGAATGAGGCGAAAGATGATTGATTAATTAAAAACAGTGTAATATTTTAGTAGTTGATTTTGTTTTGTTAGACATCTATTCCCAATTTGTTACTCTCGGACTAAATATATTCTAGTTTTGGTATTCTCATCTTTGAAATGGAGTGAGACATTTTATTTAAACGTTTTAACCATGATTTTTCTTTGAACCGCAGGTCCTCTAATTTATGGACTAAAAATGTCACTAATTTTTGGGTTGGATTTTTATTTGTGGTCTGGATTTTATTTTGCAGGGAGGTCGGAAATTAGGAAAAAATTAAATTTAAAAAAATATAACAATAGGCATCGGTTATTGTTATGAACTGATGCCCAAACCGACTTTATGCATCGTTTGTTTGTGGAAACCTGATGCTTTTGGTGAACTTTATGAATCGGTTTTTGCTTAGAAACCGATGCCTATTGTTTAATTTAGGCATTGATTGAAACCGATGCCTATACATGTGATTATAAGCATCGCCGCTGGAACCGATGCTTAAAATCGTTTACAACCGATGCAAATGGTCAATTTTGTACTAGTGTAACGAAATTTTATCTAATTTACCAACTAACACACTGAGCTACTTATATTAAAAAAACACTTATAAACTCATTAGGTACATGCTCAAAGTTAATATACCTTATCCTCCATTGCCAAAAACAAATAATTATTATTTATTCAACCAAAGCCTATTAAGCCAATCAAATCCAAATATGGCATTAACTTTTTAAAACAGACGCATAAATATTCACGTTTCATTAACCAACTTCTTTTTACATCTGCAAATTATGTCTTCTTAATTTACTAAATAGATAAGTAATATATTCGTAGGAAAAGAAAAAAATATGACAATATAAAGTTCAACAGACAACATATAAGGCATATACCAATTTCTAAAACAAATCCAACACATCACACACATTCAGAGGATTACTATGATTACAAATTAACATAGTACGTCATTTTATATTCAAAAGTATAATTATTTGATTTAATGGCACCAACTCCAATTTACTCTTTAAATTCATCAAGAAATAATTTGTTTCTACAATTACTATACAGTAGGACAAGAATCACTTCTAAATTATTCATAAGAAATCATATACAAAATGTTTTAGTTAGATAAACTCACCGATTCGTGGTTCTCTATGTGGATTTGATTTTTCAGAAAACCTGTTCTATTTTGCTCTAAGGCGTGCGTGAGTTATAAACGTGTGTGTGTATATATATATATATATTACTAGAGTTACAATAACTTGTATTCTTTTTTATTTATAAGTCCCTATATCTTCCTCATTTAATTAATTGTCCCATTATTTTCTAAATGAAATTTAATACCCACATTATTAGTATTATTATTATTATAGAAATTTACACTGATAATTATTCACTAGTCTATTATTTAATTATAAATTCCATATTGTGATTCTCATACTAAATTAAATAAAATCCAAAAAACCCAATAACTATTACAAAACATATTTAAATCGGTTAATATAATAGGCATAAATTCATATTCTAAAATAATTAAATAAATTGGGTGTTACAATCTCCTATACCTTATAAAAGTTTTGGCCTAGAAACATAGAACAACTTAGAATATTTCTGTCTCATACCATCTTCACGCTCCCAAGTTGCCTCCTCAACTCTTTGATTCCTCCAAATAACTTTGACTAGAGGTATATCTTTATTTCTAAGCTTCTTAACTTCTCTATCAACGATTTCCACAGGTTTTTCTTCGTAACTCTAATCTTCTCTAATTTGTACGGTCTATGGTTGAATAACATGGCATGGATCTGGTACATACCTTTTCAACATTTGACATGTGAAAGACATTATGGATAGCAAACATCTCCCCAGGTAGACCTAATTCATAGGCCACCTTACCAATCCTCTTAGTGATTACATAAGGTTCTACATAACGCGGGCTAAGTTTTCCTTTCTTACCAAATCCCATCACTCCCTTCATTGGAGCTACCTTTATGGACACTGAATCACCTACTTCAAACTCAAGTGGTCTTCTTCGTACATCCGCATAGTTCTTCTGTCGGCTTTGAGCCGTCTTAATCCTTTGACGAATATTTCTTATGGTCTCAGTTGTTTCTTCTATGAAGTCGGTGTGTCGTCCTACCTCAAACTATTTCTTTCTTTTTTCCAACCTCATGCCAACATATGGGTGATCCACATTTTCTCCCATAAAATGCCTCATAAAGTGACATTGTGTTTCCTAGTAACTATTGTTGTAAGCAAACTCTGCCAAACATAGATATTTGCACCAACTCCCTTTAAAATCCTACGCACATGCTCGGAGCATATGTTCTAAAATCTGATTCATTCGCTATGTCATCCATCTGTTTGAGGGTGAAAAATTGTAGTAAATTGCAACTTAGTTCCCATGGCCGTTTGAATACACTCTAAGAAATGAGATGTGAATCGACTATCTCTATCTCAAATATTTGTCTTAGGGACTCTATGAAGTCTAACAATCTCTTTAACATACAACCGAGCTAGTTTTTCCATTGAATATGTCATCTTGACTGCAAGAAAATAGGCAGACTTAGTCAATCGATCAATGATAACCCAAATCGAATCATAGCCATTCATTGTTGGGTAATCTAACTATAAAGTCCATAGTCATGCCCTCCCTTTTCCATTCGAATCTTAATAGGTTGTAAAACTCCTGGGGTCTCGATGTTCACTTTCACTCATTGACAAGTTAAACAGGCATTGATATACTTCGCCACATCTCTCTTCATTCTGAACCACCAGAAGCTATATTTCAAGTCATGGTACATCTTGCTTTCTTAGTTCTTCATTGTTGGGTCACATAAATTGAGTCCGCCAAAGGTCAAAGCGAGCGTTGCCCAAAAATATTTTAATCCCAAAACTTCGTTCCTTAGTGATTGAGGTAGTCCAGACAATGACAATAATGTTTGCTTTCTACTCAGGGCATCTCTCTTCATTCTGAACCACCAGAAGCTATATTTCAAGTCATAGTACATCTTGGCAGATCCAGGATGCATCGAGTAGGGTGTATTATGGGCTTCTTCTAATATTTGCTTTCTTGGTTCTTCAATTGTTGGGTACACATAAACAGTCGGCAAAGAAAAGTGCCCCATCACTAGATATTCAAAAACCTTCACCTCTTCTTTTTTGTATCTCATGTTTAATCTTTTGAATATCTGCATCTTCTTCTTGCTTCTTTTGAATATAGTTAAATAATGTTGGTGCCAAGGTCAAAGCAGAGAGTTGTCCGAAATTATTTCAATCCCAAAGTCCAAAACTTCTTTCCTTAGTGATTGAGGTAGTCCAGACAATGACAATAATGTTGCAGAGGACTTTCTACTCAAGGCATCTGTTACTCTGTTTGCTTTTCTAGGATAATAAAGAATTTCACAATCATAGACCTTAACCAATTCGAGCCATCTCCATTGTCTCATATTTAAGTCCTTTTGGTGAAGAAATACTTCAGACCCTGATGATCTGTGTCAATCCTGCACTAAACTCTATACAAGTAGTGTCTCCAAGTCTTAAGAGCAAAAACTACTGCTGCCAACTCCAAATCATGTGTAGGGTAGTACTTCTCGTAATCTTTAAATTTTCTCGAAGCATATGCAACGACTTTTCCTTTCTGCATAAGTACTACCCCAAGGCCAATCTTTAAGGCATTACTATAAATATCAAAACATTCAACTCCTTGTGGAATGATAAGAATTGGTGCACTTGTTAATCTTTTCTTCAGTTCGAGGAAGCTTTTCTCACAATCGTTGGTCCATTCGTACTTCTTTCCTTATAGAGTAAGTTTTGTTAAAAGAGATGCAATCTTCAAAAAGCCCTCAACAAAATTCCCATAATATCCTTCTAGCCCCAAAAAAGCTTCTAATCTCACTAGCATTCTTTGGCCAACTCCAATTGCTTAAAACCTCTATCTTTGCAGGGTCCACCATTACCCCATCCTTAGAACACATGACTTAAGAAAGCCACTCGATTAAGCCAAAATTCACATTTGAGAACTTGGCATACAACTAATGTTTTTAAGAGTTTGCAACACGGTCTTTAGATGTTCACTATGCTCTCTTGGGACTTTGATTAAATAAGAATATCATCAATAAATATAATAACAAACTTATTGAGAAATTCCTTAAACACTCGGTTTATCAAATCCATGAAAGCCGTAGGAGCATTCGTTAATCCAAAAGGCATAAGAACAAACTCGTAATGCCCATAGCTTGTCCGAAAAGCAGCTTTGGGCACATCACAGTCTCTAATTCTTAATTGATGATAACCTGACTGCAAGTCAATCTTGGAGAAGATCAAGTTTCTCCCTTTAATCGATCAAACAAGTCATCAATTCTAAGTAAAGGATATTTATTTTTGATAGCTACCTTATTCAACTCTCGATAATCTATACATATTCTCAT
Organism: Rehmannia glutinosa; assembly: GCA_016081115.2. Classification (NCBI taxonomy): domain Eukaryota; kingdom Viridiplantae; phylum Streptophyta; class Magnoliopsida; order Lamiales; family Orobanchaceae; genus Rehmannia; species Rehmannia glutinosa. The sequence goes on along the minus strand of JABTTQ020001822.1, from coordinate 270,277 downwards.
AGATTAATCTTTTTCATTACAAATAATCTTTGGGGCAACCCATGGTGAGTGACTTGGCGAATGAATCCTTTGTCAAGGAGTTCTTGCAATTGTACTTGCGTTCCTTTAGTTCTGCTGGAGCCATACGATAAGGTGTTTTTGATATGGGACCAGCACAGAATAAGCTCAATTTCGAATTCAATCTCTGCTTGGTGGTAATCCTGGCATCTCATCGGAAACACTACGGATAGTTGCAAACTAATGCTACTACTTCAATCTTTTATTGTCTTCTTTATTTATATTCACCGATTTTCTAAGAAGCGGTGCATCGGTTTCACGACATGTTTGTGACTTTATTGCTGATAAAAAAATTTGGTCTTGTTCTTTAGTTCTCCGATGAATTCAAATCGAGAATTGGCCTCAGGTTCAAACACTACTTTTCGTTTTCGACATTCAATGGATGTGTTATACTTACTCAAGAAATCCATTCCTAAAATCACATGATAGACATGCATATCTAGCACTATCAAGTCACTATAGAGTTCTCTTTCTGCAATACTCATTGGTATCGCATATAAAAAGTGTGTAGATATCATCACCTCCCCAGAAGGTAGTGTTAAGAATTTATAATCTAAGTTATCATGTGGTCTATCTAACTTCTTTGAGAAACAATCATATATAAAAGAATGCGTTGCTCCAGTATCAAATAATACATTAGCAATATGATTGAAGATGAGTATTTGACCTGTGACAATGGTGGAGGCCTTAGCAGCTTCTTCCTTGGTAAGGGAGAAAACACGAGCGTTGGTAGTGGCTGATTGGGCCTCAAGTCTAGGGGCTGGTGGGGACTCAAGTCTCCCCTGATTAATATGAGGTCCCTCAATTGCTGCCTGCATCTGGTGGAGTCGAGCAAAATTGTTCTGGTACTAGCTACGCTGTTGCCGTATTTGATTAGACTTTGAAGGGAAAAACTTGGCTATATGTCCCTCTTGACCACACACATAACACACATTCGTGTCCTGACGACACTCACCTAGATGAAGCTTTCCACATTTAGAACATTTTGGATACTTGACTTGTTTATATGGTGGTCCTCCTCTTCGTGGTTTGTTTCCTACAGATTTCTGGTCCCAATGCTTCCTTGTGTTGTTGCTTCCTTTCCAGTTCTGATTATCGCTTTGAGATTTCTGGGGCCCATAACTAATACGATTCTGATTCTTCTTTGATGGTTGCCTCTGTTGTGAGTTGTGAACCTTCAAGTAATGTTTAACAATCAAGGTCTTGCATCGGATACTCCTCGCCAGTTTGTGGTTGATTAACTCCACTTGTTACATTGAGAGCTATATCGTGGCCAAAACATATTGAGCATCAATCTAACCCTTTTAGTTTCTTCCCTAACCAACTATGGGCATAAACGAGCTAGCCTGTTAAAATTCCTTGCAACCTCTTCAACAGGTAAGTCTCCCTGGCAGAACTCAGTTAATTCATCATAATGTCTATTAGTGACCTTCAAGTAAAAGAACTCCTCAAGGAACTGGGTCTCAAAGTCAACCCATGTCATATCGTTAATATTCCTTTTCATTGTAATTCTTTCCCACCACATTCTAGCATCTCCAAATAAACAAAAGGACGCACACTTTACCTTTTTATTTTCAGACCAATCCAACAATTCTAGTATGGTCTCAAGAGTTTTGAACCATGCTTGAGCGTCCCATGGTTCTTTTGTCCCAGAGAATAAATTCTCTGGTTTTAGTTTCTGCCATTGAAGCAAATAAGGTTCCTGTCGAACTACTAATGCAAGGGCTGCTGGTGGATGTGGTGGAGCATGAGGAGCAACATGTGGAGCAGGAAGAGCCTTTGATTAGCTCGCAGAGCATCGATAGTTCGTTGTTGTTCTGCAAGCCGAAGCTGAAGTTGAGCTACAATATCTAGCAAATTATGTTCTAGTGTAGGTTCATTCTCGTTTCGTTCCTGACCCTAGTTCCTAAGAACTTGTTTCCTAATTTGATTGCGACTAAGGTTATCCTCATGGTAATGAGTAGTTGGAACACGTCCTCTCACCATTTTCTTTTATAACCTTTAAACATAACATTATTCTTATAAGTGAAATACAATATTCTTAATATTTTTGAGACAATGTTCACTAAACTTCTCGTAGTTGTCATGTTAAACTTTACAAAAAAATAAATAAGCAAAACACTTTCTTACTTGGAAGATAGCAGAACCACTACATGGCAATAGTGTAACGAAATGTCGGAAAAATGTCGGAAACCCGCTTTGATACCATAGTTGTAACACCCTCTAGGGGGATGTTAATTAATTTATTATTTAAGAACTATTTAAATCGTTATAATTCATATAATAAAGCCTTTGAGTTAATAACGAAAAGATAGAATAACTTTTTTCTATAAACTAAAATGAGTTAATGCAAGAAATCCCATAACCTTTAATAAAGAAATACTAAGAAGTCATCAAGAGTTTTTATCCAAAGAAAAATCTACACAAACTGCAACTGAAATACTCCAGTTCAAGTCTAAACTTGATATAACTAAAATAATAGTGGAAACTAATTTCCGAGATTTCGTCGCCACTATCGCCCTGCACAACCCTGCTATCCTCCGTGTTTACAGTAAACCTTTGCCTTTATCTGCAATATGAGAATATAAAACTATAAGTAAGAGCTTAATAAGTAACACCATGTCTCACAAAACAATGAAAATGGTTTATATGAACATGCACAAAATATATCTATTTTCTATTAAATGCACATACTTACAAAACTATTGAACTGATAAGGACTCGGACCACGTGCAATGCGCGCAACTCCAATGGTACCCGTGGTAGCTAACCATCCAATCGCACTAAGAGCCCTAGGGGCGGACAAGGAGCCCCAAACTAAACTGTGGGCGGTCTAGGATCCCTGATGCCAACCTCTAAAATATAATTCTTTTGAAGACTATGTATATATACTATTACTCGTGTAATCTATTATGCAATATGCTATAACGTTTACTCAAACCCGCTGTGAAATACATAATCTAAACGTGGCTCATACACAATAAATGGCACAAACATATAAAAAAACATAAAATAGATTACTCATATTGTAAGTAAGAGATGCACTTACCTCGACTTTTAAAATATTTTGATATCCAAAATCCTCAAACCTCTGGTAATTTAATGAAATTAATCTAGAATAGTAAATAAAACGTAATTAGGTTAATATTACTTTAATAACTTTTTATAACAAAATTTTATCTAATTTATCAACTAACATACTCAACTACTTTTATAAAAAGACACTTATAAACTCAGTAGGTATATGTTCAAAGTTAATATACCTTGTCCTCCATTGCCAAAAACAATAAAAATCATCTCAGTACACTAATTAATTTATTATATTCAACCAAAGCTTATTAAGCCAATCAAATCCAAATTTGGCATTAACTTTTTAAAACAGACACATCAATCTTTATGTTTCATTAACCAATTTCTTTTTGCACCTGTAAATTTTGTCTTCCTAATATTCGTAGGAAAAGAAAAAAAATATAACCACCATGAAGTTCAACAGACAACACATAAGGCATATACCAATTTCTAATACAGATCTAACATATCACACACATTCAGAAGATTTCCATGATTACAAATTAACATAGTGCCTCATTTTATATTCAAAAGTATACTTATTTGATTTAATGGCACCGACTCCAATTTCCTCTTTAAATTCATCAAGAAACATTTTGTTTCTACAATTACTATTTAGTAGGACCAGAATCACTTCTAAATTATTTATAAACAATAACATAGAAAATTGTTTGGTTAGATAAAGTCACCGATTCGTAGTTCTCTATGTGGATCTGATTTTTCATAAAACCTGTTCTATTTTGCTCCAAGGTGTGCGTGAGTTATAAACGTGTGTGTGTATATATATCACTAGGGCTACAATAACTTGTATTCTTTTTATTTAAAAGTCCCTATATCTTGCTCATTTAATTAAATGCCCCATTATTTTCTAACTGAAATTTAATACCCACATTATTAGTATTATTATTATAGAAATTTACACATGATAATTATTCACTAGTCTATTTGTTTAATTATAAATTCCATATTGTGATACTCATACTAAATTAAATAAAACCAAATAACCCAATAACTATTACAAAACATATTTAAACCGGTTAATATAATAGGCATAAATTCATATTCTAAAATAATTAAATAAATTGTGTGTTACAATCTCCTATACTTTACAAAAGTTTCGTCCTCGAAACATAGAACAACTCTGGGTATTTCTGTCTCATATCATCTTCATGCTCCCAAGTTTTCTCCTCAACTCTTTGATTTCTCCAAATAACTTTGACTAGAGGTTTATCTTTATTACGAAGCTTCTTAACTTCTTGATTAACGATTTGTACAGGTTTTTCTTCGTTGCTCTAATCTTCTATAATTTGTACGGTATGTGGTTGAATAACATGCCTTGCATGGGCTCTAATCTTCTTCGTTGCTCTAATCCTCAGTCTTTCGATGTATTCTCTCTCCTGCCTTGCATTGTCTTCTTCATATTTTCTCTTAAGTTCATATGTGCCAAGAATAGCTTATTTGTTTTCGAGTTCTCTCAGTAACCAAGCCGATTATTCGTCCTTTTTCATGGGATCAACATACATGATTCTCTTAAGTCTTTTGGTGGAGAGCTTCACATCTCCCACTGCACTGAATCCCTTCCTCTTCCCCTAGCTAGATAAGCTCCTCTGGGAGTTTGACTGGACTGAACCCTTGAAGTCTGCTGACTCTTTAAATATTAAGTCGGTTGCTTCTTGGCTAGATCAACAACTGCAAGTCCTTTTTCCCATAATAATCCCATGCCATTTTTAAGTCCATCCCCTCAAAATATCCCTTTGATCGAAGAGTGTAAAACTCTTCAGTTTATCTTTTTTCTAAACGCGCTGGGGGAGTAACTTCTTCACATGTTTCCTGGAGCTTTCCTGTTGGCGGGCCACTGAATTTTTTTTAAGATTCTCCACTCTATCATGTTGCCTTCGTTTAAGATCTTCTATGTCAACTTGACTTTTCTTGAAGGCAAGCTCAGCTTTTTCTTCAGCTGACAAATCTTGTGGCAACTGAGAGTGGAAAGAGCAGGTGGATGAGCATTTGGGTGTTTTGAAAATAATTTTCAGGGGTTCTTCTTAGATGTATCTTCTCCCTTTTTGGCATCATCACCTTTCGAGAGAGAGAGATTTGGAGTTGACTGGAGAAGAGAGTCAAGCTTCTGGTGTGTTATAGAGTCTGCTATTCATTGCTTGTAGCAGAGTGCATACAACTCTGCCTTCATTTATATCATCTCAGCTCGCAGAGAGGTCTCCATATGCTCCATTTGTTTCTTGAATTGTAGCTTGAGCACCTCTATATCCGAAAGATGACTAAGTTCCATTCGATCAATGTTGTCCTCTCGACGCCATCAAATCAACCTTTCACCACACCATACCACAAGTTTTGAGAAGAGTGATCTGAAGTGGCCAACCTGTTCCCTGTGAAATGTCGTTGTCTGTGTAGTCCATTCTCTGATTCTCAACATAGCTCCTCTTATGTCCCCGAATATCATGGCATCATGATTATCAATCCTCTGGTTTAAAGTAGCAAAGCATTATTCCATTGCCTCCATTTCCTCGCACATAGCTCGGAAGGCCTATCGGAAGTCAGCTTGGAAGTCAGTTGGATTTATTTGAACATGAAATCTGGCAGCTTCCTCCGTAGTATCAGCTTCAAGAGGAACTTAATAAACAAATGGGAACTCCAATTCATAAATGACAATAGGCACTGAGAAAGGTCCCACTCCTCCTTCGAGAGAACTTCTCTTAAAATGGGAACTCCAATTCATAAATGCCAATAGGCGCTGAGAAAGGTCCCACTCCTCCTTCGAGAGAATTTCTCTCATTACCTTGGCTAGCAGCTCTTTGTGCCTGCCTCACCGTTTGAGCATCATCGACATCAGCACTGTGGAAGCCTGCTTAGCTGACTGAGCCTCAGCTGTCTCAACAGCTTCATTGGCAACAGTTGTAGCATCCTTTTGAGGAATATGTGCGTCAGTTACCTTAGAAACATCACGAGCAGGTGATGGAACCATGGAGGGTGGTCCATCAACTAGAACGAGCTTCTTGGAGGCTTTCAAACGGGCCTCTTTCATCTGAGCTTCTAATTCCCTATCTTCTGGATCGGACTTAGCTGGGTTGTCAGAGTTATCTTCAAAATCCAGGAAATCATCATCTGAGTCATGTAAGGCATCAATTTCAGTAAGGTTAGTTGACTCATATTCAGGTAATTTGGGAAGAGCCTCAAGAACATTCACTTTTCCACGGGCAGTCTCAACCACCATGGGGTCTTTAGTTACCTTGGCAGTAGTCTCAACCACTGCAAGGCCTTCAACATTCCCTTCTGTAGACTTAGCTGCAGTTGGGTCTTCAACAATGGCATCCTTCGAGGTCTCAACCTTTAGGATTACACTTTCAAGACCAGCAGTCTCAACTAGGGATGGCAATGGGTTCGGGTAAAACCCAGACTCGAACCAAACCTGCCTCATTTGGGGCGGGTATGGGTCCAATAAATGGGTATGGGGCGGGTAACGGGTATTGATTTTTAGACTTGGGTGGGTATGGGTCGGGTAGCGGGTATGGTAGTACCCGACCCATATATTTTTCATTTTATTTTTTTATTTTATATATAGAGCAAATATATTATTGTTCAAGAACTCATAATTATAAATGTTGGTGTTTGTTTTATAATTCATATAGTATCTACAAAATTATATAAATATATAAGTTTTGAATTCACTATTTTGAGTAAAAATCACACAAGTTTGGCCAAATATATGAAGTTGGCGGGTCTAATGGGTCTAATGGATCTTACCCGCTAGTCATGGGTATGGGTTGAGTTGGGTATGGGTGCAAGATGAGGCGGGTTGGGGCGGGTATGTGTCTTGCATTTTCTTAAGGGTCGTCTTGGGTTCGAGGGGCTCGACGCAGACCACCCATTGACATCCCTAGTCTCAATTGTCATGGTCCTCCTACTTTCATCATGTGCCTCATTTATAGGAATTCAAACATCTCAGAACTTCATTGACCTTCAATGCACTCGGTTCTTCACCGAGACAATTCTTAACCATCAAAGCGTCGTTGGTGCCAATCGGGTCTTGTTCAGTAGTCTCACCATCGCCTTCTAACACCAAAGTTTCTTTGTCTCCTGCAGTCTCCTCCAACCTGGCTGCATTGTGATCAGCTTCCCCCCAGCTAGCTCACCAGCTGATTTATTGGCCGTGGGGTCAGCTGTCACTGGAGACTTGGCTATTTCACTTGATTGTTCAGCCAATGGAATAATTGTCTCAACAACTTCAGTAGAGCGTGGCTCCGTTGGGTTACTCTTTTCTAATCCTTCTTTCCCAACATCATCGACATCCTCCCTTTTCCCTTGTCCCTCAGAGTGAGCTGGTAAGGTAGTTGCATCGAGGTTCCTCACAATGTTAATGATTGCAGGGGTTGGAGAGATAAAGACAGATGATTCTCCAATATCCCTAAGCATGGATTGCTCATGCAGCTCACGGGACTCTTGCAGTGCCTGTTTCAACTGAGCTTTCTTGACTGGGTCAGCTCCTTTGATTATTTCTACACCGCAGCTGCTCTCAGCTAGCTCACCAGCTGATTTACCTTTTTCCAGTGCCTTGGCCTTCTCAACATCCTTCTACTCATAGAGAATTAATGTGCAGTAGATTGCATCAAGGCCACAGAGACAGTAGCATTATCCAGAAATCCAAGGATATATTCCTCCTCATCAATCATATTTGGCTTCATAAACCGAACTCGACTGGCACTCAGCTTCAATAGCCTCCATGCGCGCAGCTGTTCTTCAATTCCTGGATAGGCACGGGATCCTGGTTGTTCAGGAATGATGGCATCTGGCACAGGTTATTCAACATCAGCTTCCTTTGTCCCATCATTTGCCTCAGTATCAACCATTTTGTTCTGAGGGTCAATAGCTGAGCTATTTTGAGCTTCTTCAGCTTCAGTTTGTTCACCCATTTTTGTAGGGCCAACTGCTGAGCTATTTTGAGTTTCTTCAGTAGTGCTTTGTTCACCCATTTTTGTCCCTTTGTTATCCTTGGAATTGACCTTTTTACCTTCCTGGATATTGGGGGGGTGGTTTCGATTGTGATCGCTACGATTGTCTCAATAGCTTCTACTCTGCGCAACAAACTTCTCACAAGCCGTTTCTTGAGTGCCTCTCGAGTAGGTTTCGCCTCCTCCCTATTAGATCCTTTAGCTATAACTCGGATACCCAATTCAGCTGCAGGAGACTCAACTGCAGGCTCTTCCTACAGCCTTGGCAACTGACTCTTCTTCTTCATCTCTCAGACCAACAGTGGCCTGAGTCTTTTGCTTCTTTGCAGTTGCCTTTCGGGGAGCAGTTGTCCTCCTTTTCTTCATTATTTTGGGAGCAACAACAGCAGGTTTCGGAGAGGGACTGGGACGGGGGCAGATGTGTCCTCGGGAACATGTTCAGCTGATTTCCCTTCAGAAGTGGTAGTCTTCTTTGCATGTGCCCTCTTCGAGCAAATTGACAAGTTTGCTTTGAACATTCTCTTGTTCGCATGAAAGGGCGTCCCTTTGCGAAGGGGGCACACACTTCTTCTCCAACAAGTAGCCGTAATCAACCCATATCACGGGGATTGCACAAGCATCCCTTCAACCAACTTCACATTATGGACATTCGCACAACTTCTCAAGATGAACTTACTCTAGTTCACCTCGACCTATTCCATGATAGTAGCCATGACAATCAGCTTAGCCCGGGACAAATTGATTGTATGACCCAAAAATCATATCAACGCATTTCGCCACCACATCCATCAGCTTGTGGTATTCGTATTTAATGGCCTTCTTGGTAGCCGAGTAGTTCACCTTTCCAAAGAACCTCTTTCTTCTCAATCTCCTTCCATGCACTTTAGAGATCGAACTCATTACCGTCGGTTCCTTGAGTCCGGATGGAAGGTGCATGTACTTAGACACATCAGCCGTAGCCAACTCAATCTCCTTTCCATTCACATGGGAGTAAATGTCGTCATCATGAACAGATGCGTTCACGTAGAACAATACAACCTCTTCCTAGAAGGTCGGTGTCATCTCCAAAGATAAAAACCTCTTGAGCCCGTGATTTCTCCGGATGATGGGCGATCTTCTCACCAACACCTTTTCCTTGGATTACTTGACAAGGCCTTCAAATCCATAAGGGAATTCGTATGGATCTTTTCAAAAGTTTAGCAAAGTCAAGAGCACTTGTTTGGGAGCCATTTCGATTTCTCAAGAGTTTTTCAAGAATCACTAGGGGTTTTGGTTGCGAGAGAGAATTTCTTGAGAATTTTGAAAGTTTGAGAGTGAAAATAAGGAGAAAGAATGAAATTTTGGATATATATGAGACTTGAAAGGACGGTTTCTGAATCTCAAAGGTTTGAAAGTTGATCAACAACCAAGATCAAAAACTTTCAAAAGGCATTAATCACATCGCATTAAATGCGGCATCATTTATATCCAATCATAAGTAAACCGTCACGACTTTCTATCATGCGGTATTTAATAATGCCGATGCCAAGTATAAAACATTCTCGCTTAATTGCCAATGACTTCGTTTTGTCACTTAGCTCATAAATGAGTCGACTTTCTTCATTTATGACTTGACTCATCTTCTCTTCTTCTTCTTTTTCGATGAATGAGACTCGGTTGTCCAAATAACTCGATTCTCATAACAACCATAAAAGTTGTTTCACTTTACTCTTCCTCGAAATGCGATTCTCCCATCTTTTACTTTGTTGAATGAGTCTTCTGAGCATATTACCTTAGCTCAATTAGTCCAAGCTCATTCTTAAGTTCTTCAAATCTTAATTCATGTAAGGGCTTTGTGAATATATCAGCTAATTGCTTCTCACTTGATATGTATTCCAATATGATGTCTTTCTTTTCAACATGATCTCTTATGAAATGATACCTGGCATCAATGTGCTTTGCTCTTGAGTGCAAAATCGGATTACGAGTTATTGCAATAGCACTTGTGTTATCACACATAATTAGAATTTCTTTTTCTTCTATGTCATAATCTCTCAGTTGCTGCCTCATCCAAAGAACTTGGGGACAACAGCTACCTATGACAATGTACTCTCCTTCAGTTGTGGTTGTAGCTATTGAGTTTTGTTTCTTGCTAAACCAATAAACTAATATGTTTCCAAGCATTTAACAAGTACCAGATATACTCTTCCTGTCAACTCTACATCTAGCATATTCTGAGTCTGAGTATCTAATCAGCTTGAATCCACCTTCTTTTGGATACCATAAGCCAACTTCTTGACTATCTTTCAAATATATCAGAATTCTCTTAGCTGCAGTCATATGACTTTCCTTAGGAGTAGACTTAAATCTAGCACACACATCTACTATAAAGGTTGGAGTGCAGTGCTTTGCGATCAAATAGAGCAATGATCCAATCAGTGTTCTATATCTTGTCTGATCAACTGACTTTCTTTCTACATCCATATCCATCTTTACAGAAGTATTCATGAGAATCTTCACAGATGACTTCTCTCCCGTACCAAATTTCTTCATTAAATCGCTGGTATATTTGGTTTGACTCATGAAGGTTCCATCCTTCATTTGCTTGACTTGAGACCTAAGAAGAAAGTCTTATCTCCCATCATACTCATCTCAAACTTCCCTTGCATAAGTTTTGAGAATTTATCACACAACTCTTTCTTTGTGGATCCAAAGATGATGTCATCCACATATATTTGAACAAGCGGTATACTCTCTCCATCTTGAAGTCTGAAGAGTGTTCTGTCAATTTTGCCTTTGGTGAATCCATTTTCTATAAGAACCTGAGACAATGTATCATACCATGCTCTTGGTGCTTGCTTCAAACCATGCAATATTTTTTTGAGCTTGTAGACCTTGTCTCCAATAGTTTTCTGCTCAAAACCTGGAGGTTGTTCCCACATAGACTTCTTCTTCCAAAAGTCCATTAAAAAATACACTATTCACATTCATTTGATAGATTGTGAAGTTCTTGTGTGTTGCATAAGCAAGGAACATCCTTATTGTTTCCAATCTAGCAACAGGTTCAAAGGATTCATCAAAATCTATTCCTTCTTCTTGGCAATACCCTTTGGCTATCAATCTTGCTTTGTTTCTCACAACAGATCCTTCCTCATTTATCTTGTTTCTAAATACACACTTAGTACCAGTAACCTTTGGTGGGTAGGTCTTTGAACCAATTCCAAACTTTATTTCTTTCAAACTGATTCAGCTCTTCCTGCATAGCTAGAATCCAATGAGTGCCATCCAATGCTTGTGAAACATCATTTGGCTCAATTTGAGAAATGAAACAAGTAAACATGGCTTCATGTTGAGTCCTGGATCTGGTTCTTACTCCTTCTCTGACATCTCCAATGACTAACTCAGGTGGATGGTCTCTCAGTCACCTCACATCTGGTTGGAGTAAGTCTGCTGGATTGAGTCTTCTTGTAGCTAAGTTGTCTTGAACAACTTCTTCTTGATCTTCATCATTCAGCTGCAAGCCTTCCAGCTGTCTCTGAGATTCAGCTATCTCATCCTCATCAGGATCTAGTCTTCTGACATCTGCTTCAGCATAGGGACTCTTCTGAATAGTCGACTGATTCATGTTTTCAGCTAGCTTATCCATGTCTTCTCCATTCATATTTGGTTCATAAAAATCCACATGGATAGACTTTTCTATGATCATAGTCCTCTTATTTAGCACTCTGAAAGATTTACTCTCAGTTGAGTATCCTAAGAAGATACATTCATCAGCTTTAGCATCAAAAGCTTTCAAATTGTCCTTGCCATTGTTATGAATAAACACTTGCTTCCAAAAATATGAAAATATCCAACATTAGGCTTCCTTTCTATCCAAATTTCATAGAGGGTTTCGGACAACTGCCTATTTATCATACACCTATTCTGAGTGTAACAAGAAGTGTTAATGGCTTCAGCCCAAAATTTCTTAGGCAATCCAGCTTCAGCTAACATGGTCCTTGCAGCTTCCTTGAGGGTTTTGTTCCTTCTTTCAGCTACTCCATTCTGCTGTGGAGTTCTTGCAGCTGATAACTTATGAGAAATACCATTGTCTATGCAATGAGTTATAATCTCATTGACAAACTCAGTTCCTCTGTCAAACCTTATCTTGATAATGGTTTGGCTCTTCTCATTTTGAACTCTCTTCATAAGCTGTGGAAGCTTCTGCAAAGTTTCCTTCTTTTTACATATAAAGATGGTCCATGTGTATCTTGAATAGTAATCCACCACCACTAAGGTGTTAGTCCAAGTGGCTACAATAATCTAGAGGGGGTGAATAGATTATTCCGATTTTTCGCAAATCACCCTCTTTTTCGAAACAACGAGTAAATAACAAAAATGTAAATGCGGAAAATAAACAACACTCGTTGATTTAAAGAGGTTAAACCCACCTAGGGCCTAATCCTCTACCACCCCAAAGATCTCCTGGGATGGATTTCAAAAAGAAAAAGATTTTATTAATTTACCAAAAATTAATACAACACCTTGAGGATTACCACAACCCTCTTTCACCACTTTGAGGATTACCACAACCCTCTTACACCACCTTGAGGATTACCACAACCCTCTTACAACACCTTTGAAGATTACCACAACCTTCAAACACCTATCACCTAGATCACCCAAGTGTATTCTTACCACAAGAATACTCACAAGGATGTCTTGTGTTGAATGATGACCAAAATCAAGATTACAACTCTATAATGATTGATACAATATGAGTACAAGTGTAATCAAGAATTGAAAGCCTAGACCTCAAATAAGTGCAAGTGAAAGTGCTTAGGCTAATACAACAAGATATATGAAAGTGTTTGCTCAATTGCTCTTTGCTTGTATATTGTGTGTTGTCACTTGTTGCTTGAATGAAGCCTCTATTTATAGGAGAGGTCTTGGCTTTGATTTCCGACATTGGCTCCTCCTTGGGGAGTGATTTGCTTGCAAAAAGAAACCATTTAAAATCATCAATATAGTCATTAGAAATCAATCCCACAAAATAGGGAAAAGTCATGCGAAAATGCAACGGATAGTTTCTTGATAAACAGGGGTTCGACCGGTCGCGCAGAGATAAGATTGAAATTGAATTCTGCGAATTTTTACACAGGGGGGGACCGGTCGAAGGGGGTGTGCGACCGTGCGCCTAGTAGCTGGACTGACCGGTTGCCCTTGACGTTTTACGAAACAGAGAAGTCTCAAACAAAAATCCAACTTGCAGTGCATTGTCGCCACGGCCGACCGGTCGACCACACCGGCCGCCCACCTGTCGACCGGTCGCCCCGCCCTATTTTTTTCTTACGTCCCATTTTCGTTTCTTAACTCAACTCAGTGCGGGTTGCCCTATAGGGGCGACCGGTCGAGCTGAAACAAATGTGTTGTCCAATGTTTTATTGAAAATAAACTTCAAGAAATACTCCGAAAAATAGTAAAAACATTTTAAGTTGATCGGAAATATTTAGACAACATTTAGGGACATAGTTTTGGTTTGAAAACATATTTGAACAATATCGAACATAATCATCAAAATCATGATAAAAACATTTATCTAACAAACTCCCCTTTTTGATGATTACAAACCAAAACAATTTTCAAGAGGACGATTTCAAAAAGCAAATAATTTTCCGGTTTATGAGTAAACTATCCGTTTAAAAACATTTTACAAAAGCTCCCCTATCAACAAGCACATTAATAAGAAATATTGCATAAGCTAGAAGCACAAGCTTTTACAAAATAAACAACAACTCCATGAGCTTAGAAGCTCCCCTCACAAATACTTATTATCCATGCAAACAAGTTCATCAAGCAACAGTTGGACTAAAAATCACAACTTATGGCTTTTATGAGCCATAGCTTATAGCTTTTATTTCGAGCTTTTTATTAGCTTCTTTTAGCTAACGAGCCATTTTCCTGTTTCTCCCCTTTGGAATCATCAAAAGAATGTTAGGATGATAAAAACATCATACAAGTATATCAAAGTGCGCCAAAGAGACAATTTATCAACCATTCGAGGAGATAAACATAATCCGAAAAAATGGGAGAAATGTATCATTAGATATCCATAAGCTCGTTTAAGAGTCAAGACATGATCTCAATGAGTATATAAGTCTTTTGGAAGCGAGAGAATCATGTAGAAGTTGAAATTTTCATTGTGACATTTCATCGAACACATTGTGGGCGTGAAAAATAAAAGGAGTTGTATATAGCCCTTGTAAATGATCCAAGCCAAAAATTGCATCACCAATTCACATCAAACATCATACAATACAGATAATAACTAAGCTCATCAAGATCATAAGCAAAAATATCAAGAAATATACAAGAAGCCATAAACTCAAGGTTCAACCCATTTGAGCAAAGTAAGGAAAATTCTTACCATTTGATCGGAAAGGATGAGCAATGATGATGATAAACATGCTATATAAGGTTCAAGATATGAATTGAATGCATGAAAATCAATTTTGAGTGAAAATTGTGTGCATTTGGCAAAGGGGACGAAAATAGCAAAAAGAAGTGAAAATAACAAATGTCAAGAAGAACGAACTTAAACCGAGACTTTGGCCTAGGGCGACCGGTCGACGTTGAGGGCGACGGTTGCCCTCAACCTCTTCACCCATTTTGTTTTGTCAAATTTTTCAAAATCCGAATTTTCAACCAAAAATCCGATTTTTCGCCCCCTAAGTTTTAAAAACATGCAAAATGCAAACGTAGACCTCATTCAATATGCATTATGCCTAACCGAGCTCGTATTGACGCAAAGTCTCGGAAGTTAGCGGTTTTGTAAAAATGTCCGCTAATTGATCTTGAGATGGCACAAACGATATCTCAATTTTTCGTTTTGAAACACAATCCCTTAGAAAATGATGTCGAATCTCAATATGTTTAGTACGGTTATGATGAACCGGGTTTTGAGCAATATTTATAGCGGATATATTATCACAAACGATAGGTACGTTTTCAAAAGAGCATTTGTAATCCGCTAAGGTTTGTTTCATCCAAAGAAGTTGAGTACAACAAAATGCGGCGGAAATATATTCGCCGGCCGTTGAAAGAGAAACACGTTTTTGCTTCTTTGAAAACCATGAAACTAGGCAATCGCTAAAAATTGACATGATCCGGAAGTACTTTTCCGATCATCAATATTACCCGCATAGTCCAAATCACTATAACCTTTAAGAGAAAAATTTTCATTCTTTGGATAAAATAAACCATATTGAATAGTGCCTTTCAAATATCGAAAAATCCGTTTAACGGCACTCATATGAGATTCTTTTGGATTACTTTGAAAACGAGCACATAGGCATACGGCATGAAGAATGTCCGGTCTACTAGCGGTTAAATAAAGTAAACTACCAATCATACCTCGATACTTGGATTCATCAACCGTCTTGCCTTTTTCATCTTTGTCAATTTTGACATTGGTTGCCATAGAGTCGAGACGGTTCTTCCTTCTTCAATGCCGAACTTCTTCAAAAGTTCTTTTGTATACTTTGATTGCGAAATATAGATACCTTCTTGGCATTGCTTAATTTGAAGTCCAAGGAAGAAATTTAGCTCCCCATCATACTCATCTCGAATTCACCTTGCATTAACTTGGAGAATTTCTTGCACAAAGATTCATTAGTAGCACCAAAGATAATATCATCAACATAAATTTGCACAAGTAAACAATCTTGCCCTTTTTCAAAAACAAAGAGAGTAGTATCAACTTTACCTCTTGTAAAACCATTTTGCAAAAGAAAAGAGCTAAGTCTATCATACCATGCACGAGGTGCTTGTTTCAAACCATACAAGGCCTTTTAAGTTTAAAAACATCATTAGGCCTAGAAAAATTTTCAAACCCCTGGAGGTTGTTTTACATAGACTTCTTCTTGAATAAAACCATTTAAGAAAGCGGATTTAACATCCATTTGGTAAAGCTTGAAATTTTTAAAACAAGAATAGGTAAGTAAAATGCGAATAGCTTCTAAACGTGCTTCGGGTGCAAATGTTTCATCATAATCAATACCTTCTTCTTGACAATACCCTTGAGCTACTAACCTTGCCTTATTACGAACAATGTTGCCTTGATCATCAAGTTTGTTCCGGAAAACCCATTTTGTGCCAATAATGGTTTGAGAAGGAGGACAAGGTACCAATTCCCATACATCATTTCTTTCAAATTGATTCAACTCCTCTTGCATCTCTAGAAACCAATCCTCATCCTCAATAGCTTCTTTAGCATTTTTAGGCTCTTTTTGAGAAATTAGAGCTTTCTCGGCAAAGTTTCTTCGAGTCATTACTTTATCAAGGGGATCACCAATAATAAGATCTTTTGGGTGATCTCCTTAAATTTCAATGCAACGGAAGATCCGAGATATCACCTCTATCTTCTTGAGGACCATTTGAAGTGGACGGTTGATTATTTGATGTAGACGGTTGATTATCAATTTGAACAATTTGTTCAATAATATCTTCCTCATCACTTTCATCATTAGGAATTCTTTCAACTCTCAAGCTTCATTGAATTTAACATGGATGGATTCTTCAACAACTCCACTAGTCTTATTGTAAACCCGATATGCTTTGCTTTTTGTTGAATATCCCATAAATATCCCTTCATCGGCCTTAGGATCAAGTTTGTCCAATTGATCCTTGGTATTCAAAATAAAGCATTTACAACCAAATATTTTGAAATAACTAATATTTGGAGTTCTTCCTTTCCAAAGCTCATATGGAGTTTTATTCATTTTAGGACGAATATAAACTCGGTTAATGACATAGCAAGCGGTACTTACGGCTTGGCCCAAAAATACTTTGGAAGTGAAAATTCATTGAGCATGGACCGACTCATTTCTTGTAATGTTCGATTTTTCCGTTCGGCTACTCCATTTTGTTGAGGTGTCCTTGGAGCCGAGAAATTATGAGCATATCCTTTGGTTTCACAAAATACTCTAAATTCACCGTCAAATTCTCCACCTCGATCGCTTGAATAGACTTGATAGTATCTTCTTTTTCATTCTCAATAAGTCTACACAACTTAACAAACTCATTAACGGCATCGTTTTTATTGGTAAGAAAAAGAGCCCAAGTATATCTCGAATAATCATCGACTATAACAAAAGTGTAATGTTTTCCACTTAGACTAGCCGTACCAATATCCCCCGTACAAATCAAGGTGAAGCATTTGTAGGGGTTTGGTTGTGGAAATTTCATTTTTGGGCTTAAAACTACTTTTAACTAATTTGTTCTTTTGACAAGTGTCACATAAGCCAAGATTTTCAAAATTCAATTTGGGTAGTCCTTTCACATGTTGGTTTTTGTAAATATTTTTCAAATTCTTGTATCCAACATGTCCAAGTCGCCTATGCCATAAACTAGTTAAATCATTATTGGCGACTAAACAAGAAACATTTTGACTCACCAAATCACTTGTACAAATTTTGTAAAGATTGCCTTTTCTATTTGCTTCACAAATAATTTCACCATTTTTAAGAATAAGGCATTTTTCTTTATTAAAGGAAACATTATATTTTGAATCACAAAGTTGGCTAACACTTATCAAATTAAACTTAAGCCCTTCAACTAATAGAACATTACTAAGAGAGAAAGAAGAGTTACCAATTTCTCCATTTCCAAGAATTTTTCCTTTGCCATTGCCGAACATGACCATACCCTCTTCTTGGAGCTTGATGTTGGTAAAAAGTTCTCTCCTCCCGGTCATATGGCGTGAACATCCGCTGTCCACGAGCCATTTTGAATCTTCCATTGTGGTTATGGCCCCTATTATCTACAAAAGAATTTCTTTTAGGTACCACTATAATTTTGGGGTCCATGGGGTTAGTCTTGAGACCTTTGGGTCTCCAAACATGTCTTGAGCTATTTCTCAATTTGCAATTATTCGCATAATGTCCAACTTTGCCACAATAAAAACAAGTAGGAGTATTATAATTATTAGCACGTACAAAAGTCGGACCTTGGTTATTTTTCTTAAAAATACTTTGAAATGGCTTATAACCAAGTCCCGATTTGGAATGCTCACCTCTTTGTGCATCTAAAATTTTTGTGACTTTATCCGTACTTATGTTGAAACGATGCACGTCATTTTTCAAACATTCAATATCTTTTGTGAGCAATTCCTTTTCGGTTTCAAGAGAATGAATTCTAGTAAGAGTAAGAGCATGAGCTTTGTCTAGAGATTCATAAGAGGTAAATAATTTTTCCTTTTCAACCTTAATCTCCTTATGCTCCTTTTTCAAATTTTTGTATTTAACGATTAAATTTTGAAACTCAATTTGCAATTCATCAAAATCACATTGCAAGTCATCAACTATGGAGGAAGTAGAAGAATTTGAGTGTACCTCATTGTTTTCATCGTCTATAGCCATGAGACCATGTTCGGTTTCTCCTTCCTCATCGGTTGTTTCGAGTAGTTCATCCCATGTTTTGACTTCCGCATTTAGAGCCTTCTTTTTGTGAAAGGCTTCCTTTTCTTTTGCTCCTCTTCATCGAGCTTTGGGCAATCGGCAATGAAGTGCCCGGGTTTTCCGCATTTAAAGCAAGCATTATCTCTTGGTTTTCTTGCTTTATTTTTATTCACAAATTTTGCAAATTTTTCGAACAAGTGCGGCCGTCTCCTCATCATCATCATCATTATCATAGTATGTATTATTAGAAGAAGAAGCAAGACCTTTAGGAATAATTTGCATACCCGATTGATTTGTGGATGGTTTGGAATTTTTCCTCTCCTTGAGATAGACTTCATAGATGAGTAGGTTTCAATAAGCTCATCAAACTTGAGTGTCTCAAGATTTTGTGCCTCCGTGATTGTGCGTTACTTTTTCGGACCATGAGCCGGGAAGTGCATTTAGTACCTTGGTCACCTTGTCTTCTTCGGAGATGACTTTGCCGAGGGCCACAAGAGGATTGACAATATTGTCAAGCCTTTCCACCATTTTGGAGATGCTTTCGCCATCATACATGTTAAAGTTTTCGAAGTCTTTAACAAGCATGGTCTTTCTTGCTTGCTTGACTTTCTTAGTCCCTTCATAGATTGTCTCCAATTTTTCCCAAACCTCATGTGCCGACCTTATGCCTCTTATGCGATTGTACTCGGTGGCGGTAAGAGAACAATGCAAAATATTTAAGGCCTTACCGTTTAGAGAAAAAGCCTTTTTGTCGTTTTCATCAAACTCCTTGAAAGGTTTAGGAGCCAAGGTGCCATCCTCCGATTTCTTTGTTGGTTGATCAACTCCTTCAATGACCACATTCCAAATGTCGAACCCGCACCCTTGTAGGAAGCACTCCATACGGTCTTTCCAAAATGCGTAGTTGTTGGCGTCGAATAGTAGTGGCTTATTGGTAGAGGCGCCGGTGGTGAGATGAGCATCATTTGTAGCCATGGATCTTTCCTCTTTACTCGGAACGAGCTAGCCAAAGAGTTTGGCTCTGATACCACTTGTTAGTCCAAGTGGCTACAATAATCTAGAGGGGGGGTGAATAGATTATTCCGATTTTTCGCAAATCACCCTCTTTTTCGAAACAACGAGTAAATAACAAAAATGTAAATGCGGAAAATAAACAACACTCGTTGATTTAAAGAGGTTCAACCCACCTAGGGCCTAATCCTCTACCACCCCAGTATCTCCGGGATGGATTTCAAAAAGAAAAAAAGATTTTATTAATTTACCAAAAATTAATACAACACCTTGAGGATTACCACAACCCTCTTTCACCACTTTGAGGATTACCACAATCCTCTTACACCACCTTGAGGATTACCACAACCCTCTTACAACACCTTTGAAGATTACCACAACCTTCAAACACCTATCACCTAGATCACCCAAGTGTATTTTTACCACAAGAATACTCACAAGGATGTCTTGTGTTGAATGATGACCAAAATCAAGATTACAACTCTATAATGATTGATACAATATGAGTACAAGTGTAATCAAGAATTGAAAGCCTAGACCTCAAATAAGTGCAAGTGAAAGTGCTTAGGCTAATACAACAAGATATATGAAAGTGTTTGCTCAATTGCTCTTTGCTTGTATATTGTGTGTTGTCTCTTGTTGCTTGAATGAAGCCTCTATTTATAGGAGAGGTCTTGGCTTTGATTTCCGGACATTGGCTCCTCCTTGGGGAGTGATTTGCTGCAAAAGAAACCATTTAAAATCATCAATATAGCTGTTAGAAATCAATCCCACAAAATAGGGAAAAGCTGTCTGAAAATGCAACGGATAGTTTGCTGATAAACAGGGGGTTCGACCGGTCGCGCAGAGATAAGATTGAAATTGAATTCTGCGAATTTTAACACAGGGGGACCGGTCGAAGAAGGGGGTGCGACCGTCGCCTTAGTCAGACCGGTTGCCGACGGCGTTTTTGCGAACAGAAAGTCGGAACAAAAATCCAACTTGCAGTGCAATGTCGCCGGCCGACCGGCCGACCACACCGGTCGCCCACCTCGGCGACTGTCGCCCGCCTGCTTTTTTTTCTTACGTCTCATTTTTCTGTTTCTTAACTCAACTCAGTGCGGGTTGCCCTATAGGGCGACCGGTCGAACTGAAACAAATGTGTTGTCCAATGTTTTATTGAAAATAAACTTCAAGAAATACTCAAAAAATAGTAAAAACATTTTAAGTTGATCGGAAATATTTAGACAACATTTAGGGACATAGTTTTGGTTTGAAAACATATTTGAACAAAATCGAACATAATCATCAAAATCATGATAAAAACATTTATCTAACATAAGGTGTATCTCTTTCCACTTATACTTGTTGGTTCAACAGACAAAATAAATCCATATGTAACAAATGCAAGATCCTTATTGAAGAAGGACTTGTCTTGTCCTTGAATGAAGACTTGATTTGTTTTCTCTTCTGGCATGCATCACATATGCTCTCTTTGTTGTACATTGAGTCTGGCAATCCTTTAACTAGATGACTCCTTGCAAGCTTGTTGAGTGTCTTCAAATTCAGGTGACTCGACTTCTTCTTGTGCCCGACCAACTTGACTTGGTTGTGCTCTTTTTGCTAACAAGCATGTACTTGGTGTAGCAGTAGACTAATCCACTACATACATATTTTTCTTTCTTGTTACAGATAGCACAACTTCATTTGATTAAGCATCCTTGATTTGGCAGACACCCATATTAAATCCAACATTGTAGCCTTTATCACAGAGTTGGTGATACTCAATAGATTGAACTCCAGCCCTTCAACATAAGCTACATCTGTGATCTCTAGTCCATTCTTTTTTATGGATTCAATGCCTTTGATTTCCCACGGGCTTCATTCCCTCCAAATATGACTTTTGCTCCTCTTAACTCCTTAAAGTTAGATAAATTCCTTTTATTTCTTGTCATATGTCTGGAACAACTATTATCCATGTACCAGGTTCCTTGGCACTCAGCTGTTCCCTGAACCTACAATCAAGGAAATCAAGTTTTAGGTACTCAAACCTGTCTGGATCCTGAGGGGTTAGCACTATAAGGTGATCCAACCAACCTATAGCCAAATGACCTGACTCTAAAAGGTTGCCACCTTTCAGTTCCATAATAATAATGAATCATAGCAAATTGCTTAGGAGCTTTAGGAGCATATATCTGTCTCTTTTGCAACGAGCCCAAAGCTTCTGGTTCGAACTAGAACCTTACTATTTCTCCTTAAACCTTGGAGAGTAAACCCCTTTTGAATAGGGGTGTTAAGTTAAGTCTACGTGGGGATTGAATAGACTTAACCAATTTTTCGATTTTAAACTTAAATCAGAGTTTTATCCAAGTAAGCAGCTTAGTCCTTTGAAAGACAGCTAAGTTCAACCTCAACAGGAGAGTTAACCACTCAATAGACTCGACTGAACTGTTGATAGAGTAACTCAGCTGAGTGAAGTGAGTTCTTTTAAAAAATCAATTTTACTTGGTTTTTACAGCGGAAGTCTTACACCCTTTTTGTAAATATGTTTTACAATAATTGTTTTTAGGTTAAGTTATTATCAGTTGAGTTGAGCAAATATAAATCAGCAGTATAAATGTGTAGAATTAAAGTACTGAATGTAAAAGACACAAGGCAATTTTATAGTGGTTCAAGGATGGGGTAATTCTTCTACTCCACTCTTCTCCAACTCGTGGAGATAATCCACTAATGTAATAGCTATTACAAAACAGATATAACAATCCAAGTAGGCTTTGATCACACAACCAGATCTGCTATTGGGACTCAGCTTCTTCCTAAGGCAGCTGCCTCACTACTTCAGCTCCTTCAAACCCTTTTGAACTCGATCACATAGCCCTCCGATGGATTCAAAATAGTTTTTAACTTGAACCTCACTCTTCCTTCACTTCGTGGATGTGCAGACGCTTTTGTTCTTGAAAATAATTTTTCCTCTTTAACAGGTTGAAGTTTTTCTTCCTTTATTGAGTATGTTGGATAGTTTCACTTCGAAAGCATGCTTGAGGATTATAATGAATAGCTTGAATGTGTTTTTGCTTACTTTGCTTTGATAAGATTTTCTCTTGTATCGTGCTTGTGTCTTGTATGTTTTTCATATTATTCTTCAGTCTTTTATAGTGACAGTTTGGAAAAGTGTTCGTTGAAGAGATAGACATTTTTCAAACTTCACTATTTGATTGTTGGCTTGTCTTGTTGTGCAGCTTTTGGTGTTGACCCTTCCTTAATTTAATGCTCTGCAGCTACCCAAACTCTGCGGGTTTTTCTGCGAACATCTCATTGGTTACTCACTACTTGCACTCTTTCAAATGAGACAACTTTAAAGTTGCGTCCGTCCCTTTACCATTTTGGGTAAGTTCTTGACTTTTTATCTCAACGGACTTCTTGATTTTCTTCGAGTCCTTAAAATCGTTTTATCCCTTTATTGAGTCTTCTTCATATATCCGGGATGGCTCAAATTGTTAGTCTGTTGACAGACACAACTTCTTTACTTGACACTCTTCTTCGATACTCAGCTGCAACACAACTGATTCTTCACTGCATATCTTTAATCAACTTCTGCAATCTTCAACTTGGTTGCTTCTTTACTCAGATTATGTTTCTTATCTATTACATAGTTGAAATACAACAGAAAATGGGGTGCCAACTTTCTAATCTAAGTTTTACATTCATCATCAAAATCTATACAAATAAATTTCCCAACACTTTCTCTCTCTATGCATACATAATAATTTTCGTGCACATTATCTTTTTTATTTATACTCGTGCGTATATTTAGGTATAAGAAGACAACTCATGTACAAATATAATTAAAAATAATATTTTTCATAAACTAATAAATTATTTATTATTAATAAATAATCTCTCTAATAATATTCTTTTTTTAGGTTCCACAAATGTGATTTTATTTACGTGCAATACTCCACTTGAAGTTGACGTAGTAAGCTATCCCAAAATAGTAATACCCATTGGTTTAAGGGGGATTAAAGTACAATTTACACATTACGTACAATATTATATAGGATAATAGTTAAATATAATTCCATATATCTGATTGCAGAAATGTCAAAAAAGTTATGGATTATGTCTACATGACGTGTTGTAATGCTCTTGACTTATTATTTAATAATGATTAAGCAACACGAATTGCAGCTTAACTTCTCGTGGTTTTTTTTTTTTTTTTTTTTTTTGATAACTCGGCTTCCAGCTTACCCTACTATGCCTGAGGACAACGACTCCGCTCTTCATTGCCGCCGCCAAGGTAAACCGCGGGATGTGCACGCACTGGCGTTGTTACTGACGGGGTCTGGCGACGTACAACCAGATCCTCCTGGTAAAGAGAACAATTATGTTCGACCCCCAATCTACTAATAACGATCTCTCCCCGAATCGAACCCACACGGATGCTATTCAAGATATGAGTTCCCACCAAATCTTCACTTTCTCACATATGCCCCGGGAGCAATT
The DNA here is from genome assembly GCA_016081115.2 of Rehmannia glutinosa. Taxonomy (NCBI): domain Eukaryota; kingdom Viridiplantae; phylum Streptophyta; class Magnoliopsida; order Lamiales; family Orobanchaceae; genus Rehmannia; species Rehmannia glutinosa. Next base: position 246,279 of record JABTTQ020001822.1, on the reverse strand, counting down.
TGATGGAGCAAGGATAAGAACCCCCGACCTCCACCCCACAAACAATTTGATGGAGCCGAAATTTTGTTGTCAAAAGATCGGCGTAGTCGGGCGTTCTGGAAGTGAGTTATCAAAAAAAAAAAAAAAAAAAAAAAAAAAAAAAGATAATTGCGCGGTCGTGGTTGGACCGGTCGGATCGGCCGGTCCGAATATTTGATTTTTAAAGCAGTGTTTCCCATATACTTCCAGTTAGACTTGCAAAAGGTGGATTTTCCTGTTTACTTTAGTGTTTTTTTTGTTGATAAAAGGTTCTCACATGGCAAGCAGCATTGTACGAAGTTGATTTCAGTATAAGAAGTCAATCAAATAAAACTTCTCCACCACATAGATGATTAAATCCAAAAAGTGAGAGTCAATCCAAAATCGTATATTCTTGAGGAATGTAATGGGCAAGACCTACTTGACTATACTCGCATGCCCTAACCCAAAACTCTAAATCCAGAAATCTTCAATTGCCATGACTTGTGAGAGGTTATTAGGGGAGGTCTATTGTGAGATGTCTCACGGATCTAAATCTCTGAGACGGCGGCTCACGTGGTTTCCCTCCTATCTCTTTCCTAATTTGCCCGTCCTCTCATTCTCGCTACTCTCACTAGCCCCACCTCCCCTCTTTCTCCTCACCTCCTCATATCCAATTCTCTCATTATCCTCCTTTCTCCCTTCACATCTCACTCTTCTCGCGGTCTCTCTCTCTCTCTCTCTCTCTCTCTCTCTCTCTCTCTCTCTCTCTCTCTCTCTCTCTCTCTCTCCCCCACGTCCCCATCTCTTTCTACACGCAAGGTTTTACATATAAAAATCTCACAAAAATATAATATTTTTCATAAAAACGAATACTTTCAAGAGTATAATTGATATTTTTTATTAAAGAGTGATACTTTTTTTAATAAGAAACGATATTAATTTTAATAAGAAATGATATTTTGTAAATAAAAAGTGATACTTTCTTTTTTAATAAAAAACAATATTTGTTTCAATAAGAATTGATACTTTTATTAATATGAAGCGATACTTTTTCCGTAATAATTGATACTTTGTTTTAATAAAAATAATCTTTTTTTTTAATAAAAAGTGATATTTTTCATAAGAAGTGATATTTTTTAAATAAAATATGATTATTTTTTTAATAAAAAGTGTATTTTTTTTAATTAAAAAGTGATACCTTTTTTAAATAAAAGTAATATTTTAATAAGAGATGTTTTTTAATGAGAAGTCCTACTTTTTCCATAAGAAGTGATATTTTGTTTTAAGATATTTTTTTTTAATAAAAATGACACTTTTTTTCATAAGAAGTGATACTATTTTCATAAGAAGTGATACTATTTTCCATAAATTATAAAAAGTGTTTTTTTTTCATTTGAAGTGATCATTTTTTTTCATAATAACTGATACTTTATTTTCTTCATTTTTTCCTTTGTTTTATGTGTGTAGAGAGAGAGCGAGAGGGAAGGGGGACCACGAGAGAGACATGGGGAGGGGACCACGGGGGTAGAGATAGGGGACCATGAGAGAATTAGATATGAGAAGGTGATGAGAGGAAGAAGGGGACCGGTGAGAAGAGAGATAACGAGTAGGGAGAACAAGAAGAGAGAAAAGAGGAGAAGACCACAAGGTTTAGTCTCACAGATTTAGATCCATGACAAGATCTTACACAAGTTTTTGTGTAATGATTAAGCTGACCAAGTCATATATTACAATTAATGAAAGGGATAGTGATTATAAATGTATATAGTACTTGGTAAAAGTTTGTTTCTTTTCTTTTTTCCCCTTCTATGCTTTCTAGGATCTAGTTTTTTCTTTGAGATAATTATATTTTGCCCCCCCAAACTATAGGCGTTTTTGGAGTATACCACCTAAACTTTTCCGAGTTCCATTTTACCCCTTGCACTCCTGGATTTTTGCTCGATGCCATATATTGTTACACCGTCGGCGGAATATTCCAGAATACTCCGTCACATGAGGGCAAAATCATCATTGTCTCAAAGTTGTTGCATTTTGCCACCTGAACTATCTTTGACTTGCACTTTAGCCCCCTAAACTTTGCATTATTTCACTATGCCATATATTTTTTTTTTTTTCATATTTATACATGTATCTTATTTCTTTTATTTCTTCTAATTCTTTATCCACAAAAAATAAATAATTATTTTGGTTAAGTATATTATCAACAAAATTACACTAAATTCCTTATTTTAAACTTTCTTGTAAAATCATAATTTATTTTCCTTTTATTGAGTTAATGTTTGCATTATAATTAAAAATATAAATTATTATTTTCATTTTCTAAGTGAATAGAATTATAAATATTCATCAAAGTCAATTTGAACATAATACGATGCATTTAACTTTCTTTTGTAAGTAAAATTATTAAAAGATAAAAGTATTATAAATTTAATGAATTTGATTATTTTTACATTTAAGTCTTTATAAGATTTGTAATAAAGTAAATTTATTATCATATTATTTTATAATGTATTATATTTAAATTTCTGGAAGAATATTCCTTTTGTCAATTTAATTTTTAGTTTTATAATTAAAAATTATGAAAATTAATTTACTTTATTACAAATCTTATACACTACTTAATTGTAAAAATAATCAAATTCATTAAATTTGTAATACTTGTATCTTCTAGTAATTTTACTTACAAAAGAAAGTTAAATGCATCGTATTATGTTCAAATTGACTTTGGTGAAAATTTATAATTTTATTCACCTAAACTTGAAAAGGATAGTTTATATTTTTAATTATAATGTAAAAACTAATACAATAAAAGGAAAAATAAACTAGGGTTTTACAAGAAAGTTTAAAATGAAGAATTTATACTATAATTTTATTGATAATATACTTAATCAAAGTAAATATTTTTTTTTGTATAAAAAAAGTTGGAAAAAAAGATATAAAATAAATGTATAAATATATGTTTTGCTTTAAAAAAAATTATGTAGCAAAGTGTAATAACGCAAAGTTTAGGGGGATAAAGTGCAAGTCAAACAAAGTTGAGGTGGTAAAATATAACAACTTTTTAAAAAATTTGAGACAATGACGATTTTGCCCTCACGTCAAGCACGCGTCTTAAATATTCTGGGAATATTCCGTTGCGATACAATATATGGCATTGTGCAAAAATCATGGAGTTCGAGGGGGTGAAGTCGACTTCGAGAAAGTTTAGATTGTAAACTCCAAAAACGTCTATAGTTTGGGGGGTAAAATGTAATTATCTCTTTTTCTTTTTTTTTTTTTTTTTTTTGAATAGGTAATAGTTTTGATTCTTTTTTTTTTGGGTTAGAAAATTGTTATCTTTTCCTTTTTATTAATTTCCTTCTATAGTGTATTTGTAGGAAATTTTTTTGATAGATTGTCTATAAGGAGGGGCGGATTTAAATTTTTAATTTGAATTTTGAGAAGAAAAAATTTTTGGAATGACAACTACCACAACGACCACAATCCTTCTCCCATTTGAGTGGATGTATGGACACATTTAATTGTTTCAATAAGAAGAATGCCGAAATAAGCTGGGCGCAAAAATATATGCAATTTTCGCGCAAAAAAGAGGGTTTTAATTGAAAAATGAGTATATCAAATTTAAAATATTTGGGGTAGAAGTGAATCTTCATTTTTTAGAGTGTTTTAACCATTGCAAGTTTTTTAATCAACATAAATATCAATGAATCAATTTCAAAAAATCAATATATAAAAAGTCAGAAGAATATGAGGCGTAAAAAGTCAACACAACCATATTCTAAAGTACAAAAATTTATAAATTGACTAGCATCTGAAGTTGGGGCTGTTGGGCCTTCCAATATCAAGCCTTATCTTTAAAGCCCATTTTACATTTGGGCTTTAAATGGGTCGTGTTTGGTTGGCCAAATTTGTGTGTTTATCATGTCTCAATATGGTCCACAAACCCGAACACGACTCGAGTTGCCACCCCTACTTTTAAGTAGTTAGTGCGAGCTCGAAGTACCAAAATAATGTCCTTAAAAAGTTACGATGTTTTATTGGATTGTATTTGTAAACACACTCTATAATTCAATAAATATTAATTATTAGTCACTTACTACTTGGTCAACAATTAAAAGTTTTATATAGTTTTATGACTATTAATTTATAGAGATCTTATTGTATGATCAATCAAGATATGCTAATTGGCAATCAGAGTGGCAATTGGTATTGGGTTCAATTAAATTATTTTGCCAACATCTTTAGTCGGTATAGAAATTTTGAGACAATTATGAACAGTTATGCTAACATCCTAAAAAAGTAGTGATGTCAAACTCAAATTACAAATCAGATCTTTTATTCTAAAATTGGCGTTTCATATCCTATTCCATCCTACATATGATTGCTAAGTGTATATAAATTGCCATATTAATTTTCAAGCATAAATTGTGAGCATTTATGAGACAAGCGATAACCACTAAAAAAAAATATGACAATAATCCATATTCGAGGACGTGACCCAAGAATTTTCTACGAAGGAGGGCACAAACTAAATATAATAATAATCTACATCAAAAGTAATTAATTGGGGAACATTTTTCTCTTTTAACCTAATCAACATATAACTTTTAAAAATAAATAATAAATTGTAAAAGAGGATAAAAAAAAACTATGAAAGAATTGAAGGGTCCAATTCTAATGAATATGCGATGTAATGCGATCAAAAGTGATGCCAACACTTTGCAAAACACAATGAAAGACTTTTAATCAAAAACACAATTTCACAATGTATGAAATAAAGACAAATTTAAAGATAAGACACAAGAGATTATTAATAGAATAAAAACTCTTCAAAGGATGATGTTGTTTACAAGATACAAAAATACAAAGTAAACAAGGAAACTAGAAGAACAACTCTCCTTGTATCTCCAAAAGCAACAACTCTCCTTACAAAGTATGAGAATACATTTAGTGCCCTCAAAACACTCGTTTTACACTCGAATCTATCTCACACAAACTCTCAACTCTTGAGTTAAAAAATGATGCCAAAATGTCGCCAACATTCCCGGTATCACTTTGAGCTTCTACATAATTTTTCCGTATGAAAAAGGAAGATGAACTCCTAAAAATCAATCAGAAATCAGAATCGACTTCTGCAGGAATGATTTGCTTTAAATAGAGATGTTTATAACTTCTCCAAAGAATAACTTCTTTAAGCATAACCACCTGCAAGGATTAAGAAAAAAACCTCCATCAACTACGTCATAACTTCCCACAAGTTAGAAATAAAAACTGAAAATAATTCCTGTAGGAAAAAAATTGAAAAAATGTAAATGTGTAATATTATCCAGAAATCTGAAAAATAAAAAATCTTATAATGTTTGACTTTAGAAAAATCAAACATTAACAATCTCCCCCTTTTTGCAGATTTCTGGACAAAATCTTTTGCACAAAAACACAGTTAAGAGGGTGTTTGGCCGAGCTTATAAGCTCTTAAAAACAGCTTATAAGATGTTTAAGAGCTTATAAGCTCTTAAACTGTTTTGTAATTTTTTTCCAAAAGAGCTTATAAGTTCTAAAAATAAGCTGTCAGAGAGCTTATAAGCTCCTAAAAAAAGTACCTCCACCCCAACTTTTTTTAAAAGAGCTTATAAGCTCCTTATTTTAAACATTCAAAAGACAAAAATATACTTAATAATTTTATAAGATAGAAAAACAACTTATAAGCTCAACTATCTTATTTTATCCAAACACTCTGACAGCTTATTTTTAAAATAAGATCTAACATCATATAAGATCCTAAAACAGCTTATCAGATGTAGGAGCTTATAAAATGTTTTAAATAAGCTTAGCCAAACACCCTCTAAATCTCCCCCTGAATATAAGCAAAAACAAGAAGTACCAAAAAACATCAAATACTCGCATACAAACAAGCAAGTTCAATCATTAACAAATGATGCCTCGGTGTTAGCATCATTCTCGAATCACTACTTCCATGCGTTTGCTTCGACTTTTTTAGTGCCACCTTCTCCCTCTTTTTGAACTCAAATCAACCTTCGTAATTTAAAGAGAGAAAATAACCACATACAAGCCCATTAAGTGCATTTTGATACCCTATTATCTCCACTTAAAAAGAAGTTAAGAACAATTATCCAACATAGGGAAAAGGTATAAAATGTAACCGCTTATTACTTCGCTAAACATCACTTGCTTGATATTTTCTATTTTTCTTTTTAAAAAAAAAAATGCATGCCCTAGATTATATCTAAAAACATATATTTATGAGAAGAAGGAAAACACACACACACACACACACACACACACATATATATATATATATATATATATATATATACAAATCAAGATCATAGAATGTCATGGACAATGTTGCCATCATCGCATAAAACATATTCTCGCATATTTCAAACTTAGATTTTATATGTGAATGTTGATTAAATTTATTCCCTTGCACCTTTGAAAAATTATAGGCACATAGATTAAGTACATAAAAGACTTGTAAAAGTCCGTGTTAAAGCTCAAATGTTCCCATAATTTAAGAGTTAAATATGTACAAAATTTCCAAAAAGTGCAAGACAAAATAAGATAATAAATCACTTTGCTAACTTTATGAAGAGTTTGATTTTAACAGAATCATTTTTTTTAAAAATGGCATATCAACACATGAAAAATCCCATGATACATAATGCAAAAAGAAATATGCCTAGAAACCTAAAAAAAAAAGAAAATAGAGAATGTGTTACAATATAAGATGTAACACATTATGCAACACATGCAATTAAAACACACACAAATCAAGCGATCTTCTCGTACAGGAAAATCTCTCCAAGTCCAATGATTTTGAAAAAAATATCTGCTATCGGATGTTTAGTGGCAATATGTTGAATACAACAATGATCATTATCACCAGCCCAAAACTATTTAGGATCAGTTTTTGAACAATTCCCAACAAAATTGAAAGTGTCCTCAACGATTAATCATGTATCATTTCTGGCATCATTTTATCCAAAGCCTTATCTTTCTTCAGTTTGAAGCAAAAAGGTTTAATATGCCCAGGTTTAAAATAGTAATGACACACAAACTTACGTTTTAAAATACTTTCAGACTTTTTGAACTTGTCTTTGAAAAATGATTTGCCACTTTTTTCAGCATTCCCTTGTTTCATAGAAAGACATGTCTTCTTACAAGAATCTGTTTTGTTTGCTTGAACATATCCTAATTCGATTCTATCAAATCTAGCTTTCAAAAATATATCATCAATAACAACAGAGCTAGAATCAAACTTACTTACGTCTTTTTAAGACTAATAACATCGATTTGTGCTTTTCTTTCTCAAGAATTGTTACAAGTCCCTTGCAATTTTCTTCACCATCTTCAGACTCTTCATCTCTAAAAGATACAGTAAAATCCATACCTCTTTCCCTAAGATTGTTTGCACATTGTTTTGCATAGTGATCAAATCCTTTGCAAACACAATATTGAATAAAATCAAGGTTTTTTGGTTTTAAAGAATTGTTCTCTTGATTTGGTTCAAACATATTAAGGAAATTTGAAGAATTACCAGAAAATTGTTTCTTAGACTTGTAATTTTTGTCATTCATAGAAGAAGTTTTGAGTAAACTATTAAACCGTAAGGTCAATAATGCAATAGTTTCTTCATTTAAATCACATTCATGAATGTTTTTCATAAAATGTTTCATTGCATTACTTTGAACATCACAAGAATCAAAATCAGTTTGTGTTTTAAAAGCAATACTTTTGTTTTTGTCTTCAACATGATGTCCTTTTTTTTGTCCTAAGTTTAACTCAAAAGTTTGTAAAATACCAATAAGTTCATCAAGTCTAAGAGTATCAATTTCTTTGGTTTCTTCAATGGTATAAATCTTAATATTGTATCTTTCAAGAAGAGATCTCATTACCTTGCTTATAAATCTTGCACTGCTAATAGGTTCTCCAAGTGATTGTGCCTCATTAGCAATATCGCAGATTTTTGCATTATATGAAGCAATGGTCTCTTCTTCTTCCATTATCAGATTCTCGAATCTGCTTACTAGGAGTCTTAGCTTTGTTCTTCTAACAGTTTGTGTTCCCTCACTATGCAATTGCAATGCATCCCAAGTATCTTTTGCTGAAACACAATTAGAAATTATTTTGAACAAAAACGTATCAACAATAGTAAATATGACATTTAAAGCTTTAGAATTAAAGCTTGCAATTTGGATTTCATCATTTTGCCACTCAATCTCTGGTTTGTCTGTTGTAACTCCCTCGGTGTCAACGATTCTTGGTGGTGTCCATCCCATAAGAACATATCTCCATGCTCTTTCATCAATGGACTTGATATAAGCCCTCATTTTCATCTTCAAATAGGAATAGTTTGTTCCATCCAAAACAGGAGGTCGAACCATGGAACTACTCTGGATTTCCATCATAAAAACACTACAAAACACAGGATCACACTAAGTATCGTCAAGTGAAGGCTCTTGATGCCAATTGAAAGAATTGAAGGGTCCAATTCTAATGAATATGCGATGTGCGATCAAAAGTGATGCCAACACTTTGCAAAACACAAAAGACTTTTAATAAAAAACATAATTTCACAATGTATGAAATAAAGACAGATTTAAAGACAAGACACAAGAGATTAAAATTTTTGTACAAGTATAAAATACTTGTACGGTGTTTAATAGAATAAAAACTCTTCAAAGGATGATGTTGCTTACAAGATACAAAAATACAAAGTACACAAGGAAACTAGAAAAACAACTCCCTTGTATTTCAAAAAGCAACAACTCTCCTTTACAAAGTATGAAAATACATTTAGTGCCCTCAAAACACTCATTCTACACTAAATCTATCTCACAAAAACTCTCAACACTTGAGTTAAGAAAATGATTTCAATAATGTCACCAACATTCCTAGATCATTTGTTTTTTGCGGAATTTTTCCGTATGAAAAAGTCAATCAGAAATCAGAATCGACTCATAGCAGAATGATTTACTTTAATAGAGATGTTTATAACTTCTCCAAAGAATAACTTCTTTAGGCATAACCAAATTGCAAGGATTAAGGAAAAACCTCCATCCACTACATAATAACTTCCCACAAGTTAGAAATAAAAACTAAAAATAACTCCTGTAGAAAAAAACTGAAAAATATAGTCATGTAATATTATCCGTAAATCTGAAAAATAAAAAATCTTATAATGTTTGACTTTAGAAAAATCAAACATTAACAAACTATTAAAGAAAACGAAAAAGGCTATAAGAAAAAAAAATGAAAAACTAAAAAAACCATGGGGGCACATTGTCACGCGCTTGGCCTTTACGACCGATTTTTCGCCATCTCCTTAGGGACAAAGGGGCTCACCATTGAACGAAATCCATCGTCTAGAATCACCTAGCATGATTTTAGAATGATCTAGAAGAATCTGGAATGTTCTAGAAGAGTCTAGAAGAATCTGGAATGTTCTAGAACATTGTAGAAGAGTCTGGAATATTCTAGAAGAGTCTAGAATACTATAGAATAGTCTAGAATATGATAGAATAATGTAGAACATTGTAGAATAGTCTAGAATGTTATAGAGTAGTATGGAACTATGTAGAAGATTGTAGACTAGAGTGGAGATTTATAGAATACTTGTAGAATATGTAGGAATCATGTGGAGAGTTCAAGAGAACTTCTCCCAACCGTTGGATCAAATGAATCACCACCGTCCATTAAGGAGGTGGAGTAGTATAAATAGGTGTAGGGACCTCATTTGTAACCAACCAAGCTTTGTAAGCAAGTTTGAGTGAGCAATATAAGTTTTCCTTCTTGTGTGCTTATTACTTAGCCATCTTCTTACACTTCTTCACATACAAAACACTTAGGTGAGGCTGACTTAGCTAATTGCAAGGGGCGATTGAAGGAGCTAAGGCCGCACGGTCGTTGTGAGGGAACAAGTCCGTGACAGGTGGTATCAGAGCCCGGTTTGGGCTAAGTGTTGTGAAGTAGTACGTGATGGCAGGCGAAGACATTGTGTCGGGTGTGACTGAGAACCGCGGGAGGGAACCAGTGCAGACACGAGACAAAAAGAAGCGTGACCAAAGCAAGGCGCAAGAGGGGGCGTCTTTGGAGCACATTGTTGTAGAGATGGGAGAACGACTTGAGCGGGTCGAACATACTGTCGAGATATTGGAGGGCCATGTTCTCGAGCAGATAGATTCCCTCAAGGAAAATATCCAAACTTATCTTGATGTCAACACCACACATGAGGAACGTCTTGCCAAGTTGGAGGCAAGGATGATGGATGCTATTCAGGCCTTACAAGCAAGCATCGAGGGGATGCGAGAAGATTTGGCTTTATGCAAAAAGGTTGCCGCTAGTGGAGGAGCTAGCATCACTACAGGTAGTCCAAGGGTGGACTATCCCAAGCCGACAGGGTTTAATGGCGTAAGGGACGCTAAAGCTGTGGAAAACTTCTTTTGGCAAATGGAGCGATACTTCGAGGGGCTCGACCTTACCGATGAAGTATCAAAGGTAAGAATCGCTACTCTTTATCTTACGAATCTTCGCTACTTTGTGGTGGCATAGAAAACATGCCGACATAGAACGAGGTGCTTGTCGAATTGATACTTGGGAAGAATTTAAGAGAGAGCTTAAATGACACTTCTACCCATAAAATGTCGTTTATGTTGCTCGAAAGAAAATACGAGAGTTGAAACATAGGGGAGATATTAAAGATTACGTGAAAGAGTTCACAACCCTTATGCTTCAAATCCCAAACATGTCGGATGAGGACCTTCTTTTCTACTTTGTCGATGGACTTCAACACTGGGCCAGACAGGAAGTATAACGTCGAAATGTTAGCAGTGGATGAAGCTATCGTAGTTGCCGAGTCTCTCATCGATTATCAAAAGCTTGGAGCTTCTATGAGAGAGGAGAAAAAGAGGGACTCTTCGGATGAAGAAGAAGATAGACACGAGCGTTATAAGATTTCTCCCACAGACAGAGATAAGCATCCTTCCCGGAAAGAGTATGAGGCCAAGAAGACCACTTTTACGCCTAAAGGAGGATGCTACATGTACAAAGGACCACACCCCATACGCGACTGTCCTAAGTTAGGAACTTTGCATGCCATGGTGGAGGAACATGGTGCTGAGGAAATAACACCCGAAGAACCAAGTAGGATTGGAGCATTACAACTTCTTAATGCTCTTAAGACCAGAGATGTGTCTACTACATTAAGCAAGGAGCTAATGTACGTGGAGGCGCATATCAATGGGAAACCTACCAAAGTGATGGTAGACACTGGAGCTTCAAACAACTTTATGGATGTTAATGACGCTAAGAGACTAGGCCTACAGTGGGAAAAAGGGGACGGATGGATGAAGGCTGCCAATACAAAACCCATACCCATTAAAGGTACGTCTCAAGGTGTTGATCTCTGCCTTGGTGCTTGGAAGGGCCAATCAAACTTTTCAATAGTTCCGATGGATGACTACAAGGTGGTGCTTGGGATGGACTTTTGGTGCGCAGGTATGTGCTATTCCCATACCTTTCCTCAACAAAGGTGTGTGGATTCTTGACAAGCATTCATCTTGTATAATACCCGCTACCACCGGCAAAACATCGAGATACAAAGAAGCTAAATTATTTCTCGGCCATGAGGTTGATTGAAGCCAACATGAAAAAGGCTCGTCGTCCAAGAGAAAGAAGTCGACACGTGATATGAGTACGGCGACGGCGCGCCGCCGATTGGGTGGGGGAGAATGTCACGCATTGGCCTTTACGACGATTTTTCGCCATCCGCCCGAGACAAAGGGCTCACCATTGAACGAAATCCATCGTCTAGAATCACCTAGCATGATTTTAGAATGATCTAGAAGAATCTGAATGTTCTAGAAGAGTCTAGAAGAATCGGAATGTTTAGAACATTGTAGAAGAGTCTGGAATATTCTAGAAGAGTCTAGAATACTATAGAATAGTCTAGAATATGATAGAATAATGTAGAACATTGTAGAATAGTCTAGAATGTTATACAGTAGTATGGAACTATGTAGAAGATTGTAGACTAGAGTGGAGATTTATAGAATACTTGTAGAATATGTAGGAATCATGTGGAGAGTTCTAGAGAACTTCTCCCAACCGTTGGATCAAATGAATCACCACCGTCTATTAAGGAGGTGGAGTAGTATAAATAGGTGTAGGGACCTCATTTGTAACCAACCAAGCTTTGTAAGCAAGTTTGAGTGAGCAATATAAGTGTTCCTTCTTGTGTGCTTATTACTTAGCCATCTTCTTACACTTCTTCACATACAAAACACTTAGGTGAGGCTGACTTAGCTAATCGCAAGGGGCGATTGAAGGAGCTAAGGCCGCACGGTCGTTGTTGAGGGAACAAGTCCGTGACAATATGCTCCCATAGGTGGAGGTGTGCATCCGTCATTTTCCGTGCCGTAGAATAGAAAATGAACATCATTTTGGAATAGAAGATCTATCCATCTCAAATAAGGGACTTTTCAATCTATAAATGACAAGTCCAAATTAACGCTCTAAATAATATAAACAAAGAAATTACCAAAGGTTTAAAACCATTGGAATATTTGTGGACAATTTACAGAAAATAAAAGGTAAACACTGTAGTGAAACAATATATTGCATAGTTATAGCCAACTATTACAAAAAGTTAAGGCATTAGAAAAGATTTCTTATCCAAATATGTTCTAGTGATTGAGTAGATCCTACAATTCTCTTGTTCATAAGTTGAGAATGTACATAATCAAATGTAAAGCATGAGTAATTAACTAGGTCTTGAATCTAAAAGTTCAAGACAGTAAAAAAAAATTAAAAAAAAAATCCATAGAAAAAAAAAACGAGAGAGATTTTGCTAGTGTGACAATAAATTATGATATGTATTTTACTATATTGATCATTTCGAATTTTACTAATAACAAAATATTTTTAAACTCAAATCAGACAATTAATTGAGCACTAGGAAGTTGTTATGTCGATTGAAACGTTGTAAAATTTAAACTGAAGATGGTTGGTTTAAATCGTTTTCTCAATGTCTGGGAAGTTAATAAGGTTTCCTTCAAAATAAAAATAAAAATTAAATAAACTAAATATTTTTTCAGGTTTATTTTGTATGGATGTTGAGGCCCAAGTCAAAAACCGTCGAACCTAAATGAATATTCTGAAGGTAGGGTTATTGGGCCTTCATATTAGTAGCTCTTTAAAGCCGATTTCTAGCAAGGTGAAGAAGCAAGCCCAGTTCACAATTCAAGCGGAATAAAAACAAATGAAGTCAGTCAAAAATGGCCTATGCAGGTCTCGAACTTTTGTCAGTAAATACGGTCCCCTAATTTGTTCTTAATTTGTCAGTTCCTATCGAATTGCTCTTAAAACAACTAATTTAATTGTCAGCTATGTCCCTCCTTAAATATAATTAATTAGTTTCAGATATGGCAATTTCTAGATCACGTCTTATATATTTAAATATTCTATAATACATCTTAATAACTAAAAAATAGGATAATTACAAAAACACCCCTGAGGTTCGGTCTCATTATAAAAAGCCCCATAGATTCTTGGAAATTGCAAAAAAGACCCTTGAGGTTTGATTGCTTTTTACATTTTCTCCTTCATAAGAAACAAGAGATTTAGAAATTCCCCTGATATTTATAAAAAATATTACAGTTACCTCTTTAAATTTAAGACATAATCAAACATGATGAGGTTTATTGTAATTCTGAAACATCTCCGAATTCTTTTATAATTAGATGAGGTTTTGTAATTATACCTAAAAATCTGGAAGATTTTAGCTTCATAAACGTTTCGTAATTTTAAAATCCTTAATTTTATAAACAACACTACATTAATTTTTTAGATTAACACTACATTAATTTTTCATATTCATATAATCTAAAAAAGGTCAACATAAAGATTTGTCGCGGCCCTCGTGGAATGGAAAGAGCTAAGTCAGGTGGAGAGTGGAGTGAGCGAGTTACAACTCACAAGTGTGAGCATAAAATAGTCGCCGAGCATATTAAAGTTAAAAAAATATATTGTATTGTATTAAAATAAACTAGTATAATGTGTTAGATAAATGATTTTATCATGATTTTATCATAATTTTATTTTAATGTATTTTTACACCAAAAGAATATTTCTAAATGTTGTCCAAATACCCCCGATCGATCTAAAATGTTTTTACTATTTTTTCGTAGTATTTCTTGAAGTTTATTTTCGACAAAAATTGGACAACACTTCAGTCTCGTGTTCAACCGGTCGCCCTATAGGGAAACCCGTGTCTGAAGTTGAGTTTTGAAACAAAAACGAGACGTTTGAAAAACCCTGGAGGTCGACCGGTCGACCAAAAAGTCGACCGGTGCCTGAAGAAAGAACAGAAACTCTGTATCTCTCAAAAACAAGCAGGGTGACTGGTCCACATGGGGGGCGACCGGTCGGACCCTAGGTCGACCGGTCCAACCCCCCCGGACCGGAACAAGAGTTGATTTTTTCTTTGTCAAAATGTTTTCTGTATTAGAGGTCGACCGGTCACCCTACCGTTTTGACAACAAATTCTAACCGTTGTACAACAGACAACTTTTCCTCAATTTATGATATTGATTTCTAACAACTATATTCTTTATTTGTCTTGCAATTTTTCTGATTTCAATCTCCTAGGAGAGCCTATCATATAAGAGACAATAAGAGAGAATACACTAGAACACAACAAGAGACATTTCAAGCATACAATTTGTTCTTCACTTTCCTATTCTTGTTGTAATAGCCTAAGTATTTCACTTCCACATCTTGAGGTCTAGACTTGATTCTTGATTATACTTGCACTTCAAAGTTGTATACTTCATTATAGAGTTGTAATCTTGAATTTGTGTTCATTATTGAACACAAGATATCCTTGTGAGTGTTCTTGTGGTAAGAGGACACTTGGGTGATCTTAGGTGTTAGGTGAAAGAAGATTGTGGTAATCTTCTTGTGGAAGAGTTTGGTGCTCTTCGAGGTGTTGGAGAGTTTGGTGCTCTTCAAGTTGGAAGATTGTGGTAATCTTCATAAGGTGCCGTTGCTAGAAGATTGTGGTAATCCTCTAAGAAAATTGTGTTAATCTTCAAAGAGGTGATGTTGTAATAGTTTTGGTGACTATTAATAAAATTCTTTTTTTTTTTTTGAAATCCATCCTGGAGATACTGGGGTGGTAGAGGATTAGGCCCTAGGTGGGTTGAACCTCTATAAATCGACGCGAGTTTTTTACTTCCCGCACTTCCATTCTTGTCTTTGCTTATTACATTCGAAAAAGAGGGCATAATCGAGAAAATGGGCATAATCTATTCACCCCCTCTAGATCATCGTAGCCACTTGGACTTACAAGTGGTATCGAGCCAAACCTTTTGGAAAACTCGTTCCACATTGCGAATAAAGAAGAACGATCATTGGCTACGAACGAAGTCTACCTTACCACCAGCGCCTCCACCAACAAGCCACCACTATTTGATTCCAAAAATTATACATTTTGGAAAGAAAGAATGGAATGCTTCTTACAAAGTCGTGGGTTCGATATTTGGAACACGATCATAAATGGAGAATCCATCCCATTGAAAGATGGAACTCAAACTTCCAAAGTTCTCAAGGAGCTCAATGATGAAGACAAAAAAATCCTCTCCTTAAACGGTAAAGCTCTTAATATTCTGTATTGTTCACTTACCTCTTCGGAATATGATCATATTCGAGGAATTCGATCGGCACATGAAGTGTGGAAATAATTAGAAGTTATCTATGAAGTATATGCAAATGAAAGGAGCAACTTAAAAGCATCTACTTCTAAATTGGATACAACATCAAATCCAACGATATGGGATGAGCTTCTTAAACTTTCGATAATGAAGAAACCGAGCAATGTCTTATGGGCATCAAAGAAGAAAATGAGGTACGCTCTATCCCCTCTACTTCTTTTGATAATGAATTGCATGATGATTATGATGAATTGGCAAATGATTTTGATGAGCTTCAAAATGAATTCCAAAGCTTGCTTGTTAAATACAAAAATTTGAAAAAGGAATTCAATATTTTGAAAAATGATAAGGATAGCTTATTGGTTCTTATGAATCATTTTTTTGTGTTCACACTACCACACTTGATAAGGTTAGAAACCTTGAAAAGGATAATGAATCTTTTGTGAAGGATATTATTGCATGAAAAATGATTTGACAAAGTTTAATTTGAGTACCGATAAAATGACCAAAATTCTTGATGTTCATCGTTATGATCATTTGAAACTAGGAATTGGTTATAAGCCTAATGTTATTAATCATAAGAAATAGAATCAATTTTCTAAGCATGTTGGTCATTATGCTTCTAGAATTATTACATGTTTCTATTGTGGTAAAAAGGGTCACACGGCAAATTCTTGTCGGGCAAGAAATAACTCTAATTATTATTGGAGACCTAAAAGTCTAAATGCTAATCCCGAAGGACCCAAACCCTTGAGGGTACCACAAAACAATGTCATATTAGGTACTCAGCGGAATAACAATCAAAGAAAATTCATACCATCAAGAAGACATCAAATGCCCGTATCATTTGATCAAAGGAGAAGACATCATCACAATGAATTTCCAAGAGGGAAATATTATCAATAATGGGAAGGACACAAATCTTGGAAATGGAGTAATTGGAGAATCCATCATCAACAAAATGATTTTCCAAGAGAAAAACATCATCAACAATGAAAAGACACAACCCGTGGAAATGACGTAATTGGTAAACCGTATCTCCTTATTTAAATACGCATAGTGTCTTTTTATTATGCATGCTTTTATTTTTGTCTTAAAGTTGTCAAAATAATTTTTCAAAGATATCTCTTAAAAAATGAGGTCTCTATTATATACTCTCGGATTTTCAAAAACTCTTTTAAAGGAGACCTTGTATGGACATTTTTTTTAAAACTCTTGTATGCTTACAAGTTTTATCATCTCTTGTGGATTTAAGCGAAAGCATTGTATACTTGTGTTATTTCTTAAATTGCCTTAGCCATTTTTATCCATTACCATTTTTACTATGCTCTTGTGGAAGACGTTTTATCTAAGTTTTAAATATCTTGATATGCATGTTCGTCAACATATTATCTAATTTATGATTTATCAAGATTGACATAAATATTTGAGGCATGATCATTATTGCTATTTTAATTTCATAGACAAGATATATTTTGGCTATTTTTCTTGATAATATAAGCGATGCCGTTAATGAGTTTATTAAGTTGTGTAGACTTATTGAGAATGAGAAAGGAAGTGCTCCAAATATTAGTTACGTCAAAATATTTGGATGTAATTTGTTCTATTATGAACAACAAAGATCAATTGGATACCCAATGATGATAGTGATGAAGAAGACAACATTGAACAAATTTCTTAAATGATGCTCCAAGATGAAGATTGGTTTATAGAATTGCAAGAGAAGCTAAATCAATTCGGAAGAAATGATATTTGGGAATTGGTACCATGTCCTCCATCACAAACGATTATAGGTACAAAATGGGTATTCCGGAACAAACTCAATGACCAAGGCAACATCATTTGAAATAAGGCAAGGTTAGTAGCTCAAGATTATTGTCAAGAAGAAAAATATCTATTATGATGAAACTTTTGCACTCGTTGCATGTTTAAAAGATATTCGTATTTTACTTGCTTATTCTTGTTTCCATAATTTCAAGCTTTACCAAATGGATGTTAAATCTGCATTTTTAAATGGTTTTATTCAAGAAGAAGTCTATGTAAAACAACCTCCAGGGTTTGAAAATTTTTCTAGGTCAAATGATGTTTATAAACTTAAGAAGGCCTTATATGGTTTACAACAAGAACCCCATGCATGGTATGATAGACTTAGCTCTTTTCTTTTACAAAATAGATTTACAAGAGGTAAACTTGATACTATTCTCTTTGTTTTTGAAAAAGGGCAAGATTGCTTATTAGTGCAAATTTATGTTGATGATATTATATTTGGTGCTACTAATGAATCCTTGTGCACGAAATTTTCTAAGTTAATGCAAGGTGAGTTCGAGATGAGTATGATGGGGGAGCTAAGCTTCTTCCTTGGACTTCAAATTAAGAAATGCCAAGAAGGGATTTATATTTCACAATCAAAGTATACAAAAAAACTTTTGAAAAAGTTCGGCATTGAAGAAGGAAGAACCGTCACTACTCCAATAGCAACCAATATCAAGTTAGACAAAGAGAAGAAAGACATATTGGTTGACAAACAAAATCGAGGTATGTTCATCAACTTTCATTACTCTCATAGACTCAATATTCTTCATGCCGTATGCCTATGTGCTCGATTTCAAAACAATCCCAAAGAATCTCATTAGAGTGTCGTTAAAAGAAATTTTCAATATATGAAAGACACCTTTTCTTATGGCTTGTTTTATCCGAAGTTTTAAAACGTTCATATTTTCGGGATAACAAGTCTGGTATAAATAATTTCTCAAAATACGGTTCTTCCTAACCAAACTAAACATATTGAGATTCGATATCTTTTTCTAAGGGATTGCATTTCTTAACGGAAAATTGAGATGTGGTTAATTCCGTCTCAAGGATAACTCGTGGGCATTTGTTTTTAACTGCTATCCGCCGAGTCTTTTACCTCATTTCGAGCTTGTTTAGGCATAATGTATATTGAATGAGGTCTATGTTTGCATTTTGAGCATTTTTAAAACTTAGGGGTGAAAAATCGTTTTTTTGGTTCAAAATTTGGATGAAATCCGGATCGGTATTCGATTACGGGTCGCCCATGGGGTCGACCGTCTGTGTCCAGGGATCTGTCGCTCTATTGAAGTCGACCGGTCGACCAATGAGTTTACAGGATTTATATGATTCTGTCCTTCAATGTGTTATTTTTGATCTTTCTCTTCAAACTCGAACCCCTTTGCAAATTTCACTCACAATTCACTCAAAATGATTTCTTTCTTGTAAATTATATATATATATATATATTTAAGTTTATACTATTGGTATATCATCCATGATACCCGACTTCTCTGATTAATTGGTAAGTTTAATTCCTTCTTTAATCTCAATTGGGTTGAACCCTTGAGAATGTGCTTATATTGTGATATTTTTGATGGAATTCTTGTATATGTGTGATGGGTATGATGATTGTTGACGGATGATGTCTATCGAATTGCAGTTGGTGATGAAAAATTGGGCTTGATTACACTAGAAGGGCTATATACATCTTCTTTTTCATTCGACACACACCAAGTGTTCGACAAAATGTTTCTATGAAAAATTCATCACCTACATGGTTCTCTCGATTTCAAAAGTATTATAAGTTTATAGAGATCATGTTGTGTCAATCAAATGAGCTTTTACAAGTTATATTGGCGACTTTTCCCTTTGCTTTTGGAATTGTAAGCTTAATGATCACTAGCTCGATAAATCGATAATATTGCGCACTTTGATATGGATGAATGATGTTTTTATCGTGCAACACTCTTTTTGATATATGATTCCAAAGGGGGAGAAACAGAGAATAAGCTCTTTAGCTCAAAGAAGCTAAAATAAGCTCGCGAAAAAAGCTATAATCTATGGCTCTTATAAGCTAAAAGTTGTGACTCATACTTAGTCCATTGGATGTATTATGGACTTATATACATGTCTAATGATGTTTGTTTGACAGGGGGAGCTTCTAAGCTCATGATATTCAAGTTTTCATTGTAAAAGCTGAGCTTTTAGCTTTTGTTTGATTGCTTCTATATTTATATTGTTGTGCATGTTAAAAGGGGGAGCTTTTGCAAAATGTTTTTGAAAATCTTTATTCCCATCCTTGTGATTATTATGCATGGAAAGTTGTCTCTTAAAACGGATAGTTATTTTTGACCAGAAAATTTATTTTGTTTTCAAAATCGACCTCTTAAAATTGTTTTGGTTTGTAATCATCAAAAAGGGGGAGTTTGTTAGATAAATGTTTTTATCATGATTTTGATGATTTTGTTTTAATGTGTTTTTACACCAAAACAATGTTTCTAAATGTTGTCCAAATACTCCCGATCAATCTAAAATATTTTTACTAATGATTATCGTAGCCACTTGGACTTACATAATGCTCGTGCAATGTACGGAGTATATTATAATGAAGTATTGTATAATTCTGATATTAAGAAATTGATATATTATAAGAATATAATAATGCAGGGTGGGCGAGTATCACAAGACCCAAACCTGCACTATCATTTGAATGGGAAAAGGGTTGCAGGACTGCAGGTTCACATGTCTTAAGCCCAACAAAATAGAGTATGATTTATTAAATAATACTTATTATAATTATTTAATATATCTTTACTAAATATTATGTAAAAATCCAACAAACAAATTAAAAT
Source organism: Rehmannia glutinosa (assembly GCA_016081115.2). Classification (NCBI taxonomy): domain Eukaryota; kingdom Viridiplantae; phylum Streptophyta; class Magnoliopsida; order Lamiales; family Orobanchaceae; genus Rehmannia; species Rehmannia glutinosa. The sequence goes on along the minus strand of JABTTQ020001822.1, from coordinate 225,905 downwards.
TTAGTAACATGAGAAAAAGAATAAAATTCATTATATATTTGATGCAAGTTAATACAATTATTAACAATACTTGTGAAGTTGTATGTTCACTTAATAATTTATGACAACTAAATTAATTTAGATTAATTGAGACATAGTTAGAATTTATACCAATAAATAACTATATTCATTAATATAATAAATAGAATAGGAGTGACATTTATTTTCTCAATAACAATATCATCACTCAAATCATGATTGTTAGAAAACAAATCACATCATAACATAAACGAATGAGTAATAATTATTAACAAATAAATATAGCACAAATAATAGAACAAATAAATATATTAATCTTTATGTAATTAATATTAAAATAATTTAGATGTTATTTGAGTATTTGTTTTAGTTTATCCAATGTTTTATGTTTTTATTATAATAACTTGTAGATTTATTTTAATAACTTTTAGATTTTATCTAATGATATAAAGACTTAACAAATAAATCTTAGATTTATTTTATTATTCTAAGGCCTTATTTAGTAGTTTTTTATTTATTATATTATTTTGTGCATTCTTGGATAAAATTTAGAATTATTAAATATTTTATAGATTTTATATTCTTGTTTTTATTTAATTTAATTTAATTTAGTTTGAATTTTTTTTTTTTATTTTGTTAGTCTTGTCATATAATATTTAGATTTATATTGTTTTGTTTTAATCATTAAATAATTTCTAAATTTTATTTCTTAAGTACTTTTTTTAGTACTAATATTTTCATTTATATAATATATGTAAACTACTACATTTATATAAATTATTAAAATATATATAATATAATAAAATTTAATGACCATTTTATACAATTACAAAATTTTGCTAAGATCTAAATAATTATTAATTTTTTTATTAATTTTAAGATTTATTAAATAATTTTTAGATTTATTTTTAATTATTTTACATTTAGGTTATTTTTAAATTTACTATAAATATAATGTTATTATTCTAAGCTGGTAAGTATTGTAGGTCCCAAGGGGTGATGTGTAAGGTTTAGAGAGGAGGAGGGTTGAATAAACCTTACCAACTTTTCGATTTTAGTATTTTTAAAATATATTCAGAGTTAACTCAAATCAGATAAGTCCTTGAGGGACAACTAGGTTGGCGTACATAGCAAAGTTACCCACTCAACAGACTCGACGGAGCTGTGATGGTATAACATGGCTGTTTTCAGGTAACACTTAGAAATTACAGTTGATTTGTTTTTGTCGGTGGAAGACTTTTCACCCTTTAAAGTTTTAAGCACATTTTTCAATACTTGTTTTAGCAATGGTTATTATCAGTAGACTTAAGCAATTTTAACTTATCAATAGTTATAAAATAAAGCAAGAAATAAAGTATGCTGAAAAGTAAATAAACACAAGTAGTTTTATAGTGGTTCGAGGATGGGATAATTCCTCTAGTCCACTCTTTTCCAACTCCTGGAGGAATCCATTAAGTAACTTAGCTTGGTTACAAAGCAGTTATTAGTCCGAGACATCTTTGATCACACAACCTGCTGCTCCTGGGACTCAGCTCCTTCACAAGACAGTTGTCATGTTACTTCAGCCTTCTTCAAACCCTTAGACTTGATCACTTAGCCCTCCAATAGGTTTAAAGCACCGATTCAATCTGGAAGCTCACTACTTCTCCTTCAAATTTGGAGAGTAGACCCTTTGTTCTTGAAAATAATTTTTCTCTTCAACTGATGAAGTAATCTTTCCTTCACTGAGTGTGCTGAATTGAATTACTTCGAAGTTAGGTTTGAGAAATATTTGCAGGTTATTTGCTTGATTGCTTGAATGCTTGTTGAACTCGGTTACCTTCTCTCACTTGCTTCCTCAATCTTTTATAGTGCACATTTCAAAATATGTCCGTTGAAAAGATAAACATAATTTTCAAATCACATTCGTAGGTTGTTGGCTTGTATTATCTTGCAGCATTGATGAAGATCGTACCATGAATTAATTGCTTTGCAGCTTTTCCTTAATCTCTGTAAGTTTTCAGGTACATCTCATTGGTTCCTTGCTTTTTGCACTCTTTCAGCAAAACAACTTTATTGCTGGTAGCCTGACACATGCCTATTTCCAGCAAAATCTTGACTTGTCTTGACAACAGATCTCTTTCAGCTTTCTTCAAGTTTTGTCTGATGCATACCCCTTTGACATTCGATTCCAATCCTTTTGGAATGACTTAGCTGTCAGTCAGCTGACTGAGACAGTTTTTCTGTTGCTTGACTGAGTCTTCACTTCACTCTACTCAGCTGACACACAGCTGAGTCTTCACTTTAATCTTCAGTCGAGTCTTGTAATCTTCAACTTAGCTAAATCCAACTCAGCTTATACAACCCCATCTATTACAAGTTGAATTACATAGAAAATGGGGTGTCAACTTCCTAATCTAAGTTTTACATGGTATCATCAAAATCTATACATAAATTTTCCCAAGAATTTTACCTTTTTTGATGATGCCAAAACTTAAATAAATACAACAAAGTAAATAGTGCAGTAACAAGGAATGAATATATAGAATATGTCAATTTTATTTGAACATATCATTCTTGTACTTTACAATCCCACTTTACAAAGCTTTTTACAAAGTATAAATCTATACAATGTATCAGAGCGATACACACGTATCTATACAACTGTATCAGAGTATTACAAGTATCAGAGCATTTAGGAATACTTACATTTGTGTATTTACAATTAAGTAAAATGCAATGAAGGGGTTCAACCGTCTTCAACGCCTCACCGCTTCATTCTTCTCTCATTCTCCTCAGCTCTCTCCTTCCATGTCCTCTTGACTCTTCTTCTTTTTCTATCTTCTTCCTCCCTCTTCTTTTCTCATAGGCTCTTTTTGGCAGGGGTCCTCCCTTTGATGCCTTTCTCTCCACTCGCGATCAAGCCTAGCGTTTTCTTCTTGACTCTCTCTTCCGCTTCTTCATTCTTTCTTTCAACCTCAATATTAGCAAGAGTATCTATCCCAGACCAGTAGTTTATCCCCTTTTTCTGGATCTACATACCGACCATCTTTAGGTTTCAGCTGTGATGGAGTACCTCTGCCTCTTCCACCACTGCCAAACCTTCCATTTCCTCTATGTGACTCAGCTCCTCCTCTTGGAGTGTAATGTACGGGTGACTTGGTAGTCTCATTGATCGCTTGAACTTTGTCTTTGCCACCGATTTGCACAAATCAAGTCCTTTCTCCCAATACAGATCCCATGCCTGAGGTAGAGTCATATTCTTGAAATATCCTTCTGCAGTTAGAGTTTGAAATTCCTCTAAGGATCTTAGCTCAGATCTTGCATCAGGCAATGTAAGCTCACGAGGGGGTCTCATAGCTGGGGAATCTTTTAGTAGTCCAGCTGGGGGGCCATCAAACTTTGCCTTTATGTTCTCTATCTTTCCTTGATTCCTTTCAGCTACCTTCTCCCACTCAGCTTCAATGGCCTCTCGAGTTTTCTTAAAGGCCAAATCAGGTTTCTCATCAACGGACAAATTTTGAGGCAGCTGACTAAGGATAAAGGCTGTAACTTCACCTTGCTGAGGGGTCTTAGCAAGCATAATCATCAAGGGTGGCTTCTTCATTTCACTGCCTTTCCTCTTACTGCTTGCTTCCCCTTGACTGCCACTTTCTTTCTTACTTTCATTTTCCCCCTTTTTGGCATCATCATCAAGGGGTAGAGCCAGCTGAGGGAATACTCCTCCAAGGAGTAGATCAATCTTGTTGTTGGTCATGTCCATCTTATCATGACTCTTGGAGTATGCTATTCTGAATTCGGATCGCAGAGCCTTCGTTTCAACTGCCATCAGCTTTATCTCTATTTGGAGCATCATAATCTCCGTACGCATATTGGCCTCTGTCTTCTGAAGTTCTGCCATGTGTTGTGCTTTCAGCAACTCCATATCACTTTTATGTGATTGATCCATCCTAAAGATATGATCCTCTACCTCTCTTTGAAATTTGGCGTTTTGTGAGCTCCATATCACCATTTTGGCCAATAATGATTTGAAATAAGTGACCTACTCACACCTCAGTGCTTTTGCCTGCCCAATCTATTCCCTTATCCTTAGGACCGCGACTCGGATATCTCCTGTGATATTTGCATCTCTGTTGTCCAGCCGTTGGTTGAGTACTGCGAATCCTCTTTCCATGTTTTCAATTTCATTACAGCAGGCCTTGAAGACTTTTCGGAAGTCAGTTGCATCAGCGGACTACTCTTCTAGGCACACAACATCAAAGTCAAAACCAATCGGCACCATTGTAGATTCAGTAGGAGTTCCAAGTTCTCCAGCTGGGACTTGGACATGATATTTTAGCACTTTCAGTAGCTGACTCTGCTTCCAAGGGTGTATGAGCCTTGAAAGGGAAGTAATCAGCAAACATATCTTATGGAAAAATAGGTATCTCCACATATTCTACTGCTGGAGCCTTACCCTTTTCCTTTAGTAATTCTTCAGCTCTTTGTGCCTCAACTGTCTCAGCGTCATCGACATCTTGTGTAGCTATGTTAGCCTGCGGAGCTGACTAACCCTCAGCTGTCTTAACAGCTTCACTAGCATTAGTGGAATCTTTCTTTGGAGTAGACTATTCCTCGGCTGACTTATCAGCGTCATGGGAATGTGATGGCACCATGGGAGGTGAACCATCAACCAATGTAAAGTTGATAGAGGCAGGCTTGTTACTAGCTTGCCTCCTATTTTCCAGGGACTCCTCAGCAGCTTTGTCCTCAGATGAGTTTTCAATAGGACTAGACTCAGCTTCATCGTCTGTTCCCAAGAATTCTACATCTACATTTTCTTGAGAATCATGAAGAGAACTGATCTCTTCTTCTTCCATGAATTCTTCCTGAGGGGATGGCACCTGTTCTTCGCCTTTCTTACCCAGGGAAATCTTAACCTCCTTTAGGCCTTCTTTACCTTCAGCAGTCTCAACCGCTGATGGGCCTTTAGGCATCCGTTTTGCAGTCTCAACTGCAGTAGGGACTTTGACAGATATCCCTTCAGCAGACTGAGCTGATTTGGGGTCTTCAGAGGCATCCGTCGGAGTCTCAACTCCTTGGATTGCACTTTCAGGGCCAAGAGTCTCAACTCCAGTGGCCTCACTTCCAACCTTTGCCTTGGCTGCAACAACAACTTCATCGGCCTGCATGGCAGCTAGGATTTCAGCTGAGACAGTCGAAACCATCTGAGACTCGTCAAACCCATGCTGCTGTACATCAATGGTCTCACCTTCGCCTCCAAACGTTTTTTTGGTATTGTCTCCCAGAGCCTCCTCCGACCCAGCTGTGGTGGTTTGAGTTTCCCCCTCAGCTGGCGCACTAGCTGAGTCTCGAGCAGTGGGGTCACTCGAAACCTGAGACTCGACTTCGTTTCCTGTTGAGTGAATAACCGATAGGGCAGGTGTCTCAACACCTTCTTCAGGAATTGGCTTGGCCAAGGTGCTTAATTCTACTACATCCTTAGCTTCATCACCATTTTTCCTGGTATTTTCATCCTCTGAGTGCACTGGGGAGGTGGTGGCATAAATCTTCCTCACCATCTCCATAATGTCGTGGGCTAGGAGAGATCAAAATTGAAGAAGACTCTTTTGGGCCCTTTTGCAATCTTTGATTGTGCAGCTCTTTAGATTCTTTAAATGCTTGCCTCAGTTAAGCCTTTTCCACTGCATCAGCATGGTCTATTTCTTCCACATCACTGTCACTGTTGGCTGACTGTTGGGCATGTTCTGAGAATTATGTAAGGAAACATGTGTGAGGTTTTATAGATTCCTCAACATCCTTTTCCTTAGCCCTCTCTTTAGCTTTCTCTTCGTCCCTATTCTGATATAAAATAGTTAAACAAAAGTCTGGGTCGAGTGCGGAACTAACAGAGATGTTCCCTAGAAAGCAAAGCTCTTTTTCCTCTTCTATAAAATTCAGGACTCTGGAATTGATGCCTGGCATAGCTCAACTTCCAGTGCCTCCAAATCCTTAACCTCTCTTGAACATCAGGGCAAGCAGGGAACAACATCACAAGGTCATCGTCCTCCAACTATATAGGCTTAATGGGAGCCATCTCCTTCTCAATGGTTCTAGCATCAGTTTGAGGGGAGTGAACAACTAACTCCTCAGACTGGTCACCTGTGTCCACTTCTTTTTCTTTAGTTATCTCACGAACAGCTGTATCATCCATACTCTGTTGATCTCTACCAGTAGACTCCTCGACTTCAGCAGTGGTCTCCTCACCACCTTTTGCTTCCTTAGACCGCTGCTCCTCTACTTCAACAGTCTCCTTCACAGCTTCAGTGCCAGACTCGGCTGGCTTTTCGAAGGCGGAATTCTTCATCAATCGTCTTATTTTGGTTTTAACCAATGGAACCTCAGGTTCCACAATATCTGGTTCCTCACCTGTGAAAGCTGATTCTCCTAACTTCAGTTTCTTTGTTGTAGCTGGCTTCCACGGCACAGCTAAGCGTTTCTCCTTCATGACTGGAGAAGGTGCAGGGGTATCCTTCTCAGTCTCGGCTGTTGGGGTTGGTGCAGGGTATTCCACAGTTGCAAGGGCATGGGAAGGCTTTGTTGCATCAACTTTCTTCTTCTTCTACGCAAGCTTTGGAGATGGAGCCTTTGCAATTGTAGCAGTGTCCTCGGGGACATAATCAACTGACTCACCTTCGCTGGTGTCAGCTCTTCTTGCATGGGCTTGCCTCTGAGCAGCTAAGAGGTTCACCTTGAACATCTTCTTGTTCACGTGGAAGGGTTTCCCATTCCTAAGAGGAATGCCTTTCACCTCCATCAAATGGCCAATCACTAGGCCATACCCCAGCGAACTAACAAACAGAACAACATCATTAATGGTCTTGTTCATTACGTTCTGGCAGATTCTGCTGAAGATGAACTCAACATTCTCCTCCTCCAATATAGCAGCCATGACCGTCAGCTTAGTCCTAGACATCTGATTGAAGCTGCCAAACTTCATGTCCATGCATTTGGCAATCACGTCCATTAGCTTGTTATCATCATCCTTGATGAGAGACTTCTTGGCTGTGTAAACAGCCTTAGCTGCTGACTATGGATTGGCGATCTCCTTCCATGCCACAACCAGGTTTATGTCATTTTCAGTGATTTCCTTCAATCCAGAAGAAGGAAGATGACAATGAGCAGCCAAATCCGCAACAGTTATATTAATGTCGGTGTTGTGGAAAGAAGAATGGATTTCTCCATCGTGAACCTCAGCGTTCACACAGAACATGGCCACCTCCCCAAGATAAGTGCGCGAAACTCCATCGTGAGAAATCCATTCAGACTGGATTTCTCCAGTTTCTCAACAATCTTCTTGGCAAGGGCGTTGTCAACACCTTGCTTCACTATTCCGTTGAAATCCACCATCGAACCAGAGTGGATTTTCTCAGCAATCTTCATAAAATCATATGTGGGATCCATTTTAGAGATAGGAACTTGAAAACTTGAACTTGAACGAAGTACGAACCAGGGTTTTTGCTTTGGGTTGCAGAGTAAGTTTTGCGTTTGCTTTGAGAGAGATGAGTGTTAAGTAAGGAGAGAGAAAATGAGAAAGAGTATATATTGGATGTGAGGGGATGATTTTTAGAATTTAAAAAGTTTGATCACGATCAACGGTTGAGATTAAAGGCTTAAAACCATATTAATTTCCCTGTCTTAAATGCAACAACATTTATATCCAATCATAGGCTAAACGGGTATAAGCTTTTTACTGACACCATAATTACTGCTGATGTCATGCCCAAGACATTCCCGCTCGCAGAAAATGACTGTGTTTTGTAGATTAGCTCTTAAATAACTCAGCTATCTTCCAAAAGTGACTTAACTCTTCTTTTCTCTTCTCATAATGATCACTCGGCTGTCCAGCTAACTCGATACAGCTGACTGCTTGTCTTGACTGTTTCACTTGGCTAAAAAAGGAAACTTTGCTGATTTTCAATTTTCTCTTCTTTGACTCTGCTGATTGAGTATTCTGAGCCTCCTAACTCACCTCAATCAATCCTAGCTCATTTTTAAGTTCTTCAAACCTTGATTCACATAATAGCTTAGTGAATATATCAGCTAATTGCTTATCAGTTGATATGTATTCCAAAGTGATGTCTTTCTTTTCAACATGATCACTAATAAAATGATATCTGACATCGATGTGCTTGGTTCTTGAATGCAATACAGGGTTTTGGGTTATTGCAATAGCACTTGTGTTATCACACATAATTGGAATCTCTTTTTTTCTATATCATAGTCTCTCAGCTATTGCTTCATCCATAATAATTGGGCACAACAGCTGCTTGCAGCTATGTACTTTACTTCAACTGTGGATGTAGCTACTGAATTTTTTTCTTGCTGAACCAAGAAACTTATCTATTTCCAAGCATTTGACAAGTACCTGATGTACTTTTCATCTCTACTTTATATCCAGCATAGTCTGAGTCTGAGTAACCAAATAGCTTGAATCATCTCCATCCTTTGGATACCATAAGCTGACTTCTTGGCATCCCTTCAAATACCTTAGGATTCTCTTGGCTGCAGTCATGTGACTCTCTTTTGGTGTAGATTGGAAACTAGCACATACACCTACAACAAAGGTGATGTCTGGCCTACTTGCTGTCAAATAGAGCAATGATCTAATGAGGGCTCTCACTATAGAAAATCGCAAAATTTAGCTACGGATTAGCAACAGATTTTTTTCCGTCTTTTTTTAACTCGTCGTTAATTCCTTAGCGACGGATTAGATTATCTGTCGCTAAATAGCGACGGAAAAATCTATCGCTACAATGATAAAAATCTGTCACCAATCATGAATTGGAGCGACAGAATGGACGACGAATTAGCGACAACTTTAGCGATGGACAAATCCGTTGCTAAATATAGCAACGGAATAGTCCGTTGCTAAATTACGTCAATTAATTTTTTTTAACATTAGCGACGGATGTTTCCGTCGCTAAGTTGATTTAATAGCGACGGTCGTTTGTCCATCGTTAAAAATAGCGACGGACTAATCCGTCTCTAAATCTGTCTTACACTTAGAAAAATAGCGACAGATTGTCCGTCGCTATTTTTGTAATATTTTTTTTATTTTTTATTTTGTTTTTTATAATTAAAAACCTATAAAAACAATTCACGTTCAAATTACAAAAATTCATTTACATAAACTATATAAACTATTAATAATAGCCAATATAATATCCGTTTTACAAAAAATCCATGCCAAACATTTATAATTATAGAAATCCACAACACATCCATATATAATCTAAAATATAAAATACGAATGTCTATAGAATTTGTCCAATTTGTACATGGATATCAAGGAGGAGGTATCTGTTCCTGGCGGCGCGACTCCATCATCATACATACCAACTCCGATACCTGTGACTGCAACTGAATGCGCTCATGATGCTCCTTCTCCAACTGCTCTCGCAAAGCCACCACATGCTCAGCCTTACGCACGACACCGGCCACTGTTGCACGACCCGCTTGGTCATCATCTTGCTGACTGCTTTCGGTCACATCTTTGTGACTGTCTCCTCAATGCCTCCTCATTGAATTGTGGACCGGTAGGAGGAACGCTGGGACCACCAATATTGGTGAACAATTACGGCTGAGACCTAATGTCATACACCCGCTGCTTCTTTATCCCAACAACATCGAGGAAAATCCCATCTATCTCTGGGGGCTCCTCTCTAGCCTCGGGTATAATAGCTAAACGTGTCTCCACATGCCTCTGCAAAAAACATTAACTTACATTACAAAAACCATAAAAAGGTGTTTATAAAAAATTTAAAAGTATTCTAAAATTATACTTACAGCTACTTGCTTAGATTTCCCATCCACAAATGTACCATCTTGCTTCATATGCGTACGTAAAAAAGTAGCATACGTAGTAGGAGTCCGCCCAATCTACTTAATGAGGTTTCGTTAGCATACTATTTATTTCATGCACGTGAAAATTTTGGCAGCATTTCCCCTTAGTTCTCAAAGTACACGTATTGCAGTGCACCCGAGAAATAAAGGGAGATACAAACCTAAATTTTAGCACGTACATAAAATAAAATAGTATGCTAACAAAACCACATTAAAGTACATATTTTCAAATTGTCCAAAGAAGTGGACAATTCACAATTTAGTATCAAATTGTGAAGATTCACAAATTTTGATACTAAATTCCAAACGGGTCTAAGATATTTGAGCACACATGCATGAGATCCATATAAATCAAACAACATATATATAAATATGCATACTAATACGTGAACTTAAACAACCCTCTAACAAATTATTCAAAAAAATATTTGTAGAATAATCCTAAAATATATTAACTAACATTTATCATCAACTCCTCAAAACCAACATATAAATGTGCATCAAATTTCATCCACCAACACCATATATTAACAGGCATCCCCTCCTCCATCCATTTCATATATACACCAATACACACACATGCAGTATATACAAATATGTATCTTTATACATATATTAAGTTTTAGATGTTACCTTAAAACGAGGAAGACAACAACTAAAATGCTCGACGGAGGGAGCTCTAATCTCTCAATCAACAATTTGCGAATAGAGAAATGCGAGTAGAGAAATGCAATACTTAAATAAGGGATAATAACAAAAGACCCCATGAGGACTAAGATGATCCAAAACACTTGCCATTCATGAGATACAAAATAAGTGTCACGCCCCAATCTAGATAAATAGAATTAAATATAATATTCATCGGAGTACAACTCCGGATAATCATAAAAACTTAAATTTGGCCAGGCCATATCCAAAATATTATACATCACATTACAAATACACAACGGAAGTCTAACATGTAGTAATATTCCAAATACAGAATTAAGTACAAGCTATATAATAAGTTTGAATATCCAAAATATTAATACAAAAGCAATATCCATATAATTCCTAGAAATTATTCCACTAACTTCAACCTTGATTCGGAAACCCTTCATCGGACTCCTCAATGTCAAATCCACTGTCTCCTCTCGAAAAATTTTAAAATTCGTGGGGTGAGCTAAACGAGCTCAGTGGTTGGGGAATGGTGATAATGATATTTTTTAAAAATTTAATTCAGTTTTTTTTCCCAAGCTTGAGCAAAGGAATTGAGTTTATATTTTTAAAATATACCAATTTATATAAGTGTACATGTGATGGCATACAAGCAAGCATTGTTACAAAAAAAAACATTTCGTTAAACCGCAGTTTTCCAGAGATAGTTTGACAAGAATAAGGTTTAATAAAATCAAGCGACTAAAGAAACGACAAGTAGTAGCAATAACAAGCAATTACTGTAAACTTTAAATATTTTCTGGACAAGCTAGTAGAAGCATTAAAGAGGAACAAGAACGAGCAAACAAGCAGGAACACCGAAGTGCTAACAGTCATAACTGAGCTGATCGGGCTACAATTATGCCTTTCTACCTTATGACTCCCCAAACAAGAATTGACCGAAGGCACATGCTACCTTATAACTACCCCAGGTGGCTCGACGTCTCTTTAGCTAGGACCTGTCTATCCAGAGATCGTCATATCAGAATATACCAAACCTACGACCCACTTCGCCCACAGGACACTCCGTCCAACAGTGGTGGGATTAGGACCATGGCCGGTCAAATCAAGACCGCAGGCAACCTGCTCAATCTCATTTGACCAAACCACACCGCAAGACAAACAAGCAATACAAAAAATCCAAAATGATATGAAAATTGATTTTTTTTGTGTCACACACTCAATTCAAGTACAACAATACACATAAGAACTTTTAATGGCTCACAGCCCAAGCAAGAAAGTTGAAAATCACAATTAACAATTTTATACGGGTAAAATGATATATAATCAGGATTCGAATTTTATCGTATATTAATATTAACCGAAAGACTTCTAAGTTAAAACCTTCAGACTAATTGTTTATTAGTTGATTCAATCTAGTTGTTTCTAAATTTTCATTAGGATTTGAGCTTTTAAAATTTGTAGAAAAACCTATAAGGTTCTAGAATTTAAAGGTTATCTCAACAATGTCAAAATCAACAAAGGCCTAAAGTCTTAACTCTTATAAACTGACCTCTATGGTTATAATAATCTGAAATTTTAGTTTAAGGCTTAAGATTTTTCACATTTTGCAAACTGGTCCTTTAGTTTCTCAAACATCTCATTATTATCTCTAACTTTAAATATTTCAAAGTGATTGTAGGTCCCAAGGGGTGTAAGTGTAAGGTTTAGAAGGGGGGGTTGAATAAACCTTACCAAATTTTTGATTTAGTCCTTTTAAAAATTCGAGTTGATACTACACATTTGTGTCCTTGGTGACATGATCAATTTAGTTAATCAAGTAGAGTTAGTCTCTCAACAGACTCAACTGAGCCGTTGATGGAATAACTCAATTTTATTAAGTCTAAATTAACTCAACGTGGTTTGTTTTATTGGAAGACTTAACACCCTTAAGTTTGGTTAAGTAGAGATTTAGAGCTTGATTTAGTACTTAGAGATTATCTAATGGATAGCAAATTTATCGTGAGATGTAAACAAATAAGATCTGCGAGGAATTAAAGTCTTTGAAATGTAAATGGCACAATAAAATTTTTATAGAGGTTCGAAGATGGGGTAATTCTTCTACTCCTCTCTTCTCCAACTTCCGGAGGAATCCACTAGGTATTGATCGGTATACAAAGTGGTAATTCGATCAAGTCTTGATCACACAAAGTGACTTGATCCTTTGGGACTCGATCTGAGCGCCTTGATTACTCGGTGGCTTCGTGCGACTCGAACTTCTTCCACAGGCGTGTTGCCTTGCTACTACTCACTCACTTGCTCAAGCTCTTTGGATTTGATCACGAAGCCCTCCAAAAAGCTCAAGACTTGGTTCGACCTTGAACCTTCCTACAATCCTTCGTGGAATGTAGACCCCTTGATTTTTTAGTATTTTCCTCTTCAACTGATTGAAGTTATCTTTCCTTCACCGGTGAGATTTGGATTGATGTACTTCGTAGTGTAGGCTTGAGGATTGAGAATATTTCCGGTTTTCAGTTCTAATAATTATTTGAACGTTTTGGTTCTGGTCTTCTTTTTTTTCTCAGAGTCATTCCTCAGCCTTTTATAGTGATCTTTCAAAAATCTGCCCGTTGAAGAGATATGCTTATTTTTGAAAGTCACTTGTAGTCGTTGGCTTGTCTTGTTGAAGTTCTTGGAATTGCCATTTCCTCGTATGAATTGTTCTTCACCTTTTGAGTTACGACGGTGTTGTGCTTCCCATTGGTTTATTCCTTTTGCACGCAGGGGGCTGAGCACTTGAGAAAGGTAGTATGGAGATATTACTTGTTTAAGTAATTCTCTTGATTTACGTCTTGACGGATCTTTTTCGATTATCTCGACTTATTGCATTTCCTTGCTTTTCCCAGGTGACTTAGAGTCGGTTTCCAATCATTGGATGACTCTTGAGACTTGGCTTTTCTTGAGTTGACTTGGCATCTCCACTCAAACCGCATCTCACCGTTTGCTTCTTGATAGAGTTCCGTCTACTCTTCTTTGCCATACTCAAAGTCTCGCGTGGAGTCTTCCTTCTAGTCTCCGGTTGTCTTCTTGCATGTTTGGGCATAGTGACTTAACTCGGCTTGACCAAAGCCCTATTTATTACAATGCGATTTTGAACAAAATGGGGTGCCAACTTCCTATTCTAAGTTTTACATGGCATTCATCAAAATCTAAACAATAAATTTCCTAACAATTTCCCCCTTTTTGATGATGCCAAAACTTAAACCATTCAAAAATGCAAATAGCAAAGATACATACATATAGTGTATTGACATAGAATGTATCGCTTAGAATCAATCCTTTTATTGATCATAACATTCTTGTTTTTTACACAATTTTTTACAAGGTGTATCGAGCAAACATTTGTCTATGATAAGTGTCATTTTGTACACATTTCGTGTTATTAATTTAATAGTTTTTGAATTGTTTTGTTAGAAAAATCATAGTTTCTCAAGTATTTACGTAGCATTTCATCGTGTGATGTGTTTAACATTATAGGTGGAGCAATTTGGAGCAATATGAAGCCATATTAATTGAAAAAGGCAAGAAAATCACTCAACAAGACTTGGGGTGTCAAGTAACATGGCCATGTTCAAAAAGAAGGAAATAAATTGGATAAAAATTGGAAAAAGGGTCCAAAGCGGCCAAGCCGTGTCACCAAACTGACCATGTTGAAGGGGATCAAAAGAGGAAGAAAAATCGCACAAAAAACAGGCCCGAACACGGCTGGCGTGTCGTACAAACTTGTCGCCAAGCTTGGCGTGTCATACGACACGGCCGTGTCGAGCTTCAATTCTTGACAAATTTTGTGCGGCATAGCTGGCCGTCTTTGCCCAACACGGCGTGTCAGGGACCTCTTTTTGCAACTTTTCTTTGCGGAATTTGGGAAAACTCACCAACCAACCCATTTTGGCCACTTTTGTACACTTTTAACACCCTATTTTCTTTGAAACATGTCTCCATGTCCCCTCATCATCACTTGAATACAAAAATTCACCAACCAACAAGGAAAATGGAGGCAATTGTTTAACAAAAGAAGTACTATCAATGTATTGGTTGCTATAAAAGCCAGGTTGAAGTTGGGAGAGGCAATTCATTAGATACTCGGGAAATATTCATTGTATTCATTTCATTAAGTAGAATTGGGATCAAGGGGTCTTGGAGGAGAAAGCTTGGGCAATATTGGAGAAGAAGGCTTGGAACAACATCATCAATCAAGAAAGAAGTCAATTGAGATTTTGAGAAAGATAAGTACACCATGTCTACAATACTTAAATCTTCTTGTGTAATTTATTCTTTGGTCAAAATCATGTGTAGCTAAACTCCTAGTGTTTGAATGTAATGAACTCTAGAATGGATTTGTGATTAAGGTGTGTATGTTTTTAATAAAATCTTCATATTTTGTGTGATTCACTTATATTATGCTTCGTTCATTCGAATTGATATATGCGCAATATTGATTTGAAGTTTATTTTCATCCGGAAATCGAGAGATTCATGGTGAAATAGAACCTATATAAGTGAAAAGAGTTGCATGCAATCTAGATATAGGGACGACATAAATCTTACGGATTAGGGTCAAACCTAATATGGGAATTCACAAATCGTTATAATCTTTGTCTTGGGGTTTTAACTAGAAAGAGATTTGATTAATCAACTTGAGATTAAGTTTTTCGCCTTGAGAAAGGTTTAACTTAAATTGGGAATTTCTACGGTCCACAAGACATGAGATTTTATTAAAAGAGGTTGGTTTTTGCTTAAGGGCTTACGGTTGTATTTTTAACTTGTCAAATCACAAAAACATTCTGAGGATTTACATTCAAACATATTTCTATCTCTTGATTTCTTATTTTACAAATCTTCCTTCATTTTTACAATTTATAATTTGTTTTTCCTTTTTCATCAAACAAAAACTCTGCGAAAATTGTTAGATTAAATAACAAAAAGACGGTAATTATTAGTACTTACAATCCTCGTGGGAATGACACTCGGTACTCATAATCTATACTATAAAGCGATAGGTGCACTTGCTACGGTTTTAAAGGTAGCTTTTGAGCCATCGGTCTACAAAAAAATGAAGAATTTATAGCTTTATTTGAAGACTTACATAGTATGTATTTACATAATAAAATACATGAAGGGGTGGACAACAACACTTCATCTCCTTCGTTGTCTCCTTCTTTCATCTTGTTCGATCTTACTTCTTCTTCTTTTTTCTCATCGTCAATTTCCTTCTTCTTCTTTTCATATGCCTTCCTGGACTTCATCTCTTCTTAATCTTTCTTGTCTTTCCTCCCATAGTGAGTTTGTCTCTTGTTTTCTTCTATTCTTTTTGCATACTCGGCATTACTTTTAGCCACTTGCAAATTTGCTATTTGGTCAAGACCAGCCATAGATCCCTCCTTTCTTGCACGGATCTACGTATTCAATGTTTTTGGCGGAGGCCTGGTGCGAAACCTCTTCCTCCACCACACTTCTTCTTCTACCTGCAGGCGTGTATTATCTTTGGGTCTTCCTCTTTCTGGTGAGTGACCCGGCGGAGTGACCAGCAGTGAGCTAAGAGGTAGTCTGCTTGCTGTCGGCTTCTTCACATAACGTGAGACCACTTTTCCCGATCTGAAGTCCCAAGCTTGAGCCATGTAGACATATTAGCAAAGTATCCTTCAAATGCGGCGTTTTAAATTCATCAGGCGATCGTGGCTCTGTCCCGACATACGAGATGGCATAAGTGTCTCTGTCTCTTGGAATGCCTTCATGTTGTTTCAAGATGTTCATAACCCGGGGCATCCATTCTTCCTTCCACTTCCTCCATCCTGCTTCAATTGTCTTTCTCTTTTCGGCCATAGATATAGCGAGTGTTGGAGTGGCGAGTCCGCGAGGAGTTTCTTTGCGATAATGTCACCAGGTGTGACAAGACCTTGTTGGGGGTTTGTCGCGATCATCAAGGTCACATCTTTCGATCCTTCCCCCTCAGCGGATTTTCCTTTCTTTTGTTTCAACACTTCCTCGATTGTCTTTCCCTTCGCAATGTGCATCCTCTTTTTCGACCGGATCTCTTACGTGCTTTAAGGTATTCCTCTTCCCCTTTTTGGCATCATCAAAGGAGAGAGGCACGCTGAAACATATTGCAAGCGAGAAGTCGAGCCTGCGATAGTCGAGTTCTATCTTGAGTCTGCTGCGGTGTATGCGGCGAGGAAATTCGGATCGAGTAGCGTTGGACTCTGCTTGAAATCGGCTTCATCTCGGCCATGAGAAGGTGAATCTTCTATTCATGTTTTCTTCCAAACGCTGTAGATCACTCTTATTTTGCTCACGCAGCGACTTTATCTCGGCGGTGTGAGCTTAATGCATGTGCTCAATGTGTTCTCTCAACTTCGTTTTTGCATCGGCATTCTCGGCTCTCCATCTTAGCGACTTGTTGAACAATGTCTGAAGTATCTAACTTGTTCCACACGCATTGTTTCTTCTTTGTTGCCACCATTCCACGATCTGATCAATATTATGCCTCTCAAGTCGGATAAGATTAGCATCTCTGTTGTCGATCGCATGTCCATAGAGGCACGATGCCTCTCCATCCGTTCAATCTCGGCAAATAATGCCTTGAACACCTCGTGAACTTGGTGATTCTTCCGTTGCGGTGATGGCCATGCGGCGTCAAAGTCATGTCAGTGGAACAATGGTACACGATGGAATAATAGGAGGCTGGTCTATGGAAGCGTGCGCGTTCGTTCTCGACTCTTGAGGAGGTCGGGTACCTCGAGAGAAAGGAAAAGATTCTATAAAGAAATCATCACGGCCAACCGATATTTGTTCAATGATGAGAGGTGCGCGTGAAGTTCCTTTTGGAGTCGAACTGCTGTTTCTTGGGGAGCTGCGCGGATGGACTCTGTTTGGTGAGTGCATTGTGAAGTGGACCCGACTTGCTTTGAGCCTTCAATTGTTTCAACGACTTCGTTGGTCTCAATCGGTTTCTCCAATTGAGTAGGCGGTCTCGGCATAATCGAGCGTCATTGGACGATGATGAGATTTCCATTGTTGGCTCATCATCAAAATTAAAGGTTTGAGTAGTAGTCTTGGATCGAACTTGCTCGTGTTTGGAACATCCGCAGTGAGTCTTTTGGATGCATCACGGGGGATGACTCGAGCTTCTTCGTCGCGCCGATCCCGAGAAGGTTACATCGGATTATCCTGGGAATCATGAAGCGCGCTTATCTCCTTTTCGGATGGATCAATGATAGCGGGGAGGATGTTCTCTCTTGACTTCTTTACCCGGGGAAGTCTCAACCTCCGTGGGCCTTCATTACCTCTCTGCGATCTCGGCCGCGAGGCCTGGACCTCCCTTTCGGCGATGGCGGTTGTCTTAGGGTCTTCCGAGTGGCATCCATTGGAGTCTCAACCCCATGGATTGCACTTTCATCGCCAGTGTTAACTCCCGGGGTGTTCGCCGCGTGCCTCGACTACATCGGCGGCGTCATAAGCCTTGAGCGATTGACACCTCGGTGAGACGATCTCAAGCTGTCGAGCTTCGTTGATGGCAACTTCTTGCTGTTCGTTTGGTGTTTGTACTTTCTCCACTTAGCCTCCTGGATTCGTTGTGGAGTCATCTGCGACATTCTCCGACCTTGCTGCGGTGGAGGGAGTTTCTCCCTCGGTGGCTCTGATTGAGTGACTTGGAATGGGTCACTCGTCTCCAAACTCCCAGGTGTTTCTCGAGTGTTCGGTAGTTGGGGCGGTGTGGTAAGACACCTTCGTTAGGGGTTGGCTCATTCCCCACTAACCAGTTTCATCGCCATTTCCCTTAATTCCTTCTTCCGAGTGAGTGGGAAGTGGTGGCGGCAACAACGGTGGCGATTTCTTTGAACCACTCCCATTGGATCAATTTCGGTTTGTGTTACGGAGGATTCTCCCGTCCTCCATCATGCTCTTCTCATGAAGAATGCGGATTCATGCATTGTTTCTTTGCATTTGCAATTCTTACGTAGCCAGCAATGAGTCCGGATCCTCATCAGCATCGGATAAGACATCAAGGAGAGGATGTGTGTGTTACGTAGTGCCGGAGATAGGGCATATCTTTGGCCTTCTCACGTCTTATGCTTCTCTGCATGTCTTTCCTTCTCCTTGTCCTTGAAGATCTGCGGGATATACGTGCGATTGTCTTCATCGATCTTTGGATCACGAGAGGTCGATCGAGGAAGTTCAACAATTCCTCTTCTTCTTCGATAAACTCGGCCCGTTAGGCTTTCCCTGGATCGACTCAATTTCCACTTCCTCCACTCACGCAGACGATTTTAGATATCGGGTTAGGTGGGGATAGGATCATCACATCACTATCGACTCTATCGAAACTTCTTCTTGTGTCTTAGTGCGCATACTACAACTATTTCTTGATTTGCCTCTGTGATCGCCTTGACGAGACTTAGGCTGTTTCATCAATTACATCACGGGGACTCTCTTTTGCTTGGCGATTTAAAGTAGTTGTTTGGTGAGTGGGCGACTCGGCCCGGTTTTCAAGCTCGGAGTGCTTGATGATTCTTCTTCGTCTTCTAGTTTGTACCGAGAGGATTTCGGTTTAGAGACGTTTCTTGAGTCTTGGCGGCGGGGGGGTCTTTGGTGTCTTCTTACGAGTTGGCCGTCTTGGCTTATCGGATCTCCTCTTTTGACGATCGACGAGAAGGTAGTTGAGAGTCCTTCTCGACCGCTGTTGCTAGGCGGGGACACGAGTGCGGGCGGCGGTGACTCTGCTGCGACGGGAAGCGAGTTTGACTTTCTTTCTTTGCGGAGCAACAGATCTTTTTAGCAGTGCATGGCGACTTTCTTCTTTGGTAGAGAGGAAACAAGCGTATCTTGAGAGTCGGTGATTCCCCTCACTCGTGTCGGCTCTCTTGGCGTAGGTTCTCTTACGTGCGCCGAGAGAAGGTTTGATCTAAACATCCTCTTGTTTACATGGAACACCTTTCCATGTCTAAGAGACTCCTTTCGCCTCCATCGGTAGGCCAATCACCGGGCCATATCTGGGATCCTCCAAATGTGCCATCTTCTTGAAGGATTTGTTCCCTACATTACGGCATAATCTGCTGTAAACAAACTCGGCCAGTTTATTTTCCTTTCTTCAATGATCGCCGCCATCACGATCAACTTTGCTTTGTGATTGGTCAAAACTGCCAAATTTGATGTCAATACATTTGGCAACTATGCCCCAATGACTTGTGATAATCCTCCTTGGCCCGGCCTCTTGTTTCTTGTGTAAACTATTTTATCGGCATAGTCGAGGCTTGGCTATTTCCTTCCAAGGCGGCCAGTTTACATCGGCCGTTGATTTACGATGCTCCTTCCGTTGGTAGTGGCGGTGTTCGGCCAAATCCTTGGCGAGATGGTGAGCTTCTTTCCGTGAAAAGATTATTTTATCCCTTCATCGTGAATCTCATCATTCACGTAGAATTGTCGACCTCCTCCACATAGGTCATCGAATATTCAGTCGAAAGCGATTTCGGCCCCAGGCGTTTCCAATTTCTCGGCAATTTTCATCACTAGGGTGTCGTCGGACCTGTTTCACCATGCTTGTCGAAATCCACAGTGGGCCGGTATGGATTTGTTTTCTAACTTGACAAAATCATAGGTTGGTGCCATCCTTGAGGATTTTACCGAAGAAAACTTAGAGATTGATTTGAAGATAGATAGGGTTTTGAGAGAATTTTTGCCTTTGCTTACGAGAGAAGAAATGAACAGTTTTGGTAGTGTGTGAGAAAACAAACGAAAATGGTTTAAGTATGGTTTATGAAAGGGCGGGCGGGTGGTATTTGAAATGTGATCGAAATCAACGGCTTAGATTTTGCCGCGATTTAGCATTTAATGTCTCGTATTTAATGCGGCAACATTTATATCAATCATAAGCTTGGTGTGCGGCTTTTGCTGTACACGCGTCATAATTATCTTTGACGTAATCCTTAAAAACATTCCCGCTTAGTCAAAGCATTGCGTTTTTGTCACTTGGCTCATAAATGATTGACTTTTGCCCTCGGCTAATTTAACTCTTCTTCTCACAGTTCTCTTGGTGACTCGGCTAACGATTGACTCGGTATATTGTCTTTCCAATACCGCTCATACCACTTGTAGGTCCCAAGGGGGTGTAAGTGTAAGGTTTAGAAGGGGGTTGAATAAACCTTGCAAATTTTTGATTTAGTCCTTTTAAAAATCGAGTTGATCTTTACCGCAATTTGTGTCCTTGGTGACCGATCAATTTAGTTAATCGATAGAGTTAGTCTCTCAACAGACTCAATGAATGTTGATGGAATAACTCAATTTGTTAAGTTTAAATTAACTCAACGTGGTTTGTTTTTAGGAAGACTTAACACCCTTAAGTTTGGTTAAGTAGAGATTTAGAGTTTGATTTAGTACTTAGTGTTAGGAATTTTATTGTTTAGATTTTGATGAATGCCATGTAAAACTTAGAAAAGAAAGTTGGCACCCCATTCTTGTTTTAAAATGCATTGTAATAAATAAGTGGCCAAGGCGAGTTAAGTCGATTCTGTACTAACATGCAAGAAGACAGCGAAGACTGAAGGAAGACTCATTGAGAGACAGTTGGTATGGCAAAGAAGAGTGAAGCGGAACTCTCTTTGGAGAAGCATCGAGATACATCCCGAGTGGAGCATCGGTCAAGTCAACTCAAGAAAAGCGAGTCTCAAGTTGAAGTGAGCGGAAAGAGTCATCCAATGATTGGAAGGCGACTCTAAGTCACACAGGGAAAGCGAGGAAATGCGGTCAGTCGAGATAAGCGTAAAAGAAGCGTTGCCAGAAATCAAGAGATTTACTTAAACAAGTAATATCTCCATACCACCTTTCTCGGAGTGCTCGATCCCGAGCGTGCAAAAGAAATGAACGATGGGAAGCACCACACCGTG
Source organism: Rehmannia glutinosa (assembly GCA_016081115.2). Taxonomy (NCBI): domain Eukaryota; kingdom Viridiplantae; phylum Streptophyta; class Magnoliopsida; order Lamiales; family Orobanchaceae; genus Rehmannia; species Rehmannia glutinosa. The sequence goes on along the minus strand of JABTTQ020001822.1, from coordinate 204,448 downwards.
TCGAACTACGAAAAGGTGAAAGAACAATTCATACGAGAAATGGCAATTCCAAGAACTGCAAGCCAACGATAGCTGCAAAGTGACTTTCAAAAATAAGCATATCTCTTCAATGGGCAAATTTTTGAAAGTTCACTATAAAAAGGGCGAGGAGTTTGTTTGAGAAGAATGATGACACACATGTGAGATAAACAAGCATATTAGAAAAAGCTGAAACATTTTCAATCCTAAAACTACATTACGAAGAACATCAATCCAACACTCACTGTGAAGGAAGAGAACTTCAATCGGTTGAAGAGGAAAATCTGAAAACAAGGGGCTACATTCCGGGAAGGATTGTAGAAAGGTTCAAGGTGAACCAAGTCTTAAGCTTTTGGAGGGCTTCGTGATCAAATCGAAAGAGCTTGAGCAAGTAAGGTAGTAACAAAGCGGTTGCCACTGTGAAGAAGGCGAGTCGTCGAAGCTTGATTGAGTGATCAAGGCGTCTCAGGTGAGTCCCTGAGGATCAAGTCGGTTTGTTGTGATCAAGACTTGTATCGGACTGTTACCACTTTGTAAAGCGATCATTACTTAGTGGATTCCTCCGGGAGTTGGAGAAGAGAGGAGTAGAAGAATTACCCCATCTTGAACCTCTATAAAATTTCATTGTGTCATTTACATTTCAGCACTTAAATTCTGCACTTTTAGCTTTTATATCTGGCGATAAATTTGCTATTCATTTGATAATTTATAAGTACTAAATCAAGCTCTAAAATCTTGCTTAATCAAACTTAAGGGTGTTAAGTCTTCCCGAAAATAAAACCACAGTTGAGTTAAATTATAGCCAACAGTGAGTTACTCCATCAACGGCTCGGTGAGTCATTGAGAGATTAACTCTCTTGAGTGACTAATTCGATTTGTCCATCAAGGACACGGTGTGTAGAATCAACTCGTAGTTTTAAAAGGACTAACTCGAAAATTTGGTAAGGTTTATTCAACCCCCTTCTAAACCTTACACTTACACCCCTTGGGACCTACAAGTGGTATCGGGCGGTTGGTTCATTGAACCCTCATGCAGTTCTTGAACTAGATCTCAAACTTTTCAAAGTCTGCTTTAGTACTTAAACCTTCAAAACTCTTTTTTTTTTAAAAAGTCATTATCATGGAAGCAAATTTGACACGCATCCCTATGTTCACTATCGAAGAATTTGATGATTGGAAAATTCGTATGCGAGGCTCATCTATCGACATTACATGATGAGATGTGGATAGTGATAGAAGATGGGCCTCTGCAAATATTAAAGGTGAACAATTTATCACGAAGAGTTGCGGTGAAGGAGAAGAAGATCTTTGCTCCCGGACGATCGTGGTTGAAAAACCAAGAAGCTGAGTGGACAAATGATGATGAGAAAAAGATACAACCTGGACAATGTAGCCAAGGACATCCTTTACAAAACCTTGGACAAAGCCATGTTCAATAAAGTCAAATCATGCAAAAACGGCTAAAGAAATGCAGGACAAGTTGACATTGATTTGTGAAGGCTCGAAACAAATCAAAGAAAACAAATTATCGGTGGTTGTCTGAAAATTTGAGAACTTCAAAATGATCTCGGGAGAAAACACGGATCAAGCTGGATGCTCGGTTTACAGAAATCACAAATGAGTTGTCTACACTTGGAAAGAAATATACGAGAAGAAAATGTGTATGAAGATCTAAAAAGTCTTCGGTGAATGGAAAATGAAGGTCATGCCTTTGAGACATTCCATGGACCTATCAAAGACATCCACCATGAACTATTCTCGGACCTCAAAGCCTACGAGTTTGGTGAGAAGAAAAAGACCAAGAAGAGGCAATTTGTACCCAAAGCAATTTGCTCTAATTGTTAAAGATGGGAAGAGAGAAGGTCAAAGAAATCATTGACCCGGAAGAAATAGCCCGATGGTTAAAAGATTCAACAAGTTCTTCAATAAGAACTACAAGAGAGAAAGGAGAATTTTCGAGAAGACACTCAGCTCCCTCCAAATCAAGGAAGACAGGCCAACCAAGAGAACGGATCATCAAAAGTTGAGTATCAAAGGTGACAACTCAAGAATGGAAAGAGGCGATCAAAAGGCTGAATATCTATGTTGGAACTGTAGACAACAGTCACTATGCCATTATTGCTCATATCCTGTAGTCAACAAGTACATGGGATGAAGAAAGAAAGAAAGGTCTTGAGAGAAAGAAGACAAAGAAAAAGAAAAAAAGCAATGATGGCTGCAGAGACTGCTGGAGACAACCAAGTCAAGAGAGACAGTGATTGAGAGAAGCGTGAAGTGACTACTCAAGTGACTCACGAAGAAGAAGCCACGATCTGCTTGATGGCCAAAGAACAAGATCAAGAAGATGAGGTACAATCTAACTCAACAAACTCGGACACTAGTGATAGTGGATCGTGACACACACACTTCATCACCTCTGATTTTATGATTCATTAGGCAAAATGATGAAAGATTTTGAACACATTAAATCCTCACACACTATTGAATGAGGAAAACAACCTACTTAAAAGTCAAAACTCAAAGTGACTAAGGAGCTGAGTACTCTAAAGTCAAATAGCTGTTGAAAATGAAAGTTTAAAAATTGAAAATGCTAAATTAGTAGCGAGAAATTGCTTTGCTATAGAAAAGAGGGAGAATGACCTCAAGGATATTATTGCCTCATTCACTAAGGCATCTAAATCATTGGATGATCTTATTATGAGTCAAAGAGAATGTGGAGACAAGGCAGGCTTAGGATTTAATTCCTCTGTGCCATGTCAAACCTCAAAGTAATTTTGGAAAAAGGATCTTCAAGTCATGAAGAGTCGAAAAATCAAAACTCTAAATGTTGCACACATTCACTCAAAGCACAATACTAAGCAAACGGCCTTGGTTACAAAGGAAAAGGAAAACAACCGATTGAGTGTCTTTGAAAGGGCGGTGAGAAGAGATTGGCCGAGTCCTCGGCAAATTCCAAGCGAAGAAAATACTCTGTAAAGAAGAAGCGAGCTACCAAAAATCCCAGAAAACCCATAAAAGAAATACATATGATGGGAATGGTAGAAAATATCAAGCCAAGCTGATTGGAATAATGTAAACTATCGGCCACAGACTTATGGAACATAAGCCTAAATGGCAAAGGCCTAGAACTCGGCAAAGGCCATTCCAAAAGTATAAGAGCTTTCATCGGCACACATATGCACCTAGGCACTACACTCAAAAACACCACAATTACCCAGGAAGGCAATTGCTAAAACACGTATGCGGGCATACGGACAAAAGAGACAATTTGTATAAACCTAGAATCCCCAAAGCAATTTGCGGGATTAATAATGATTATGGCACTGATAGATGGCAACCCCTTAGAGTCAAATCATTTGGCTATAGGTTGGTTGGATCATCTTACAATTCTAACCCCTCAGGACCCGGACAAGTATGGGTACCTAAAACTTAATTTCCTTGATTGCGGGTTCAAGAGCAGTGAGTGCCAAGGAACCTGGTACATGGATAGTGGTTGTTCCGGACATATGACGAGGAAATAAGAGAAATCTGTCAAAATTCAAGGAAGTCAAAGGAGCAAAAGTCTTATTTGGAGGAAATGAAGCTCTGGTGAAATAAGAGCATTGGATCCATCAAGAGGAATGGATTAGAAATCACGGATGTTGCATATGTTGAAGGACTCAACTTCAACTTACTGAGTATCGATCGGCTCTGTGACAAGGGCTACAATGTTGGATTCAACATGGGTATATGCCAAATCAAAGATATTGAATCAAATGAAGTTGTGTTGCAAGGATGTAGAAGAGAAAAATATGTATGTAGTGGATTGGTCAACTTGCAACACCCAACACTTGTCTCTAGCAAAACCTGTTGAATCAAGTTGGTGTGGCACAAAAAAAATGAGTCACTGAATTTCAAAACAATTAACAAGGCGGCAAGAAGTCATCTTGTAGAAGGACTTCCAGGACTCGATTATACAAGAAGGAGAGTATATGTGATGCATGTCGAGAAGGAAAAACAAATCAAGTCGTCATTCAAAGAAAAGACATGCCCATCCTCAACAAGAATATTGCATCTGCTTCATATGGATCTATTTGGCCCAGTGATGGAACTGTCGGCATAAGTGGAAAGAAATACACCTTGGTGGTAGTAGATGACTACTCAAGATATACATGGACAATATTCATGTGTAAGAAGAAAGAAACTCTACAAAAACTACCACGGTGATGAAAAGGATTCAAAATGAGAAGAGTCAAACCATTATCAAAATAAGATCGGATAGAGGAAGCTGAGTTTGTCAATGGAATAATAACTTCGATCTTGTATTGAGAATGGTATTGGTCATGAACTATCGGCGACAAGGACTCCACAACGAGAATGGAGTTGCGAGATAGAAGAAATAGAACCCTCAAAAGAAGCGGCAAGGACCATGTTAGGCTGACGGGGGGTTACCAAAAGATTTTGGTGAAGCAATCAACACGACTGCTACACCCAAAAGCAGGATGTATGATAAGCAGGCGGTGACAAAGACTCCTATGAGATCGGGTGGAAGAAAACCAAGTGTTGCATATTTGAGAATATTTGGATGTAAATGCTTCATCCACAACAATGGCAAAGACAACTTAAAGGATTTTGATGCTAAAGGCGATGAGGTATCTTCTTAGGATACTCGGTGAAAGCAAAGCTTCTGAGATACTCAACAAAAGAACTATGGTTCTGAGAGGAATCCATTCATGTAGTATTCGATGAGCGAATGTAAATGGAGAAGACATTGAAGAGTCGGTGATAAGTGAATCATCCAACCATACTGAAGAGTCCTATCTTTGAAGTGAAAATTTGGAATTATCAATTGAGAAGAAGATGAGATAAATGAATCTCAAAAATAGGTGGAAAATTTGCGGCTAAGTGATTCGAGAGAGCTTACCCACGCAAAACACGGTACCAAGTCGGCCAATCCGGCTAACTTACTTCAACTTTGATGTAAGATGGTGAGAGACCATCCACGAGAACTTGTCATTGGAGATATAAGAGAAGGTGTCAAGACAAGATCGAGAACTCAACAAGAAGCAATGTTCACATGCTTCATCTATAAATAGAGCCCAAAGATGTGTCACAAGCATTGGGCGACACACATTGGATTCAAGCTATGCAAGAAGAGTTGAATCGGTTTGAGAGAAATAAAGTATGGGAATTAGTGCAAAGACCCATACATCAAAATGTTATTGGAACCAAATGGGTATTCGAAATAAGATGAGCGAGGAAGGTTACGTGGTAAGAAACAAAGCAAGACTAGTAGCCAAAGGATATTGCCAAGAAGAAGGGATAGATTTTGATGAAACATTTGCCCCTGTAGCAAGATTGGAAGCTATAAGGATGTTTCTTGCCTATGCGACCCACAAGAATTTCATTGTATATCAGATGGATGTAAAAGTGCATTCTAAACGGTTTATTGGAAGAAGAAGTGTATGTTGAACAACCTCCGAGGATTTGAGCGAGAAGACTCTTGGAGACAAGGTATACAAACTCAAGAAAGCCTGTATGGATTGAAACAGGCACCCGAGCATGGTATGATACCTGTCACAATTCCTAACTAAAATGGATTCACAAAAGGAAAAGTAGATAGAACACTTTTTAGAATTCAAGACAAGAAGAGTATCTTGCTTGTTCAAATATATGTGGATGACATCATTTTTGGATCCACTAACAAAGAGTTGTGTGAAAAATTTTCAAACCTCATGCAAAGTAAATTTGAAATGAGCATGATGGGAGAGGCGACATTCTTCCTTGGACTCCAAGTGAAATAGTGAAGGATGGAACCTTCATAAGTCAAACAAAATACACGGAGATTTAATGAAGAAGTTTGGTATGGAGGAGAAGTCTTACGTAAAAATACCAATGAACACATCGATCAAAATAAACATGGATGCGGATGGCAAGCACTGTAGATCAAACAAGATCTGAGCACTTATTGGATCATTGCTCTATCTCACACGGCTAGCGAGCCGGACATCACCTTTGTTGTAGGTGTATGTGCAAGATTTCAATCTGCTCCAAAGAAACCACATGACAGCGGTAAGAGAATATTGAGATACTTGAAAGGAAGCCAAGAAGTAGGCTATGGTATCGAAGGAAGGTGGATTCAAGCTAATTGGCTATTGATTAATATCTTTGGATGCGAGTGGACATGAAGAGCACTTGAGGCACATGTCAAATCTTTAGGAAACAAACTAATTTCTGGTTTAGCAAGAAGCAAAACTCAATAGCCACCTCTACGGTGAGGAGAATACATAGGCTGCGAGGCGGTGTTGTGCTAAGTCTATGGATGAGACAGTGAGAAGACTATGAAGTTGAAGAAAAAGAAATTCCAATCATGTGTGATAACACAAGTGCAATTGCAATCACTCAAAATCTGTGTTGCACTCAAGAACAAAACATATTGATGTCGGATATCTACTTCATAAGAGACCATGTTGAAAAGAAGGACATCATCACGGAATATATCTCAAGCGATAAACAACTAGGCCGACATCTTCACAAAACCATTATGTGAGTCAAGATTTGAAGAACTCAAGCATGAGTTGGGGCTAATTTGGTGGTGGTGACACTCGGACAAATCAAAGAAGAGAAATGGAAGAGAAAAGGGGTGAAAAAGAGTGAAAACAAAATCATTTCGATAAATCATTTATATCGGAAAAACTGACTACACCGAGTCGGTGATAGGTGAGTCACTAAGAAGAACTGCGAAAGTAGAGTTAAATCATCTAAGGGATAAGCTGAATAACTTATGAGCAAAGTGACAAAAACGCAATCGTTTTGACTAAGCGGGAATGTTTTAAGGAATACGTCGACATAATGATGATGTGTACTGGACATAAAGCTGCACACCAAGCTATGATTGGATATAAATCTTTGCCGCATTAAATACGAGACATGAAATGCTCAATAGGCGTCACGAAATCAAGCCCGTTGATTTCGACCACATTTCAAAAACCACCATACGACCTTTCATAAACCATATTTAAACCATTTTTAAATCCGTTTCTCTCTCACACTTCTAAAACTAGTTCATCTCTTTCTCTCAAAAGCAAAGGCAAAATACTCTCGAAACCCTATCAACCTTCAAATCAATTTACGAGTTTTCCTTGATATAATCCGAGAAATGGCACCAACTTATGACTTTACCAAGTTAGGAAAGCAAATCCACACGGTTCGACGGTGGATTTAAACGGAATGGTGAAGCGGGGTCCGACGACACCTAGTGAAGAAAATCGCTGAGAAGTTAGAAACGTCCGGGCTAAAACCATTTTTAACGTTAGAATATCCGATGACCTATGTGGAGGAGGTCGCACAATTCTACGTGAATCTTTGAGATTCACGATGAAGGAATCAAATCATCTGTTCACGGAAAGCGGTGACTATCTCGCGATGATTTGGTGAATATTGCTCACTACCCGGCAGAAGGAGCATCGAGATTAAAGAAGGCGATGTAAACTTGGGCGACGCATGGAAAAAAATAGCCAAGTCCGACTTTCTTTGATAAAATAATATACCACACAAACAAGAAGCTGGCCAAGGAGGATTATCACAAGTTGTTGGACATAGTTGCCAAATGTATCGACATCAAATTTGGCGACTTTGACCAATCAAAAGCAAGCCGATTGTAATGGCTGCAATCATCGAAGAAAAGAAGATAAAGCTGGGCTTGAGTTTGTCTCACAATGACTCTACGCCGAGCGTGGGAAACAAGTCCTTCAAAGAAGATGGCTCATTTGGAGGATCCCTAGGATATGGCCTAGTGATTGGCCGGCTATTGGAGGTGAAAGGAGTCCCTCTTAGACATGGGAAGGCATTCCATGTTAACAAGAGGATGTTGAGCAAACCTCTCAGCGCACGAGAAGAGAGCTTACGCAAGAGAGGCGACACCGGTGAGGGGAATCAGTGACCCAAGATCTGATTGTTTCCTCTCGGCCAAGAAGAAAACCCCTGCCCCTGCTAAGAAAAATAACATGCCCTGCGGCAAAGAAAAAAACATGCTCTCCTGCCTGCAGCGAGTCACTGCCCGGCTCCGTCGTCAAAAGGAGGAGGCAGAAGAAGCTCCCTCCTCGCAAACACACAGGCGGATCGAGAAGGACTCACAAATACCTTCTCCGATCGTCAAACTAGAGGAGAAGCCGAAGCAAGCGAGGCTGAAACCGGTGATTCTCAGCTAGGTCGATCGGAGAGGCAACCGGAAGACAATTGTAGCTCACACTCACAGGTGAAGCACAAGAAGAACACGCGGAGCGGATAGTGATGTAATGATCCTATCTCCACCTTACCCGGACATCCAAAATCGTCTGCGTGAGTGGAGAAATGGAAGTTGAGTAAGTCGAGGAACAGTTCCAACGGCTTTGAGTTCATAGAAGAAGAAGAGGAAGCTGCTAAATTTCCTTGGATTAACTCTGCGCTCCCGCTCGGATGAAGACAAGCTGCACGGACATCCTGCGGATCTACAAGGACAAGGAGAGAAAAAGCAAGGCTGAAGAAAGCAAGCACGTGAGAAGCAAGCATCGCCTATCTCGGCACCACATAACACACACATCCTTTCCTTGATGTCTTCTCACGATAGTGACGAGGAACGGAGAATCTTCTTTGCCCGAGAAGAGTTGCAAATGCAGGCAAGCATTGCACGAATCAAGAATCCTTCACGAGCAAAGACTAATGGAGGGACCGGAGAGTCCTCGAACACGGTTTGAAATCGATCCAATGGGAGTGGTTCGACAAATAGCCCTTTGTTATTCTTTGCTACCACTTCCCACTCACTCGGAAGAAGGCGATAAGGAGATGGCGATGAAAGCGGGATAGTGGGGACCCCGGTCAGCCAACCCCTATTGAAGGTGTCTACCACCTGCCCAACGGTGAACACTCAATCGAAACAGCCGGGAGTTTGGAGACGAGTGACCCCATTCCAAGTCACTCGGTGGTGCGCCCGGTGAGGGAAACTCCCTCCACTGCAGCAAGGTCGGAGGATCTGCGAGATGACTCCACAAATCATCAAGGAGGCGAAGAAGAGAAATTACAATCACAAGAAGAACGACAAGTTGCCATCAACGAAGCTCGAGGCGATTGAGATGTCTCGGTGAGGTGCCAACCGCTCACGAAGGCTAATGCTGCTAGCGATGCGATCGAGGCACGAGGAAGGAACAACCACAGGAGTTAACACTGCAGGCGATGAAAGTGCAATCCATGGGGTTGAGACTCCAATGGATGCCATCAGTAGAAGACCCTAAGGCAGTGACACTTTGTCGAAAGGGTGGACCAGCCTCGCAGGCAGATGAGAAGCTATTGGAGGTAATGAAGGCCCACGGGAGGTTGAGACTTCCGGGGTAAAAGAAAATGAAGTAGAGAACATCCCTCCTGCTATCATCGACCCATCGTCGAGAAGGAGATCGGCGCACTTCATGATTCCCGGACAATCTGATGTCACTTTTACTGCGGGATCGGAAGCGAAGAAGAAGAAGGCGATCATCCCCCATGACAAATCCAAAAGACTCACATTGCGGATGTTCCAAGCACGAGCAAGTCGAATCCCAAGACTACTCGTCAAACCTTTAATTTTGATGATGAGCCACCAATGGAAATCTCATCATCGTCGATGCTCGATAAGGCCGAGGACCAGATCTTGAAATGGAAAAATCAAATTTGAGACCAACGAAGGCTTAAGGCAGTGAGGCTCGGCAAGCGGGTCTACTTCCACAAAGAACCCGGTGAACAAGAGACCACCTGCCGGCTCCTCAAGGCTGCGGTAGGATCGATTCCCAAAAAGAACTTCACGCGCACCGCTCATCATCGAATGCAGATCCCGGTTGGCGGTGATGAATCATTTGTAGAATCTTTCCCTTTTTCACTGGAGATACGAACTCCACGAAGAGTCGAGAAAAGCGAACAAGCACGCTATCACAAACCACTCTGTTCTTCCATCGAGACACCATTGTTCGGTGATTATGATTTTGATCTTTGCATGGCCATCACCGTACACCTTGAAGAATCACCTTTGAAGTTCGAGAAGTGTTCAAGGCACTATTCTTTGAGGTTGAACGGATGGAGAGGCATCGAGCCTCTTTGGACATGCGATTGGACAACGAGAGATGCCACCACTACGGTGATTTAAGAGGCATAACATTCGGATAAGGGAATGGTGGCAACAACAACAAACAATGCGTGTGGAACAATGAGATACTTGAGAACATTGTTCAACAAGCTGCTGGTGTGGAGAGCTGAAAATCTTGATGCAAAAACGAAGGCCGAGAGAACACATTGAGCATATGCATGAAGCTCACACTGCCGAGATCAAGGCTGCTGCGTGAGAAAAATACAAATGATCTCTGGCGTTTGGAAGAACACATGACAAGAAAATTGACCTTCTCATGGCCGAGATGAAGCGATTTCATTGAGAATCCAACGCTACTCGTCCCGAATTCCGTCTTTGCATACAACGCAGCGGACTTGAAGCGAACTCAACCATCGAAGACTCGACTTCATGCTTGCCAACATGTTCCTGGGTTCCTCTATCCTTTGATGATGCCAAAAAGGGGAAGAGGAATACCTCAAAGCGCTAACATCCGAAGGCGAGAAGAAAGGAAGCGGTGAGAAGGGAAAATCACCGAGGAAGTCTTGAAAAGCGAGAAAGAAAGGAAAGCTTGTTGAGGGGAAGGATCAACGGATGTGACATTGATGATTGCACAAACCCCCAACAAGGTTACATCACGGTGACATTATCGCAGCAAACTCCCGTGACTCGCCACTCCAACACTCTGTTGTATCTATGGTGAAAAAGAAAAAACAATTGAAGCGAGGGATGAAAGAAGTGGAAGGAAGAATGGATGCCAGGGTGATGAACATCTTGAAAGAACATGGAGTTATTCCAATGAGAGCGAGAGACACTTATGCCATCTCGGATGTCGGGACGAGCCACGATCGGTCGATGAATTTAAAACGCTCGAATCGGGGATACTTTGCAAATATGTCTATGGCTCAAGCTTGGGACTGTCTTGGGAAAAGGGTCTCACGTTATGTGAAGAAGGCGACGAGACGTGACAACCGCGATCGCTCTGCTGGTCACTCCGTTGGTCACTCACCGTTGGAAAGAAGAAGACCCGATCTGATATATGCCCGGAGGTAGAGGAAGAAGCGATGAGTGGAGGAAGAAGCTTGGACTGGCCTCGCCCAAGAATATTGAATACGTAGATCCGGGAAAGAAAGGAGGGATCTCTTGGGCTAAAAACTTGACCAAGTGGCAAATTTGAAAGTGGCTAAAACTAACGCCCGAGTATGCAAAAAGACTAGAAGAAGAAAAAACAAGAGACAAACTCGGCTATGGGAGGAGAGACGGGAAAGAATAAGAAGAGATGAAGCTGCCGGGAAAGCATATGAGAAGAAAAAAGAAGCGGTGACGACGAGAAAAAAAGAAGAAGAAGAAAGAAGATCTTGATCAAGATGAAAGAAGGAGATAGCGAAGGAGATGAAGTGTTCTTTGTCAACCCTTCGTGTATTTTATCATGTAAATACATACAATGTAAGTCTTACGTAATAAAGCTATAAATTCTTTATTTTCGGTGTAGACAAATATGTGCTCGATACACCTTGTAAATAGTTGTGTAAAAGAACAGGAATGATATGATCAATAAACGGATCTATTCTCAAGCATACATTCTATGTAAATACACTATCTGTATGTATCTTTGCTATTTGCATTGTTGAATGGTTTAAGTTTTGGCATCATCAAAAAGGAAATTGTTAGGAATTTTATTGTTTAGATTTTGATGAATGCCATGTAAAACTTAGAAAAGAAAGTTGGCACCCCAATTGTTGTTTTAAAATGCATTGTAATAAATAGAGCCGGCCAAGCCGAGTTAAGTCGGCTACGCCCAACATGCAAGAAGACAATCGAAGACTGAAGGAAGACTCATTGCGAGGCAGTGGGTATGGCAAAGAAGAGTAGACGGGAACTCTCTTTGGAGAAGCGGTGAGATACGGTGAGTGGAGCATCGATCAAGTCAACTCAAGAAAAGCCAAGTCTCAAGTTGAAGTGACGAGAAGAGTCGTCATCCATGATTGGAAGCTGACTCTAAGTCACACAGGGAAGCGAGGAAATGCGATCAAGTCGAGATAATCGTAAAAGAAGCGTTGCGAGAGAAATCAAGAGATTTACTTAAACAAGTAATATCTCCATACCACCTTTCTCGGAGTGCTCGGTCGAGAAGCGTGCAAAAGAAATGAACCAATGGGAAGATCCACACCGTGTCGAAACTGCGAAAAGGTGAAAGAACAATTCATACGAGGAAATGGCAATTCCAAGAAGCGCAAGCCAACGATTTGCGCAAAGTGACTTTCAAAAATAAGCTATCTCTTCAACGGGCAAATTTTTGAAAGTTCACTATAAAAGGCGAGGAGTTTGTTTGAGAAGAATGATGACACACATGTGAGATAAACAAGCATATTAGAAAAATTGAAACATTCTCAATCCTCAAGCTGCATTACGAAGAACATCAATCCAACACTCACTGTGAAGAAGAGAACTTCAATCGAGTTGAAGAGGAAAATACGAAAACAAAGGGGCTACATTCGGGAAGGATTGTAGAAAGGTTCAAGGTGAACCAAGTCTTAAGCTTTTGGAGGCTTCGTGATCAAATCGAAAAGAGCTTGAGCAAGTGAGTTGTAGTAACAAGCGAGTGCCTGTGAAGAAGGCGAGTCGTCGAGAAGCCGGTGAGTGATCAAGGCGTCTCGGACGAGTCCCTGAGGATCAAGTCGGTTGTTGTGATCAAGACTTGTATCTGGACTATTACCACTTTGTAAACGATCATTACTTAGTGGATTCCTCGAGGAGTTGGAGAAGAGAGGAGTAGAAGAATTACCCCATCTTGAACCTCTATAAAAACTTCACTGTGTCATTTACATTTCAAGACACTTAAATTCTTGCACTTTTAATCTGCTTATATCTGTGATAAATTTGCTATCCATTTGATAATTTATAAGTACTAAATCAAGCTCTAAAATCTTGCTTAATCAAACTTAAGGGTGTTAAGTCTTCCATTTGAAAATAAAACCACGAGTTGAGTTAAATTATAGCCAACCAACAGTGAGTTACTCCATCAACAATCAATGAGTCTTTGAGAGATTAACTCTCTTGAGTGACTAATTCGATTTGTCCATCAAGGACACAAATGTGTAGAATCAACTCGTAGTTTTAAAAGGACTAACTCGAAAATTTGGTAAGGTTTATTCAACCCCCCCTTCTAAACCTTACACTAACACCCCCTTGGGACCTACACTTAGAGATTATCTAATGGATAGCAAATTTATCGATGGAGATTTAAACAAATAAGATCACGGGAATTAAAGTCTTTGAAATGTAAATGACACAATAAATTTTTTATAGAGGTTCGAAGATGGGGTAATTCTTCTACTCCTCTCTTCTCCAACTTCCGGAGGAATCCACTAGGTATTGATCGATATACAAAGTGGTAGCAGTCCGGATACAAGTCTTGATCACCAAAGTGACTTGATCCTTTGGGACTCGATCTGGAGACGCCTTGATTACTCGGTGGCTTCTCGTGCGACTCGGCTTCTTCACAGGGCGTGCCTTGCTACTCTGACTCACTTGCTCAAGCTCTTTGGATTTGATCACGAAGCCCTCCAAAAGCTCAGACTTGGTTCGACCTTGAACCTTCCTACAATCCTTCGTGGAATGTAGACCCGCGATTTTTCAAGATTTTCCTCTTCAACCGATTGAAGTTATCTTTCCTTCACAGGTGAGTGTTGGATTGATGTACTTCGTAGTGTAGGCTTGAGGATTGAGAATATTTCGGGTTTTCGATTCTAATAATTGTTTGAACGTTTTGGTTAAGTCTTCTTTTTTTTTTCTCGAGTCATTCCTCGGCCTTTTATAGTGATCTTTCAAAAATGCATCGGTGAAGAGATAGGCTTTTTTTGAAAGTCACTTGCGTCGTTAGCTTTGTCTTGTTGCGATCCTTGGAATTGCCATTTCCTCGTATGAATTGTTCTTCACCTTTTTTGAGTTGTGACACGGTGTAGTGCTTCCCATTGGTTTATTCCTTTTGCATGCTTCTTACGGGTGAGCACTTCGAGAAAGGTAGTATGGAGATATTACTTGTTTAAGTAATTCTCTTGATTTCTATGCAACAGATCTTTTTGATTATCTCGACTTGACTACATTTCCTTGCTTTTCCCAGGGTGACTTAGAGTCGACTTCCAATCATGGATGACTCTTCACACTTCAACTTGAACTTGCTTTTCTTGAGTTGACTTGACTGATACTCCACTCAATGCATCTCGCTACTTCTTGATGAGAGTTCCCGTCTACTCTTCTTTGCCATACTTCAATTATCTCGCTAGTCTTCCTTCTAGTCTCCAGGTTGTCTTCTTGCATGTTTGGGCATAAAGCTGACTTAACTCAACTTGACCCAACCCTATTTATTACAATGCGATTTACAACAAAAATGGGGTGCCAACTTCCTATTCTAAGTTTTACATGGCATTCATCAAAATCTAAACAATAAATTTCCTAACAGTGATCCATTCTCATAACAAGAAAAATTAAGGAAAATATAAAATTAGTTTCCAGCAAAATAGGTCAGCTCCGACAGCAGGAAATTTCAGTTTCTGAGTTTAAATTTTCGGAAATTTCAAATTAGTCCCTATTTTTATGATAAATCGCCTATTTAACCTCAACATCAAATTTTCTTTTCAAAAAAACCCCAAAGCACTTATAATCCTTTAAAAACAGACCCTACAGTTTATTACTTCACAGAATTATATACCTATACCTCTTATTTTCAATAATTTCAGTTTAGTCCCTATATTTTCTATTTTTTTGCAAAAGTGGTTTCCAAGTTCAATTTTTCTTCCAAATTCAACCTCAATACATCCATGTACTTCCAAAACCAAGACAACATCTAAAATAATATAAAAACAGCCTCAAATTTTGAAATTGCAGTTTACTACCCAAGTTTCCAATTATTGCGGTTTTAATCCTCAAACTCCAATTAAATTCCAAAAATGACTATAATCATTTAAGAAACATATAACAACACCCAAGCACATAAAGAAACGTGATTTTCATGATATTTAAAGAATTTAAACATGCTTTACAAGAATTGAAATGAAATCAAACCATTTAACAAAAGAGTTTAAGCTTTATTTTACCCACCTTAATAGTTTTTCCTCAATTTTCTTCAAATCAACAATTTTACAAAAATCCCAAGTGAATATTCACCTCCAATTGGCTTCCTACCTGACGGTTTTTGCTGAATTTTTTTCCTCCAAATTGTGGCTCTCAAGCAACACAACTTTTATGTCTAATATAATAGCTAATCTTCCTAATGGATTTGAGGACTTTGAAAAGTAAGTGAAAAGGTGAAGAAAAGTTTACTCTCCCACATTCAACACTCACGGCAGTGGTTCAATCAAAAGAGAGATTTAGTTTGGTATTTTGTCTTGTTTGTGGAGAAGGACAATTACTTTGTTTATTTTGTTTTGTTTGTAAGGAAATGTAGATGAGATGAAACAAAGATATATATCTTCAACTACTCACCATATTTTCGGCAGTGAAGGAGAAGAAATTGGGCAATTCAAACATGTGGTGAATTTGTAAAAGTACAAAGAGTAGTAGTGTGGGTGATTTTAAGCCAAGCAAAAGGTTAGGTGATTGTGTGGTCAAAATGAGATTTGGTCAATAAGTTGGTAGAGTATTTTGATTTAAAAAAAATTAGTGTAAATAATGTATATGATCCATTTTAGGGTAATGGGTAGAGTTGATGGATCAAATTCAATAAATGGATAGTGAAGATTAGTGGTTAGTCAAGTCCCTAAATACTAAAATCATCTCTTAATAAAAATGACTCTAATTTAAATCATACTAATGCTAGAAAAATTTAATAAATGAGAGTCGATCTAACTAAGGTAATAAATCAAATGAATCGAATTATAGAATTGCTAACAAAATAATATAAAATAAATTAATAAAATGAACTCAAATTTTTTAAATATTTATTATATAATATATTATCTTATAATACGATTCTAGGACCTCACAATAAGTACCTCCTTGTCCAACTTACAAATAAAGATAAATCATTCCACGTGTTACACAAAGAATAACCCATAGAATAATATATAAATACAAAAAATTATGATTACAAAATTGGAACAGATGCAAGTGCATTTCTCCCCTTATTCTAGCTTTCGGAAATCTACTGCCAATGCATACTTTTACATATTGTCAATGCAAGTGATTGCACATGCACATACTACCATATATCTAATCCACTTTAATTTCCTAAATATATAATGATTTTGACACTTAACTTGAAAAGTTGTGTAGGTCCCAAGGGGTGTAAGTGTAAGGTTTAGAAGGGGGAGGTTGAATAAACCTTACCAAATTTTCGATTTAGTCCTTTTAAATATCTGAGTTGATTCTACTGTTTGTGTCATTGATGGACCGATTGATTTAGTCAAGCGGTAGAGTTAGTCTCTCAACAGACTCAACCGAGTACATTGATGGAATAACTCATTTACATTGACTCTAAATTAACTCAAGCTGTGGTTTTGTTTTATTGGAAGACTTAACACCCTTAAGTTTGATTAAGCAAGAGTTTAGTGCTTTAGGTTTAGTACTAGTATTATCAAGTGGATAGCAAATTTATCGTGAGATATAAACAGATTAAAAATGCGGGAAGTAAAGTCTTTGAAATGTAAATGACACAATGAAATTTTTATAGAGGTTCGAAGATGGGTAATTCTTCTACTCCTCTCTTCTCCAACTCCCTGGGGAATCCACTAGGTAATGATCGATTTACAAAGTGGTAACATCCACATACAAGTCTTGATCACACAACCGACTTGATCCTTTGGGACTCGATGCCCGGAGACGCCTTGATCACTCGGTTGGCTTCTCTTACGACTCGGCTTCTTCACAGGCGGCTGCCTTGATACTACTGACTCACTTGCTCAAGCTCTTTGGATTTGATCACGAAGCCCTCCAAAAACTTAAGACTTGGTTCGACCTTGAACCTTCCTACAATCCTTCGTGGAATGTAGACCCTTTTCTTCAAAAGTTTCCTCTTCAACTGATTGAAGTTCTCTTTCCTTCACAGTGAGTGTTGGATTGATGTACTTCGTAATGTAGGCTTGAGGATTAATCTTGAATGATTTGAGAGTATTTACGTTACACTTTGATTGATTTCTTGAATGTTCGTGGTTCGGGTTCTACTTCTCTCGAGTCATTCCTCGGCCTTTTATAGTGATCTTTCAAAAATTTGCCCGTTGAAGAGATAGGCTTATTTTTGAAAGTCACTTGCGTCGTTGGCTTGTCTTGTTGCGATCCTTGGAATTGCCATTTCCTCGTATGAATTGTTCTTTCACCTTTTCGAGTTCGACACGGTGTAGTGCTTCCCATTGGTTCATTCCTTTTGAGCACTCAGAAAGGTGGTATGGAGATATTACTTGTTTAAGTAAATCTCTTGATTTACTCAAACGGATCTTTTCGATTATCTCGACTTGATTTGCATTTCCTTGCTTTCCCCAGGTGACTTAGAGTCGACTTCCAATCATGGATGACTCTTCCGTCACTTCAACTTGAGACTTGGCTTTTCTCGAGTTGACTTGGGCGATACTCCACTTAACTGCGTCTCATTTGCTTTTTGATGAGTTCCGTCTACTCTTCTTTGCCATACTCAATCTCACAGTGAGTCTTCCTTCCGTCTTGATTGTCTTCTTGCATGTTAGGGCGTGGCGACTTAACTCGGCTTAGCGGCTCTAATTGTTACAATGCATTTTACTGGCCAAGAATTGGGGTGCCAACTTTCTATTCTAAGTTTTACATGGCATTCATCAAAATCTAAACAATAAAATTCCTAACAAGTTGGCATTTAGTCAAGTACCGGTTTTATGTTAATTATTTCCTACTTTAAAAAACCTACTTGAAAAAATCAAAAATCTAAAATAAATAGAAACAATTTGGAGCCTACCATATATTACATTGTGCAACCTACCTTCTTTTCTCATTTTCTAGCTTATAACATTGAAAATTTTCTTTTGTTGCATCTGTACTTTATACATATTAAATGTATATAATATGTGGGTTTTTACAAAATTAACTTAATTTGATTTGCCTTCAAACTGACACGTTGGATTGAAAATGTTTCCCCCCGAATTTCTTCAGTTTGATCTGTTTGTTCGATTCCTCTTTTTGGGAGGCAAATTTTTTAATTCAATCCTAATTGCACATACGAGAAAAAAGAATAATTCAGAAATTGTAAAAAGATACGGCAGATTAATTCAATTTGAGTGATTGAAAATGAAGCATTTTTGAACAGAAAATAGGAATGATGGATTTTGGACAGAAATTTATACATCGAAGAATTCTTTTTCATTTTTCCCCACATGGCAACATGGGATTAGCCCCTAATGGAAATATAAAAAGAGTCCCCTTTTCTTTCTTGAACTTTTTGGATGAATGAAATAGAAGAGAGTCGAAACAATATATGCTAAGTATAAATGAATAATGTTATTCTCTAGCTCACTGTTGGCATTAATAGCAAAGGGACAATAATTGAAAATTATTATCAGTGAGCATGTATGGGGAAGATGATGCATGCATGTTATCCAGTTTCCCCAATATTTGACTTCAGATCAAAGCAATGCGGAATGCATATACTTATTTTATATATCTTAGGAAGCTTAGAACAAAAAGCAACTGACCAATCAAATAATTGTCACACAAGCCACTCTTCATTATAAATAATGCTACTTAGTGGTCGTTTGATTACAAAATGCAGGCTCCAATCCTTTCACTGTAAGAAATGAAAAATTCATCCTCTTATCTATGAATTTTAATATTTTTCTTAGGTTTCTCTCAAACAGGATCCACTCACAAGTAAACAGGAACAAGATAGGACATTTAGTTCAAAGCAACAACTTGAACTTTCAACAATGAAACCTGTGTCTAAATTAGAACCAGCCCCGTACATAGTTTTTCTCAAGATCTTCCCATAAATCAAACCAACATTCATAATTATGTTCAACAACCACCACAATATGCAAGGGAGCAGAGAAAATCAGACGATGGTTACAACTGGAGGAAATACGGACAAATACAAGTTAAGAGAAGCGAGAATCCTCGTAGTTATTACAAGTGCACTTTTCCAAATTTTCCAGAAACTCTGTCATTGTCTTCAAATTCCACATTCTAACGAATAAACCATAATATTACAGAGATTGGCACACACTCTTAAAATTTTTAAAGATCGACTAATATTCCACAATCTTTAAATTCCAACATTTTAAAACTTCTCATAACACCACAATATTATAGAGATTAACGCACCTGTTACAGAATTAAAAAGCCCAAATATGCCAAAACAATCCCTAATTTGTGGAAAAAGCATCGATAATGCCATACTTAGGCGAGGTGCGGGGCTCCGATGGAGGCTTGGACGTATGCGGTGGTTTTCATCGATGGTGCAGCGGAGGAAGGATGGTGGAGGAGGAAACAAATGGTAAGAGAGGGAGATGAGCGGGAGAAGTAGCAGGGAAGGAGGAGCTAGGTTTAATTAAAGTTTCAGAAATTGCAACGGAAATAATCCGTCGCTGAATAAGTTAATATGGAGCCGTTCTAATTGAAAAAATAGCGACGGCTAAAATTAGTCGCTAATAAATTATTTCAAAATAGTAATTATTTAGCAAAATGTTTTCCCAGATTCTTATATTAATTTATAGTTTCGCGATGGATTTTATCCACCGCTAAAGGGAATATGTTAATTATGTAGCGACGGAATTTATCCGTCGCAAATTGTTTTTCTAGTTTTTAAAATTAAAATTCATTTATAGATACTATCCGTCGCTAAAATGAATATGTTATTTGTTTAGCGATGGATTTTGTCCATCGCAAAATATTTTTCCCAGTTTTTTATATTAAAATTCATTTATGGATTAGCGACGGATAGTATGAATATGTTATTTGTTTAGCGATGGATATTGTCCGTCGCAAAATATTTTCCCCAGTTTTTCAAATTTAAACACGTTTTTCGCGACGGATATAAAATCCGTCACTAATATCCTCTGTAATTCATTAGATTAGCAACGGATTACCGACAGATAGTTATCCATTGGTAATTTAATCATTATTCCGTCGCTATTCTGTGATATATAGTGAAATATTTTTTAAATTATTTTGGGAAGAAATCCATCGTTATTCCGCCGTAAAGTCGTCGCTATTAGCGACGTATTCTATCCATCACTAATATATGTCGCTACTCAGCAGATTTCTTGTAGTGTCTATATGTGGTTTGATCAACATCTTTTCCATCTACATCCATATCTATCTTGACTGGTGTATTCATGGGAATCTCCACTGATGACTTCTCTTCCAAACCAAATTTCTTCATCAAATCTCTGGTATATTTGGTTTGACTTACAAAGGTTCCATCCTTCAGTTGCTTGACTTGAAAACCTAAGAAGAAATCCAGCTCTCCCATGATGCTCATTTCAAACTTCCCTTGTTTGAGGTTTGAAAACTTGTCACACAGCTCTTTGTTTGCGGATCCAAAGATGATATTATCCAAATAAATTTGAACAAGCAATATACTCTCTCCATCTTGAATTCTGAAGAGTGTTCTATCAACCTTGCCTTTGGTGAATCCATTGACAATAAGAAACTGAGACAATGTGTCATACCAGGCTATTGGTGTTTGTTTCAATCTATACAATGCTTTCTTGAGCTTGTAGACTTTATCTCCAATAGTTTTCTGCTCAAAAACTAGAGGTTATTCCACATAGACTTCTTCTTCCAAAAGTCCATTAAAAAATGCACTCGTCACATCCATTTGATAGACAGTGAAGTTTTTGTGTGCAACATAAGCAAGAAACATCCTAATTGCTTCCAATCTAGCAAAAGGAGCAAAGGTTTCATCAAAATCTATACCTTTCTCTTGGCAATACCCTTTGGCTACCAATCTTGCTTTGTTTCTTACTACAGATCCCTCTTCATTCATCTTGTTTCTAAATACCCACTTAGTACCAATAACATTTTATTGGGTAGGCCTTTTGTAGGTCCCAATGGGTGTAAGTAAGGTTTACAAGGGGGGGTTGAATGAACCTTACCAACTTTTCGATTTTAGTCCTTTTAAAATATTACAGAGTTAATACACATCTAAGTCCTTGAGGGACAACTAAGTTAGTTAATCAGCAGAGTTAGCCACTCAACAGACTCGGTAGAGTTGTTGATAGAATAACTCAGTTGTTTAGTCTAAACCTTAACTTGGCTGTGATGAGTTTTCAGCGGAAGACTTAACACCCTTGAATTTGATTTAACTTTGTTTAAACACTTGGTTTTAGCAATTAGTTATCTATCAGTTGGATAACAAATTATCAGCAGACATAAAATATGTGTGCAGGAATGTAAATATGCTGAAATGTAAATGACACAAGTAAATTTTATAGAGGTTCGAAGATGGGGTAATTCTTCTACTCCTCTCTTCTCCAACTCCTGGAGGAATCCACTAAGTAATGATCAGAGTACAAAGTGGTTATCAGTGTAGAGACAAGTCTTGATCACGCAGTTGACTTGCTCCTTAGACTCGATCGAGATGCCTTGGTCACACAAACGCTTCTCGTCCGACTCAGGCTTTTTCCGCAGGCGCGTACCGCTTTGCTACTTCAGCTCACTTTCTCATACTTCTTGGATTTGATCACGAAGCCCTCCAATAACTTGAGATTGGTTCGACCTTGAACCTTCCTACGATCCTCCTTGGAAAGTAGACCCTTTTTTATTCTTCAAAAGTTTTCTCTTCAACAGTTTGAAGTTGTCTTTCCTTCATAGCTCGGTGTTGGATCGATTTCCTTCGAGATTTAGGCTTGAGGATTTTTGCTAGAATAACTTGAGAATATTTTGCAGGTTACAGTTTGAATATTGCTTGCTCTTTCGTGGTTCAGGTATATAAGGTAACCTTTTCTCAATGAAATTCCTCAGCCTTTTATAGTGAACTTTCAAAAATCTACCCGTTGAAGAGATATGGTGATTTTCAAAACTCACTTATGTTCGTTGGCTTGTCTTTTCTTGGTCTTCATTCTTGAGATGTAGACCTTTCCTCGTATTAAATGAATGTTCAACTTTTCAGGTTCTGACACGAGGTGCAGTGCTTCCCATTGGTTAATTCCTTTTGCACGCTTAAGGGATCGAGCACTTTAAGACATGGCAAAGATGGAAGTATTACTTATTTAAGTAATATTCTTGACTTTTGTGCAAATCTGGATTCTTTTGATTAACTCCTCTTTGCGCTTGCCTTTTCCCTAGGTGACTTGAGTGTGCTCCAATGATTGAAAGACTCATCTGTCACTTCAACTTGTGACATAGCTTCTTGGGTGGACTTAACTGACTCTTCACACAGCTGTCATTCAACTGTTACGTCTTCAGTCGAGTCCTTGATCTTCTTTCTTGGCCATACTCACTTGTTCCTCGAGTCTTCACTTCACTTCTTGAGTTGACTTCTTGTATTCCCGCATAGGCGACTTGACTCGGCTCATTCAAATTTTATCTATTACAATAAGCATTACAAGGAAAATGGGGTGCCAACATTCTAATCTAAGTTTTATATGGCATTCATCAAAATCTAAACAATAAATTTCCCAACACCTTTGAACTAATTCCCAAACTTTGTTTCTTTCAAACTGATTTAGGTGTTCTTGCATAGCTAGAATCCAATGTGTGTCATCCAATGCTTGTGACACATCTTTAGGCTCTATCTGGGAAATAAAACAAGTGAACATAGCTCCATGTTGAGTCCTAGATCTGGTTCTTACTCCATCTCTAACATTTCCAATGATAAGCTCTGGTGGATGGTCTCTCAGCCATCTCACATCTGGTTGGAGTAAGTCTGATGGGTTTAGTCGTCTCGCAGCTAAGTTGTCTTGAACAACTTCCTCATCATCATTTAGCTGGAGACCTTCCAGCTGTCTCTGAGATTCAGCTATCTCATCTTCATCAGGGTTGAGTGTTCTTACATCTGCTTCAACATATGGACTCTTCTGAATAGTTGACTGATTCCTCTTGTCAGCTAACTCATCTATGTCTTCTCCATTGACATTAGGTTCATCAGAAACCACATGGATAGACTCTTCTGTAACCATAGTCGTTTTGTTCATCACTCTGTAAGCTTTACTCTCAGCTGAGTATCCCAAAAAGATACCTTCATTAGCTTTAGTATCAAAAGCTTTTAAGTTGTCCTTGCCATTGTTGTGGATGAAGCTACTCCATTCTGCTGTGGAGTTCTTGCAGTTGACATCTCATGAGCAACATCATTTTCTATGCAATACTGAGTTATACTCCCATTGACAAAATCGGTTCCTCCGTCGAACTTATCTTGAAAATGGTTTGACTCTTTTTCATTTTGAACTCTTCTCATCACCGAGGAGCTTACGCAAGGTTTACTTCTTTTTACACATAAAGATTGTCCATGGGTATCTTGAATAATCATCCACTACCACTAAGGTGTATTTCTTTCCACTGATGCTAGCTGGTTCAACAGGACCAAATAAATCCATATGCAATAAGTGCAATATTTTAGTTGAAGACGGACTTGCTCAAATCTTAAAGAAGGCTTTATTTGCTTTCCCATCTGCCATGCATCACAAATACTTTCCTTCTTGTACACTGAGTCTGACAAACCTTTCACAAGATGACTCATTGCAAGTTTGTTGATTGTCTTGAAATTCAGGTGACTCGAACTTCGTACCACAACCAACTTGATTCTACCGTACTCTTTTTTCCAAATGAGACATGTGCTTGGTCTAGCAGTTGACCAATCCACTACATACATGTTTTTTTGCCTTGATCCTTGAAGCACGATTTCAGTTGATTCGGCATCCTTGATTTGGTAAACAGCCATGTTAAATCCCACATTGTAGCCCTTGTCACAGAGTTGGCTGATGCTCAACAGATTGAAGTTGAGGCCTTCAACATATGCAACATTTGTGATTTCTAGTCCATTCTTCCTGATGGATCATGTGCCTTAATCTCCCCTGGAGCTTCATTCCCTCCAAATATAATTTTAGCACCTTTTATTTCCTTGAACTTTGAAAGATTTTTCTTGTAGCCTGTCATATGTCTGGAACAGCCACTATCCATGTACCAGGTTCCTTGGCACTATGTTGTTCCTTGAACCTGCAATCAAGGAAATTAGTTTTTAGGTACCCATACTTGCTTGGGTCCTGAGGGGTTAGTGTTATAAAGTGTTCCAACCAACTTATAGCCAGATTTTATCTGACTCTAAGGGGTTGCCATCTATCAGTTCCGTAATCATAATGCACATTATCAAATTGCTTAGGATTTTTAGGATCATACAACTGTCTCTTTTGTCTGTATGCTTGTGTCTATGTTTGAGCATTTGCTTTCTTGGGGTAGTAGTGGAACTTCTGTGCATATTGGGTTTTGTGTCTGGGTGCATATGTGTGCTAATTATAGCTCTTTTAACTTGGGAATGACCTATGATGAGGTTGAGGTCTTTGCCACTTAGGCTTGTATCCCATAGGTCTTGACTGATATCTCATTTGGTTATTCCAATCAGCTTGGCTTGGTAGTTTCTACTATTCCCATCGTGTGATTTTCTTTGCTGGAATCTCTAGGGCTTGGTAGCTCTGTTTAGATTTTATAGAGAACTTCCTGTTTGGAGTCTACTGATGGACTTTTCTAAATTTGGTTTCAGTTGTCCTGTCACCATACTCAGCTGGCTTCTTGCCTTTTCCCTTGTATCCAATGCCAGCATGGTTGTGTTTTGTTTGTGAGTGGGTGTTGGTGCAACATATGGTGCTTTGGATTTTTGGACTCCTTCATTGCTTTAGGATCCTTTCTCCATAACCATTCTTGGGACTTGGGCATGCACGAAGGAATTAAGTCCAATGCTTGTCTTGTCACCACTTTCTTTTTTAATCATTATAAGCTTATCTAATGATTTGGATGCCTTACTGAATGAAACAATAACATTCTTAAGATCCTTTTCCCTCTTTTCTGTAGCAGCTAAGTCAGCTTGGATCTTGGCAATTTCCGCCTTCAGCTTTGTGTTCTCATCAGCTATGTGACTCAGAGTGCTCAACTCTTTAGTCAGCTATGAGTTTTGGCATTTAAGCTGGCTTTTTTCCTCATTTAGGAGTGTGTGAGGTTTTTATGTGCTCAAAATCTTTCATCATTTTGCCAATTGAAACATAAAGATCTGTGGGTGATGAAGTGTTTGCGTCACTATGACTATCACTTAAATCAGAATGATGTGAGTTAGAGTGTACCTCTTCTTCTTTATCTTTGGAGTCTTGTTATTTGGCCATGAGGCATATCAAGGCATCTTCCTCTCGTATCACCGAGTAATCACTTCACTCTCTTTGTCGACTCTCTTGCACTTAGTTCCTTGCACTTATTGTTTCCGATCTCATGACCAACATGGCTTTCTTCTTTTCCGTCTTTTTTTTCCCTAAAGACTTTTTTTCCTCTTTATTTTTGTACTTGTTGATTGGTGGATCTGCATACAACAACAAAGTATCCTGGTTGCCTGCAATTCCAAAATAGGTTCTCAACTCTCTGTAAGTCAGCTCTTTCAACTCTCTGATACTCAATTCTTTGATGTTCAGCCTCTAGGGTGGTCTGTCCTTCCTTGCTTTGGATGGTGCTGAGTTTATTCTTGATGATTCACCTTTATTTCTTTTGTAGTTCTTGTTGAAGAACTTGTTAAATCTTTTTCACTATCGTCAGGCAATCTCTTTGGTCTATGGTTTCCTTGGATTCAACTCTCTTTCCTTCACCAGCCATGAGTACAGGTGTCTTGGGTACAACTGTCTCGTCGTGTTCTTTCCTTCTCATCCCAAACTCATACGCTTTAAGATCAGAGAACAATTCATGGTTTGATGTCCAGGTGAGATCCATGGAATGTCTCAGGGCCATGACTTTTATTTCCTACTCAGCTGGGAGGGACCTTAGGATCTTCATACACATCTTATTCTCATTGTGTATTCCTTCCTGAAGTGATGACTCATTGGTGATCTCTGTGAATCGGCATCCAAATGATCCGGACTTTTACCTGTGATCATTTTAAAATTTTCAAATTTTTGAACAACAACAGTTAACTTATTTTCTTTGATTTGATCAGACCCTCACAAATTAAAGTGAGCTTTCCCAAATCTCTTTGGCTGTTTTACAAGATTTAACTTTATTAAAAATAGCCTTATCAAGTGTTTTATAAAGTATATCTTTGGCAACTTTGTCAAAGTTGTATCTCTTTCGATCATCATTTGTCCATTCACAACGTGGCTTTTCCACCATGGCAGGTCTGGGCTCTGCTGGTGCAGCATCTTCCCCTTCAGCAGGAGCTGCCATTCTTACACTGGTATTGACCTATAAGATTTGTAGTGGCCCATCCTCAATCACTAGCCACATTTCATCATACAGGGCTGATAGATGAGCATGCATACGTATTTTCCAATCATCAAATTCTTCCACAATAAACATTGGAATGCGAGTTAGATTTGCTTCCGTGATAATAACTTTGCTTTTGAAATAGAAGCTTTAAAAACTCCAGTGTTGATTATTTGAAAAAGAATGAGATCTAGTTCAGTAACCAGTGCGGAAGGCTCAACGAACTAACCGCTCTGATACCACTTGTAGGTCCCAAGGGATGATGTGTAAGGTTTAGAGGGGGGGTTGAATAAACTTTACCAACTTTTCGAGTTTAGTCCTTTTAAAATATATTCAGAGTTAACTCAAATCAGCTAAGTCCTTGACGGACAGCAAGGTTGGCTTACACAACAAAGTTACCCACTCAACAGACTCGACTGAGCTGTTGATAGTATAACTTGGCTGTTTTCAGCTAACACTTAGAAATTACAGTTAATTTGGTTTTATCAGCGGAAGACTTTTCACCCTTTAAAGTTTTAAGCATGTTTTTCAACACTTGTTTTATCAATGGTTTTTATCAGTAAACTTAGACAAGTTTAACTTATCAACAGTTATAAAATAAAGCAAGAAATAAAGTATGCTGAAAAGTAAATAAACACAAGCAGTTTTATAGTGGTTTGAGGATTGGGTAATTCCTCTAATCCACTCTTCTCCAACTCCTGGAGGGATCCACTAAGTAACTTAAGCTTGGTTACAAAGCAGTTATCAGTCCGAGATAGCTTTGATCACACAGTCTGCTGCTTTTGGGACTTGGCTTCTTCAGAAGACAACTATCCTGCTACTTCACCCTCCTTCAAACCCTTGGACTTGATCACTTAGCCCTCCATCAGGTTCAAAGCACCGGTTCGATCTGGAACCTCACTACTTCTCCTTCAACTTTGAAGAGTAGACCCCTTTGTTCTTGAAAATAATTTTTCTCTTCAACTGATGAAGTAATCTTTCCTTCACTGAGTGTGTTGTATTAAATTCCTTCGAAGTTAGGCTTGAGAAATATTTGTAGGTTATTTGCTAGATTGCTTGAATGCTTGTTGAACTCGGTTACCTTATCTCACTTCGTTCCTCAACCTTTTATAGTACACATTTGAAAATATGTTCGTTGAAGAGATAGACATAATTTTCAAATCACACTCGTAGGTTGCTGGCTTGTCTTGTCTTGTCTTGCAGCATTGATGAAGATCGTACCATGAATTAATTGCTTTGCAGCTTTTCCTTAATCTCTGCAGGTTTTCAAGTACATCTCATTGGTTCCTTGCTTTTTGCACTCTTTCATCAAAACAACTTTATTACTGGCAGCCTGACACATAGGCTTCCAGCAAAACCTGGACTTGTCTTCACAATGGATCTCATTCACCTTTCTTGACGTCTTGTCTGATGCATACCTCATTGACATTAAATTCCAATCATTTTGAAACAACTTAGTTGTCACTTGACTGAGTCTTCATTTCACTCTACTAAGCTGACACACAGCTGGGTCTTCACTTTAATCTTCAGTCGAGTCTTGTAATATTCAACTTAGCTGACTTCAACTCAGCTTATACAACCCTATCTATTACAAGTTGAATTACATAGAAAATTGGATGCCAACTTTCTAATCTAAGTTTTACACGGTATCATCAAAATCTATACATAAATTTTCCCCAGTATTAAATTCCAATTTTCAAAATATAAGATTTATTATTATTTGAATTATGAAAATATAAAATCAGCAACCAATTAAAAAATATATATATATTTTTTTTGACGCATCAACCAATTAAAATGTACGTAACGCTGGAAGGGTAATTCATTGTCAATGGCTGGACGCATTACAATTAAAATGCATAAATTTGGAAATAACATTACATGCACATCATAAGGTGGCTGGACCTTCTACCTCAGAATTTTGATTCAAAATGCATTTGAAGTATTGGGGAAAGTGATAGGAGCATGTTGGAGCACACGAATGTTTAAAATTGTAACACTGATGATAAATTGATTCAAGTGGCTAACGAGGATAATACTAATAAGAGGTAACAGAGTAATGTTAATAATGATCGAACTATGGTGGTATATAGCCCCATCCCACTAATGTTTGCAAGGTGTACGGAAAATATTGTGATATCTCGCCAATATTAATGAACAAGGACATGAGTCCCTTCAGCGGGCTATGGAAACTATTGCTAATATTCATACTCCTAATGAGTATGTTCTTAAAACAAAGCAGCCTTTGGAGAGTTTTAAAGCAATGGCAGCGGCAGCTAGGAAGAGAAGGTCCGACATGGCTGAAGAGGAGGAACTAAGCAACAAATTTCTTGACAGTTTCAATGATAATACACTAGTACATCCTCCATCTAATTCTTTACAATGAGTTGTATGTTTTGGAATATTTGGGGCATTGGCAACGATTCTTCTAAATCTATGCTCAAGGATTTATGTCGTATTCATAAACTTGATATTATTGTTATTGTTGAGCCTAAGGTACAATTTCATTCTATTAATGATAATTTCTGGCTTTCGATTGGTATGAATTTGGTTGCTCAATCATTTCGATCTAACGGTCTTCCTCCCACAGGGATCTTTTCTCGCTCAACTTAGTTCTGATTCGACTTATTTGTACCTCTGATCAATGCTTGTTTTGCGAGGTAAAATGGCAAAATATGCGGTTCTTTATGGGCTTTGTCCATGCTCATTGTTCTTATATGTCTCGAAGGAAATTGTGGTTGGATATTCAGTCCCTACGGCTTAGGGAATTTGTTGTGCTTGGGGACTTTAACGCTATTTTGGGAGCTCATGAACGTCAACGAGGCTCGCTGCCCCATGCAACGTCTTGCAGGGAATTCAAGCGCTTTATTAATGATAATGATCTATACCAGGTTCCTATGACCGTAATATGTTCATTTGGAGTGCTTTTTCGGTCTAATAGAGGATTGATACAAAGCTAGACTTGATAGAATTTTGGCTTCTCAGAAATTCATAGATTTACGGCACACTGTTAAAGGCTACGTGGGGATGACATGGATCTGACCACAACCCCATATTCATTCGTTGCGATTTATCTAATATTCATGGTCCAATGACATTTCGCTTTCAAGCTATGTGGTTGTATCATAAGGGATTCAAGGAAATAGTGGCCAAGTCGTGGGAAGAACCATGTGCGGCTGGGAACCCTATGTTACGTGTGATGTTGAAATTAAAAGGACTATGCCCTATTCTTAGGGCTTGGAATTTTTCTGTTTTTGGTAATGTTCATCGGAAGGTGGAGGCTGTGTAGCAAAATCTTAATGATATTCAAGCATTCATTGAATCGCAGGGTTATTCAGATACTATAATTCAGTAGGAGCTGGAGTTCCATAAAGAGCTTGCTAATTTGTTAAATTGCCAATATGAATTGTTACGCCAAAAGAGTCGGATTAAATGGCTGATAGACGGGGATCGTAATACCACGTTTTTTCACAGAAAACTTAGAACAAGAGGTCTAAAGGTATTATTACGCAGTTGGTCATCGATGGGGTTCTTACGGATGATATTAACACGATTCGTACACATATTCGATCTTTTTATGAAAACCTATTCTTAGAACAACAACAAGCGAGTTTGGATTATTCGATGGTGAACGATGTTATTCAGACGTTGTTTCAGAACTGGACAATACGCATCTTTGTGTTATTCCTAGCAATGAGGAGATCAAAGAGGCTATATTCGATTTGAGTTCGGATAGTGCACCTGGCCCGGATGGTTTTGGTGGCCACTTCTTTCACCATTGTTGGGACATAGTAGCTTTGGATTTAATGATCATGGTTCGGCTTTTTTTATTGTAGGTCCCAAGGGTGTGAGTAAGGTTTAGAAGAGGGGGTTGAATAAACCTTACCAACTTTTCGATTTTAGTCCTTGAGGGACAATAAGTTGGTTATTCAAATAGAGTTAGCCACTCAACGGACTTTCGATAGAGTTGTTGATAGAATAACTCAAATTGCCTAACCCGAATCTTAACTTGGTTGTGTTGGTTTTATCACGAAGACTTAACACCCTTTGATTTGTTTTAAGCTTGTTTTAACACTTGATTTTAGCACTTGGTTATTAATCAGTTGAATAGCAAATAAGTTTATCAACAGATATAATGTAAGTATGCAGAAATGTAAATGTGCTGAAAAATAAATGACACAGTTAATTTTTATAGAGGTTCGAAGATGGGGTAATTCTTCTAATCCTCTCTTCTCCAACTCCTGGAGGAATCCACTATGTAAACGATCTGTTTACAAAGTGGTCAACAGTCTAGAAACAGTCTTGGTCACGCAGTTGGCTTCTCTTCCGACTCAACTTCTTCACAGGGGCAAATCGCTTGATATTTCACTCATTTTCTCAAGCTCTTGGATTTGATCACGAAGCCCTCCAATAACTTGATACTGGTTCGACCTTGAACCTTCCTACAATCCTCCTTGGAAAGTAGACCCCTTTTAATTCTTCAAAAGTTTCCTCTTCAACAGTTTGAAGTTGTCTTTTCTTCACAGCTTTGTGTTGGATCGATTTCCTTCGAGTTTCAAGCTTAAGGATTTGCTTGAATATCTTTGAGAATATTTGCAGGTTTACATCTTGAATATTGTTTGTTTGTTCGTGGTTCAGGTAACCTTTTCTCAATGAATTTCCTCAGCCTTTTATAGTGAACTTTCAAAAATCAGCCCGTTGAAGAGATAGGTTGATTTCAAAAGTCAATTGTGTTTGTTGGCTTGTCTTTTCTTGGTCTTCAATTTTGAGATGTAGACCCTTCCTCGTATTACATGAGTTTGCAGCTTTTCAGGTTCTGACACGAGGTGCAGTGCTTCCCATTGGTTTATTTCTTTTGCACGCTTCTGGGATGAGTACTTTAAGACCTGGCAGCATGGAAGTATTACTTGATTAAGTAATGTTCTTGACTTACAGGCAACGGATTCATTTCGATTAACTCCTCTTGTCACGCTTTTTCCCCAGGTGACTTGAGTCCGCTCCAATCATTGGATAACTCATCTGTCACTTCAACTTGAGACTTGGCTTCTTGAGTTGACTTTGACTGACTCTTCACACAGTTGTTCCTCACCAAACATCTTGATGAGTTCTTGATCTTTCTTCTTTGCCATACTCAGTTGTTCCACAACGGAGTCTTCACTTCAGTCTTCAGTTGACTCAGCTTTTTCAGCCCTATCTATTACAATGAAAATTACAAGGAAAATGGGGTGCCAACTTTCTAGTTTAAGTTTTACATGGCATTTATCAAAATCTATAAAATAAATTTCCCAACGATTTCCCCCTTTTTGATGATGCCAAAACTTAAAAGCATTAAACAGCTGTAAACAACAAAGATACATATAGACAATGCAGTAACAAAGAATGTATGCATAGAATCGATCGTTTTATTGATAATAGCATTCTTGTCCTTTACACAGCTGTTTACATTTGGTATCAGAGCATTTTATATCAGAGCAACAACATATATGCTAGAATACTAATATAAAGTAAGAATTACAGAAAACTTCACTAAGTATACAGATGACTTACAAAGTGTATTTACATAAGTAAAATACATGAAGGGTTCGCAACAACATTTCAACGCCTTCGCTACCTCCTTCTATCCTCTTCAGCTCTATCGAAGTCATCAGCTCTCTTCCTTTTTTTTTCTTCTTGACTACTTTTTGCTTCTTTTCATAAGTTCTTTTAGAAGCATCATCCATCCGCTTCCTCTCGAGCCATTGCTCTATTTGCCTTTTGTTCTCCTCTTCTTGTCTTCTCACGTATTATGCATTCTTCTTCGCCACTTCCAGGTTTGCCACTTCATCATACCCAGCCCAGTAGATCCTTCCATGCTTTTCGGGATCTACATATTCAATGTTTTTGGTTTTGGACGAGGTCGAGAACCTCTTCCACCACCACTTCTTCCTCCTCCTTTGGGTGTATACTGCACAAGAGTCTTTTGCTTGCTAGCTGAGTGGCTGCTGGTAGCCTGCTTCTTATCAGCTTCTTCGCATAATGTAAGTCTCTTCTCCCAATCGATCGATCCTTGGGCTAGTGACATCCCTTGAAATAACATTTGATTCGAGCGTCTTGAATTCTTCAATAGATCTTGCTCGGATCCATTGTCAGGAATATCATCTTGATCTTTCCCTGTCGGAATGCCGCCGAATTGTTTCATTACTTCTTCAATGTGGGCATACGTCCTTTTGGCACAACAGAGTGTTCGATCGGCAGAGTCACTGCAAGTTTGCTGATAATAGAAGCAGTAATATGACCTGTTGAGGGGTTTCAACTATCATTAACGCAAATCCTTTGAACGCGTTCCAAATCCTTTGAACGCGTTCCTCAATCGCTTTTCCCTTCATCTCGCTTCAAATTCTTTTAACTTCTCTTCTTTCAACATCCTTAGGGAGTCCTCTGCCCCCATTTTGGCATCATCAAAAGAAAGAGGGACCCCAGGGAACATGCCTGCGAACATAAAGTCGAGTCTGCTGAGAGCGGAATTCTGTTTGGAGTCTGCTTCTGCATAAGCTGTTCGAAATTCTAATCAAGTAGCTTTGGACTCGGCTACCACCAACTTCATTTCATCCATGAGAAGGTTGAATCTATCATTCATTGAGTTCTCTAAACGTAGAATTCTTTTCTTTGGAATTCTTGCAACAACTCCATTTCTGTTTTGTGAGATGCATGCAACCTTTCAATGTATGCCTGCATCCTTTGTTTGATATCAGCATTGTCAGCCATCCAGACAAGCATTCTGCCATACAGTGCTTTGAAATAACGAACTTGCTCGATTCGCATGGCAGATTGCTATTGAGACCATTCTCGGATCCGCACCACTATCCGTCTTAAATCTGTTGTGAGGGTAGCGTCCCTGTTGTCCAGTCTTAAGTCGAGTGAGGCCTGATGTCTTTCGATCTTCTCAATCTCATCACAGATCTTCTTGAATATTTCACAAAATTCAACTATTTCTCTTGATTCATTGCGAGCCACTCTTCAACAAAGTTGAACTCGGTTGGAACAATTGTGTCGATGGGGATGATTGATCTTCTCTCACGATGAATCTTCATCGTTCAACAAAATGTCTCTTCCTCCAAATCGATAGATCGGCGTGAAAGGGAATACTTTTAGAAAAGCATCATCACTCACATATGGGATTGTTTGTGAGGTTGTGCTTGTGATGATTCAGCTCTTCGTGCCTCAACAAGCGATAGCTTAAATCGGCGGGTCACGCTTGTGGGAGCCTGTGACGGAGCTTGAGTAGTCGTTCTCGCTCGTCCGCACTGGGGAGCTCTGATTGACTTGGTTTCAACTGGGGTAGTTGAGATATTTTGCCCAGCTGACTGAGCCTTAGTTGTGTTAACAGCGTCTTCGGTCTCAGTGGATTTTTCTAAGTGAATGACCGGTTCCTCTGCTGCATCATCAGCATCACCGGATGATGATGAAACCTGTGGGCCTGGCTCATCATCGAAATTGAATTTTTGACGAGCAACTTTATCACTTAGCTGACTCGTGGTTTTGAGAACATCCTCAGCTGGGTCCTTTGGATCTGCAATTGGGGTGGACTCAGCCTCATCTTCAGATCCCAAGAATGATGTGTCTAAGTTCTCGTGGGAGTCATGAAGTGCACTTATCTCTTCTTCTATTTCAGTGCTTTGAACAGGAGGAATGTTCTCAGTCTCTTGAACTTTACCTGGGAAGTCTCAACCTCCTTGGGCCTTCACTACCTCCGGCGAGCTCAATCGGCAATGAGGCCTTCAATATTCCCTTCGACAAATAAGATCGCACTGCCTTTAGGGTCTTAGACCGTGGCATCCATAGGAGTCTCAACCCTTAGGATTGCACTTTCACTGCCCAGAGTGTTGACTCCCGGAGCATATCCATCCTGTGCCTTGACTGTAATAACAGTGTCATTAGCCTTCATAGAATCGACATTTTAGCCGATGGGCTAACTCAAATCCTCGAGCCTCTTCAATGTCACTCTATTGTGGTTGTTTCTCGGTTTCCTCTTCGCCTCCTTGATTCAAATTAGAGTCATCTGCAGCATCCTCCGACCCTACTGCAGTGGAGAGAGGTTCCCCCTCAGCTGGCACACCAGCTGAGTGACTGATGATGGGGTCACTCTGCTCCAGACTTGCGGCTTTTTCTTTGGAATGCTCAACCACTGGGGTAGGTGGTAAAACACCTTCTTCAGGGGTTGGCTCAACTTGGGACGTGGTCGCAGCGATATCTCGTGGCACCCATCGCACTACTCCCAAAGGGTCAATTTGCGGGAGAGATTGAGACGACTCTCCTGGTCCTTCAACCAATTGCTGCTCATGCATTATTCAAGATTCCCTCAGAGCCTGCAGCATGTCTGACTTTTCTGTTGCATCAATGGGATCCATATCTTCATCACTGTCTGTGTACTCAACTATATTGTCATGAGTATGCTCGTGAGTTCCTGAACATGCACATATTTGCTTTCTCAAGAGCTTGTGCTTCCTCACCGCTTTGGCTTTTTCCTTCTCCTCAAGATGTGGAGAATATCCATGCATTATCTTCGTGGCCTAAAGCATAGTATTGACTCAGAAAATCGCAGACAATTCCTCATCTTCTTCGATATACTCGGGTGAGCGAATCTGCCCCAGTGATCTAGCTTCCATGCTCTCCATTCTCTGAGACGGCGCTTAATGTCTGGGTATACTGGAGAGTACATGATTACATCATCGTCATCATCTTCTTCTTGTCCTTCTTTTTCAGGGATTGAAGGCAAGATATTCTCACGCTCCTCGCCTTCGATATGAATAGGGGGAGACAACTTTTTCAACTGGATGTTCAGTTGTCTCAGCTGCTTTGCTTCCCTCAGTTGTCTGATGCCCAACTGAGTCTTCATTGGGACTCTGCTTATGACCTTTAACAATCTTGTCAGATTCATCAATTACATCCTGAGACTACACTTCCTGAGTTGCAGCGGTCTCAGATGCTTTCTCCAACTGAGTGGTTGATTCAGCTGTCTTCTATAGTTCAGAGTTTCTTACCAGTCTTCTTTTTCTCTTGGGTAGCAGGAAAACTTCTTCTTCTACATTCTTTGGTTCCTGGAGGGTGTAGGCTTTCTCAGCTGCCTTCCTTGTCTTGGTAGTGCGCTTCTTCTTTTTGATAGCAGGAGAAGGAGTATGGTATTCCTCCTCTCCTTCGGTGCAGGGCGGCGACTGACCGCACGGCAGGCGATTCGGCCGGGCAGGGCAGATCATTTTTCTTAGCTGCAGGGGCAGCTTTCTTCTTGGGAGGAGGGGTAACAACTGTGTCCTCGGGTTCAGCTGATTTCCCTCACTTGTTTCCGCCCTCTTCGAGTGGGCTCTCTTCTGGGCTCCAGAGAGGTTAGTCCTGAACATTTTCTTGTTGACATGGAAGGGTTTTCCATGTCAAAGGGGAATACCCTTCACTTCCATTAAGTGGCCAATCACAAGGCCATATACAAGAGATCCTCCAAAGGATTCGTCTTCCTTGAATGACTTATTCATCACATTCTGGCAGAGTCTGCTGTACACGAACTCAGCCCAGTTGATTTTCTTGCCTGCATGATCGCGAAATATGACAATCCTTTGTCTTGACAAATGATTAAAGCTTCCAAACTTCATGTCTACACACTTTGAGACGACATCCATCAACTTATGATAGTCGTCCTTCAGTACACCACAAGGGGTTACAACGACAGAAGAAGTTCCGGCAGCAGAAGAAGTTATAATGTTTTATTTTAATTTCGAATATAATATTTTCTTTAAGTTCATACTTATAGTTGGATCAGTCGGGGTAATTATTGGGTATAAGTATTGAGTAATTGGATTTGGTTTAATTCTAGAGCTACAGAGCTTCTTTTTTTTTTTTTTTTGTTTGAGTTTGCAAAAGAAAACGACGGATGGCTTGATGCCTTAGGTGGCATGGTGGTATATTGTGGCATGATCGAGTTACTTTGATCGTGCCATCGTGTAAGCACGAGATGTCATGGCCAAGGTTGCAATTACGATCGTGCCAAGTATCGCATTTTTGTTATTCGACAACAATTTTAAACTATACAAAAAAGTTAAAATGGATAAATAGCATAATTTAAGTTGTAAACTAAGAAAATACTTATACTAATCGACAAAATAATTTTTTTCTTATCCAGGGGCATAGCTAGGGGCCACCCCGGCCTCCCGCGCACCCCAATTTTTTTTTGTCCCTTTTTTCTGTGGAAAAAAAATGAAAAAAAATTATATGTGTTTTTTAAGGGGAAAAAATAGTTGAGCTAGGGAAAAAAAATTTGGGCTAAGGGTAACCAGTCGTGCTGGCTACGCCCCTGTTCTTATCCATATTTATAATAATGCGGGTGTTGAAAAATCTATGGTTTACAGAAAAAGTATCAACTAAGAAGAAGAATGTGTGTGGGTATGACTTGTGAGAAGAAGATTATAAGCTTTAATAAAAGATATGGTTTACTGAAAACTTCTTTTTGTGGGTAAGAATTCTATAATCTTTTAAACTAATGGCATTTTTGAAATTGCGTGAAGGTGAGTGCATTTAGAGTTTTTTGGGTGTGAATAGTGCCCCTCTTTTCTTAAATACACCCCTATCTCTTTTTAAAAATCCATTCATTTATTTAATACACCCTCTTACATTTTCTATTTTACCCTTCGCTTAAATAAATCCAATTTTGCACCCGAACACAGACACTCGCCACATTTTTCTTGCACTATCCACATCAAACACACTCTTTTATCATGTACGTGTTCGATGGAGATTTCACACGACGTTTGATAGTTTGAATTTTTCGAAATATTAGTGGAAATTCTTGGATTCAGTGGTTCGAAAACGCACGATCAATTTTATGAAACAATGGCACGTCGTGCCATCTTTTTGTAAAATAAAATGGCACATCGTGCCATAAGAAAACAATAGACATATTTATCTGTTGAGGGCAAAAATGGAATTTAATAAATTATATATATAATTCATTTTATATATGTTTATTTAATATTAATTGCTCAATGGACTCTTAATAATTAAACCGGCCCAAAGAAGTCTGGCTTTGGCCCATCGGTCGTTCTCTCCCACACGGCCCACGGGGCCCGTCTCCCAGGTATAAAAAGGTCTCTCCTATTATCTGTAAGTAATTAATTCATAATCCTCCTACACATTATTATTCAGTATTCGTTTACTGTCTATTTCTCTCGTTTACCGTACTTACTTGAGCGTCGGAGGGGTATCCCTGGGCAACCCCTAGGGACCTCTCTAACGTTTGCGTACGAGCGCATGCAAGTTCCCAGTCGAAGGATTTTCCAGCTCTCGGAGAAGAAAACTTAAAAACGTCCCCTCGTGAAAAGGAAGACACGAAAACCTCCCCATCGGAAAGATGATTTTGGTCAACCCCCTTGAATTGGAGTGATCTGTCTTAAAAAGTAGCACCAATATCCAAATTTTACTTTATGATGACTATTATTGTTTAATTTTCAAAATTCCAAATCAATATCATCTTGAAAATGAGTGCCAGAAAAAAAATAAAGAAATTGATATGACTTGATTGAAATTTTTATAGACAAAAGAGCAACCTCAAACAAAAATGAATGTGGAACTTCAAGAATACCAAATAACTATAACAAGACAAAACTATCAAAAAAGGAAAAAAGCAGGTTGGGGAAATGTTCCATCAGAGTAATAACATGGTGCAAGTAGCATCACATTGGCAACAAATGTGCATGAATTATGCTTCCAGTTTTCACAATAAAACCTGCATAACTATTGTACATGTTTTCAAGGTGGAGGTATTGCTAGTGTGTGTTGCTCTGTGTTCACATCACCCATTTCTTCTGATGTCACGGGAACTACAGTGCTGGTTCGAGTATTAACACATAAATTTGAATTTGGTACTGAAGATTCTCCATCTTCTAATTTGGCCCTGAAAGATTTGGGGTCTCTTTCATCAAAATGCTTGAACATGGCGCAAGTTTTTGACCAAATTGTGGTGTTAGAGCTCAGGATCCTCTTAACAGAATCTCTGTTCTTGTACAGATACGAAACTAGGAAAATAACAAGGCAAGTTGCTGTAATCCCCCCTGTGATTCCAAAAAGTGTGTTAAAACTTTGCAACGAAATGCTAGTTGAAGTGCCTGTGCCATCAGGCCCATTACATGCCACATTTTTCATCCACTTTCTCTCAATTTCTGGTATCCTGCCATTTTCTGTCAGTTCAATTACTGCGCGTGAGACATCAGCGACTAACGGTGAGCCCTTTGGGAAAACCTGTTAGTTCAAAAACAAGGTGCATGAGAGATTATCACTAGTTAAGGGGGTATTTGTAACTTTTTTCAGTACTAGTATAGCTTGGAAACAAATGATACATACATAAGCAAATCCCTCAGTGGGATAGGTTGGGCCGACCGTTGTGTACTTATGACAGTAGTTGGACAAGAAGAGGTTGGTATATGGCATGACGGCAAAAAGGGCTGATATGCCACCATTTTCACTTCCTTTAGACAAGGCCTTCTCACAGTCGGATGGATGCTCGTAAGTCATGATCTTCAACTTGTCGAATCCCAGGTCTTGCAATAGATCGACAATGAAGGAGCCTTTATGACATCCAACATAGTCTCCATTTCTTATCAGTTCCTCAACATTAGTAACAGCTGGTTTAAGCCTTTGGGCTGTTAATATCGACGAAAGGCTTGCTGTGTAGGTTGAGCTCAGTATCAGGACAACAAACACCCACACAACTACAACCAATCGACCTAAATTGCTCACTATTCTTTCCCCTGCAAGTATGTAAAACAAACCATGAATGAACCTCACTAAAAGTAGGCATGCTTGTATATAGAATGATCTTTTCTTACTGAATATAATATTTACAAAACCCCCCTGAGGTTTTGGCTAGTTACAGAAAAATCCAGAAATGTTTTATAATTACAAAAAGTCCCCTCAAGTTTGATTATATCTTAAATTTAAGGGCGTAACTGTAATATTTCTATAAAATATCATATGGGTTTTGAAATGTTTTTTGCTAATAAAGAGGGAAAATATAAGACGGAATCAAACCTCAAGGGTTTTTTTTTTTTTGCAATTTTCAGAAACCCTCTGTTTTTTTTTTTGTAATTAGACTGAACCTCAAGGGGATTTTTGTAATTATCCCTAAAATGATAATGACTCACTCTGTGCAAATACTAATGTCATGAAGGGAAAATAGAAGATCATGCCAGCATGTTGTGCTGGGGGACCTCTGTAAGCACTGTTGAACCTATGTTCAAGAATCCATAGGGCCACACCGGTCAAAATGAATAGCGTTATAGCAGTTAACCACAATTCTTTTTGAGGGGCTTCAAGAAAATCCATTTGTTATCTGGATGGTCATTTGTAATTGGCACTACCATGGAAACTCCTCCTCCTGTAAATGGTAGAGCGAAATCGACATATTTTAATCTTTTGTATGTTATCGTAATATCTCCCACAGCAGCATCGTAGTTCTAAAACATCAAACAGAGGCAACATGACAACAACATTGTCAGAAATTTTAAAAAATAATATTAAGCTGATAATCTTGGTTTGTGTTAGTTACCTGAAGAAAAACTTGGTATGTTATTTCATCATAGCTCCCTGCACTTGAACCATCAGGTTTTTCAAATGGAACATACTCGTATGCTACGGCATATGATAGTGCCGCCATGACAGCGTCAAATATATCTATGTAGCATCCTGTAAGTCTTGAAGCATTAGTTTGAAGCTCTTTTTCCACTTTAATGAATTCCGTAAAACCTGGTTCTGTGGGCACAGCTATCCTAAGCTTCTTATTGCTAACTGGAACCTTCCATCCCTTAGGCACAATTGTAGTGTCTCCAGGAAATATGATACTCTTCATTTTCTCGGAAGAAGTAACATTCATGTTTAAAATTCCCTGAGGTGTCCATATTCCTACTTCTCTCTCCCCATTACCAACCAC
This sequence comes from Rehmannia glutinosa, assembly GCA_016081115.2. NCBI lineage: Eukaryota > Viridiplantae > Streptophyta > Magnoliopsida > Lamiales > Orobanchaceae > Rehmannia > Rehmannia glutinosa. The sequence continues at coordinate 164,054 of JABTTQ020001822.1, read as the reverse complement.
ATTTAGTATTTGAAAGGACGATCGCTCTAACTGACCATCCACAAGATGAAATTTCCCACCGAGTCCTTCAAATACAACATCTGACATGGCCTCCAGCAGTTTTGGACCTGTTTGTGAAATTTTAGTACTAAACATGTTTGTAGAATTAAGAACACTAGTGTTCTGTAAGGAACTTGGCGGCTCCCTAAATCCAACTCTTTCGGCCACCATAGCCAATGCCCACAAAGTATCGTACGCCCACAGACCATAAAGGCTAAGCTCTGCTTGTAAAATATCTGGATTATCATGAAGGAACTTCTTTTTCCACCTTGTAGCAGTAAAGCTAAGTTTTCTGGATCTTGGAGTCAGAGGTTTTACACCAAGAACCCCTTGCATAGTCTCAATAACATCTGGATCCATAGAGTATAGCAAATCCATCAGTCCACTTGTCACTATCCATGCATAACCTTCGACCATCATTCCAGCTTGCTTCACTTTCGGAAAGAACCTGGATGCAAGAGAAGTTGACATGTGCACCACAAATATCCTTGTCTGCGTAGTTTTCATTTTATATATCTCTTGGCGCAGGATTTCATCAGTTGCCGTTTGAGGGATTATGCTTCTGTATGAAACTTGAGCATTGACATCTTGAAGTGCGTGAAACAGATAAGGAATTATGCCGTTACCATAATGTGAATCTTCATAAACAAGAACAACTTGACTCCACTGGAAGTGTTTAGTAATGGCGGCAATAGCATCAACTTGGGCCGAATCACTTAGGGCTGTCCGAACAAAATAAGAAGTTGGAGGATAACCGGGAGCAGGACTTGTAGCCGAAAAAGAAATGATTGGCACATTGACTCTATCTCCAAGACCGATCACAAAACTTGCTTGTTCAGAGTTTTGAGGACCAATTATTGCGTCAACTTCTACATCCTTCAATAAACTGAGAGCTGCATCCATGCAAAACGGTTTGAAATGAATAAATTTACAACAAGAAACAAAAAAGCTTGGTTACTTATATCGAGTATACAAGAAATATAATATGTCAGGTTAAACTAAAGGATGGATTTGCAACTGTAGAGATTCAAATTGAACCCTTGAGGTGCATGATTAGACAGGAACTTGAGAGTTAGTAATACAGCTACCTAATAACATTTTTTAGTAATGGATGTGGGGTAAGGATTTGAAGCCAATCATAAGTGGCAGGTGGCCTGTGAGGGTCAACTGGCTGTAGTAGTATAAAATCATGTAGTTGTGTTAAAAAAATCCACAACTTGATAGTACAACAAACAATCAAGAGTATCAGCATCAGGCACCAGATAGAAATTTTCGGTCTTGATTGAACATGTTAAGGTATCATGAATGGTTTTCTCAATTATGGCAACAAAAAGGAAATGCACAAAGGGAGGAGTAGATACCGCTAGCTGCAGCATCAATTACTTGTCCCCTTGAGTCCCTTGCATGAAGTACAAGTTTCGTAGTGTAATTTGCGTTAACTGAATAAAAATCAGATAGAGCCAGTGACAAGCTGTTTAGTCCTATACGGCCGATTACAGAATCGAAATCAAGAATCACACCAACTTGAAAGGTGGTATTTGCTACTTCAGTTTGTGCATGGCAGAAAACGACAAGTAAACTTAGTAGTGAGACAGATAAACATGATAAGAAGAAGAACATGTTTAATTATCAGCTCTGGTGTGCGCTATTCCTTTAGAGTGGCATACTACTTTATATATTTGAAGTCCTCAAGGAATTGAAGTCAGTGAGACATTGCCATCATAAGGGTGTTGAACTGGTAAAAGTCCACTCTGGTAATTAATTACAGTATACTATTTCGGGATAATTACAAGAACCCCCTAAGGTTTGGACTAATTACAAAAAAAGACTGAGGTTTTTGAAATTGCAAAAACTCCCATTGAGGTTTCAGGTTCTTACGTTTTTCCCTTCATAATCAAAGAATATTTCAAAAAACCCTCCAACATTATAAAAATATTACAGTTACCCACTCAAATTTAAGGCAGAGTCAAACCCAAGGGGTCTTTTGTAATTTTGAAACATCTCTGGGTTTTTTTGTAATTAGCCCAAACCTTAGGGGTGTTTTTGTAATTATCCCTACTATTTATTGTGAATCCGGCAATGAGGTTATAGTATATCTTGTAGTCGTCGATCCATATGGGATTTTTGTGTTTCATGAAACAAGAATTATGTAGCACCATTCAAATTGGGGATTTTCCAAGAAATTTGATGACTTATGTATTATGCTTCATTACTCATATATTGCTACTAGTGAGGACTACTATTCAATCATTCATGAATTTCTTCCATATTTTACAAATTTTGTTTGTAGATTAATATATGAGATATCTAAGAAAATTATTCTAATGCATGAATGCATGAGAAGCCATGCCACCCCACCTTTTATTATTAAGTAATAAGTAAAGATAGTAATCAGATTTATTATAAAGTAGTAGTAAAAGATATGTGCGTTGCCAATTAATATTAGGTATTTTAGTCAATCTGACTAAATTAGCTCTTTTATGTTGTTTGAAAGATTGGCATATATATACAATATGTATATATACATATTCATGGGGAGAGTTGACTGCAGTGGGAGTAACTGTTTTAATTTAATTTAGACATTGTTATTTGTGGTGCAACTGCCAGGAAGTTGCTATTTCCGTATAGTTTAGCATGGTTCTTTGAAAAACAAGAAATACATATGAAATTTGATGGTATACTGATGAGTCAGAGACCAATCAGCTTTGTGCAATCGCACCAATTTCTTGCATGGAAGTTGTTGTAAACTAGATAAAATATATGCACTGCATATGTAGCTTCTTCCAATAATTTATTCATTTCATGTCCATTTATTTTTAAAAGACTAATCATATCTCTCTTATAAGAAATAATAGAAATTTATAATTACAGGTTAGATTTTCGTATTTTACGAAATCAGTTTACACTACAAAAAAATATAGTTTACCAACATAATTTACCAACACTAAATTTTATAGTTATCTATAGAACCTACAGAATAAAAATTATTATTTTTCCGCAAACTATACCGACCAATTACCTACAAATAACCAACAGTTTTTAAATGTACCAACAAAAATTCTATATATATTTACTGACAGTTTCAAATTTTATTGGTAAATATTTACCTACAATTATTTTACCTATGTATTATCTTTCATGTATATATCTCTATGTATGTATTTTTTGATCTTTCTTTTTTTCCAACTAAAAAGTTTATCACTTCAATAGTTACTATGTAAAATTTGGAAAATTATTCGCTTTTTCACATAAAAGAATTAGTTTGATTTATGTGTATCCTTAAACAGCCTTATAAACTCACTTATTTTTAGAAAAATTATGAATTAGCAAAAGCACCTCCCAAGCCCCAACAATTGATTGTAGTTCGGTTGGTTAAGCAATTGTAACCCAAAGTATTGACCTGGGATCAAAACCCACCAGTCCCTATCCCACACCTTTCAAAACCTTGTACTCAAAAAAAAAAAAAAAAAAACCCCAAATACCCAACTTAAGAGGACAACCAATTTCAATATGACATTGCTTTGGTATCACGCATAACTAAATACATATTGAATGCATAATTAAGTTTTTTGTGGTCAGTCAATATTAAGTTTTTCTATTATGAAATACACACTGGAACTATAATTAATAATAATTACCATTGGGGGAGGGAATAATAATTTCTTTTGTTGTTTTTCTTCTTCTCTTCTTCTGTTTTTTCAATTTTTCCCCTCTATGTGAGTTGGTTTGCTTTTTTCGTTGTTTTTTTCCTTATATTTTTTGGATCTATTCAGAGATTAGTACATCTGTTATTCTGGGATCTCATTCAGAGTTCTTCATCAATTTCTGGTACATCTGCAAATTAGAAAGAAGTCTGGTGTGGATCGTCCAAACCTTGAACTCATCCAACAAAGAATTGCAACCCAGTTTTAATATGATGTTTTATGATCTATTGCATCTATTTAGTTTTATTATTTGTTTGCCTCCTCCTTTTCCCTTGTTTGAAAGGTGGAGCTTATTTGGGGTTTTCCCGTCTGTCTTCCGGATTTTGTATCTTGGTTATTTCGTATTAATTAATAAAAATGCAATTTCCTTCTTGTCAAAAATAATAATTAAGAAAAAGGATGACAAAATGAATTACTTCAAGTTTAAAAAAAAAAGTATAAATTACAACTTAAGGATTTACTACATACTGACCAAACAGTTGGTTAAAGTGGAGTAATCAGGCAGTAGTTTCCAGCTTCCAGTAGAGTAATCAACATATGCACAAACTCAAATTCCTCTCACAAAAGCTATCCCTTTTTGTTCAGCTAAATATACCTTTAGTTGGAAACAAGTGCCTTTCTTTTTCTTAATGAAATGCCCAGCCCCAAAATAAAAACTAGCTTTAGCCTTTTCCTTTTTCAATTCTTGTAACTCGTGCTAATTCAATTAAACTCCAAACAAAGCATGACTTTTAAATCCATCACATTATTGTCATTGATCCAACTAAAAACTGTAGACCATGCTAATTCAAATAATTTCCAACAGAAACATGAATTTTTAAAAGCTTAAATCACGTCTGTGAAACACAAGGAAACTCAAATGGAATTAAAACAGCAATAGAAATGAAAATAAATGCAGGGGAAACACACCAAGTTACATGAAACGTACCTATTTGGATCCATGCATGTTGCCGAAAATGCAGCCATTGCTTTACATATTATATCATTGACAAGTAGCGGCCTTGCGAAGTAAAGCACGTGGCAAATTTCCATAGCCAAGTAGAACTGCAATCAATTCAACACATAAACATAGATTCATGGCTGCACGTGGCAACAGCTCGTCAGCTAGCAAGGATGCATTCACAAGCAATGCAATCTGTTGGGCTTCAGTTTCAGGCATTCGAACAATTTTATTCCCTGAACCTTCGAAATTGGCATATTGACATAGGAATTGAATACCTGAAACAAGCCTTCCAATATTTTACTTCCCAACTGCCTATTTAACAAGGGTCCTCATCTTCAAAAAAGCCCTGAATAGCCAACTGGAAATGGTGGCATGAAAAGCTTGAGATTTCACACCAAGTGTATAAAATGAAAGATTAATTACAAAAGATACCACTGAGATTTGACCTATTTACAGAACTACCCCTTTAAGTTTATAAAATACAAATACCTCCTTGGCACTTGTTTCCACTTTGCACATTGTACCTACGGATATTTGCTATGTGTAAAATAGAGACATATCACAGGGAGTATTTGTAATTTATAACTTGAGGCATATTTACTATAAATAGGCCAAATCTCAGTCTACCCTAAAATCCTATTTACAGTCAGTGTATGTATTGATATTTTGGCTACAATATCAATTAACGTGAATACATAATGTAAAATATGCTAGAATACTGTATTAAATATATATATATATATATATATATATACACACACTCACAGATAGACAAGCACCTTCCAGTATTCCCATCTTAGCCTTGATAGCCATAAGTTTCTAAATTAGATCTCTATGTACATTCTACTATTGATGCCTGCTTATACACCATACTGACAAAGTTTGTCCAACTTTAGAAGCTTCTTCAATAACTAACCATATGCTCATGACAGCTATTCATTTCACAACTGGTAACAAACTTGATATCATATTTCACCTAAGCATGCTAAGAAAATCTCATATGAAAACTGAAGAAGGGATGACATCCTTCTAATCAAACCTGCACTAAAAAAGGAACGATATTACCTACTTGAAAGCTTGTGGTGACATGGCATTGTGTACCCTGCAGTTGCACTGGTCCTGCCAGACCAGCATGAAGAGGTTGGAGAATGTGTGAGCACCCAATCATCACCAGCAGCTAAAGCAGCTGTACGCAGGGTTTCAGAAGTACAGGGCAAAGTGCAAGCCCACGAGCTTCCAGTAATGAACAATGCCCTAAATTATGAAAAAAAGGTTGCTTGGGTGGATAGCAAGTGTCTCATTGATGAAACCTCAGCTTTTAAATCTGATATCCCTTTGGACGTACAGCGTACTAATAGTTTTATCGAACAAAAACATAAATATATATATATATATATATATATATATAAAAATTAGATTACTAACATATGCTGAACATGCAGCAGATGCAAAAACTGGACAAATCCATCTTACATTAGAACATGCATATCTCGCAAACATATGATAAGAATAAAGGTATCTACTTCAATAGCAATATCCAATAATCGAGGAACGTACATACTTCCTTGGTGTTGGGGGGGTGGGGGTGGAGCTCAATCAACTAGGCAATTTTATAAGAATAACAGCCATCCGATCTTTACAAATGGCATAACAAGCTGCGGCCAAAGGGCCCATTGCTTAGCGGGAAGCTGCCGATTGTCATTTGACAGGGAGGCCTTCTCTCAGATATATATATAATATATATATATATATATATATAGAGAGAGAGAGAGAGAGAGAATATTATTCTGATGATTGAATTAAGTTTTATGGATAACATAGAAGTGGTAATTTGAAATCTCGTTTAGTAAGGTATATCTCATCTCCTGTCCAAATGGTTTACTCTTTCCAGCTTTCAGGTCCACAACATTATTTCAAGACAAAGATGGAGAAGGAAATGAGATAAAAGAACTCCGGAATGAAGCTGTATAATTAGCATATACACTTCTGAGCATTTCTTCAGCAGAAGCTCTCTTCAGATCCAAAAGATATGAGCATAACTGTCTCATTTCATGCAAAACGTGTATTGGTGTTATTTGCTTGTACAACAGAGAATTATTTTCCATTTTGTCAGAGCTTGAGCAACATCCGGAGCTACATGCCATTTTGGGAGAAAACCATGTTATCCTTACCGTAAAAGTATTGTTTAACACAAGATTTCAGACAAAATTCAGATATTGCGGAAAATTTAATGAATGCTACCGATATTTCAGCTCATTCTACTGAAATAATCAGCAGACACTAACAGCCACTGGGGTTAGCCAGTGGCCACGGGTATTACTCTTCAGTGAAGAGGCCCGGGTTCGAGTTTCTGCAATGACAAGGCCAAATTTTTTTATTTTGATATAAAAAAAAACTGAAATAATCAGCAGACAAGATGTTTCAGAATATGAAATTATGCATTTCAGCAATTGATCCAATTTCAGTACCTCAAAATATGATACTAAGTAAAAATATAGAAAACAAAATAACGGAAAACTTCATAATTCGGATAACTCCGATAGAAAACTTTTGTTCTTCGTGCACTTGAGCTTTTTTTACGCTCCGCTGAGGACAACACATTTTGTGACAAAAAAATAAGTGCCTACAGGGCACCTGGGTGAGATTTGGGCAATATTCTACAAACTACAAACATTTGTGGACCTTTGATCAGGTTATCAGGAATCATTGACTTCACTTGTATTCAGAAAACTAACAATATCTAAACTTGGTAAATAGAAAAGATTCAAGCATCAGGAGGAATTCTATGATATCTCCGTAGCATTACAAGATATAATTTCAACATTGATACTTTTGACATGTAAATCGTCCAACATGTTTGTAAAATGTGGGTTTGCATGATCGTAATGTGTAAACTATAAATAATAAGAAGACCACAAGTGAAATGTTTGATGCCAAATTAACAAACTCAAATCCTACGACTAGGCAATGGCAAGCATCAATAGTTGAGCGGGCAAAAGAAGCTCAATACTTCTGAAATTGTGTATTAACAAGAAAGGCACGTCTCACAAGCTCTAGTGATGTATCAACGTAGCTGCAACACAATATCAGAAACAAGTTACAACTCAAAGTTTTGGAAACACAAATAAAAAGTCGGAGTTTCATTATGTGTGTGTGACTGTGTGTTTGTGTTTTTTTAGGTGGGATGGTGGGTGGGTCATAGAATGAGAACATAATTATACAAAGCGATAATATTCATGACTGTCTACAACCCCTTCAGTAAAAGTAGCTCTGTCTTCATCATTTGATCTTCAATATAGTTCACAGAGATGAAGCTCACAAAAATAGGTACTAGACGTAGCCTCTACGTTGTCTGAAGATCAATGACCTACAGTTACTTGTATAAAAAGAGCGATATACATATCAGATACTTGGATATGCTCTGACATTGTGTACAAAAAATAAATAGACATGCGTACAAATTCTTTTACACGTATATTAGATGTGCGCAGTGCTAATAAAACACAAATTATGTCATACAAAAACTTAACATATTAAACTATCATAAGTATCTGTAGAAAATAGCGTATATCAGATTTTGATAGACGGTAATTTATTTGTCCTCTTACTGTAAAAACATGACTCGTTTAATTTTCTTTTACACATCAGATATGTTATAATAATTTAATATAAACAAATATTACCTATTTTTACTTGAGGTATCCTATTAAGGTATCCTATCCATCTTGTGTCCCATATTTCATAATTTTCATGTCTCAGAGTTCACATGGGGAGCCATGTCCGCATATCCATATCCATATCCATGAATATTGTTGAAGATCCAAATAAGTAAGCACAAGCACTGAACTACGAATAGTCGAATAGTCACTTCTGCAGAATTAAGTGTTAATTTCATAAAGAAAGATTGCACGTTCTATCGAAAACTGGCTGCAAACTTAGGCGAATAGGAGTATCATAAGCTTCAGCAAATTCCGAAATCAATCACATTTAATAGTATCCCCCAATCAATGCCATGGTGACTGTAGCACTCCTAAAGTTGCTGGCTGCAAGAGTACTTGACATTTGGTCTGGGATTGACTTCAGCTACGGAGTCATGAAAAAAGATAAAATGGATTTTGGCAAGGCACTAAGACTATTACCATACAATCCAGCAGAACATAGAAAATTAAGGAGCAATAGTAGCAAATTAAGTCAAGACTATTGATGAAAGATCCTACTGATGGGATTCTCATGTAAGGTCATATGGGAGACAGAAGTATCACGTGAAGCAGTAGAGCTCAATCAAAAAACATAAAAAGGGCAAGAAGCAAATAATGAGCAGTAACGCCAGGAAGCAAAACAGCAGAAAACGTGTGAATCCAAACTTGGTTTTGTGGAGAAGCAGGGATCCCTAACTTTAGTTTAAAGTGAATTATTCAACAGAAAACCGCATTCAGATCAGGGGAAGTCATCGACACTCTCACATTGAATCCCCAGTTCAGAAAAAGATAACGCAACGATGAAACCAATTGAATAAGTGATAGTCATCACCACTAGATTTAGACAAATAATGGAAATGACAACAAAATCTACCAATCACTTGATTCTCTTTGTAACAAACTTGTTTCGGCAATTTACATATTAACTATCCACCCAAAAAAGTTATATAGCATGTGCGGAAGGGGGATTTTGCATTTGTTTTGTATAGTTTCAATGAATTGTCTGATACTACGACTTAAATACTTTCTGCAGTGTCCATCATTTCACAATTTTGAAAGTGCCAATGGACTTACTATGGAAAGATGTTGGCAAGTTACAAGATATACAACTCGGACAACACTGGTACATATGAAAGAGTTTCAAATCAAATGTCAACATCATACAATTGCAAGTCGTTTATACTACAAATGAGATTGAAGGGTGTCAAACAACAAAAGAAATCAAGTAATAAGAAACTTAAGCATATGAGAATTATATGGGTTTCTACCACACTACGTTATGGAAGATCTCCTTTCTGTACCATACACTGTAACTGAGATGATAAATAACTATTGTTCCATTCAAGAATCAAAATTCATTAGAAGCTAGAGATCAAGATATTCTCACAATCATCTTGTTCTTCTTCCCGGCAGATAAAAGCATAACTTTTCCATCAACAATGTCATCAGGCTCAATCTTCTTGGCCTCACTATCGATTCTGATGTTATTCAAATAAAGTCCCCCTTGCTTGAGAAGACGCCGGGCAGCCGATTTGCTCTCAAGCAATCCGGTACAGACTGAGAGTTCCAATAGAGAGAGGTTCAGTACCTGATCTTGCTGCAAAGTAAAGGAAGGAACATCCTCCGCAATAGCCTCTATAGTCTTCCAATCCAATTTGGTTTCAGCACCAGGCCTCAACGCCTCAGTAGCCTTGAGCGCCTCGTTCAGTCCCTCGTCACCATGGACAAAACGTGTCACTTCCTCGGCAAGCCTGCGTTGAGCAGTATTGGGTACATAGCCAGGGTCCTGCATTTCTCTCTCAATCTGGGAAATCTCGTTGATGCTGAGGAAGGTTAGAATCTTGAGAAACCTGACAACATCGGCATCGGAGATGGAAAAAAAGTACTGGTAGAACTGGTAAGGGGACAAGAGGGAAGAGGAGAGCCAAATGGCACCGTCCTCTGATTTTCCGAATTTGGTACCATCACTCTTGAGGAGAAGAGGAAAGGTGAGTCCATAGGCTCCTTCAGTCTGAAGAATTCTTCGAATGAGGTCTGTGCCAGCAGTGATGTTACCCCATTGGTCGCTGCCTCCAATTTGAACATTGACACCTTCATCGCGGAAGAGACGGAGGAAATCATAACCCTGGAGTAGCTGATAGGTGAACTCGGTGTAGCTCATTCCCTGTTCCGATTCAAGCCTCTTGCGGACACTCTCTTTGGACATCATGGTACCCACCCTCGCGAATCTGCCTACGTCCCTAAGAAAATCCAGAAGCTTCACGTCCTTCCACCACTCGTAATTGTTTAAAATCGCGACGGAAGACGGCGACGAATCCCGTCCCAAAATGCTCTGAATGGTGGCTGAAATTGCGGAGACGTTTCTGTCCAAGGAAAGGGGGTCGAGTTCAGGCCTCTCGAGGCTCTTGCCAGAGGGGTCGCCGACGCGTCCGGTGGCGCCGCCGACAAGGGCGACAACCTGGTGACCACAGCGGAGGAACCAGGAGAGAACGATTATGCCGAGAAGGTTACCAAGGTGGAGACTCTCGGCGGTGGGGTCGAAGCCGCAGTAGACTCTGAGGGGAGGGAGGTCTGGATGGCGGAGGGCGTCGCCGGTGAGGGACTCCAGAAGCCCTCTTTCTTCCAAGATTTCCACCACATTTCGTCTTGAAGAGTAAAGGCGGGTCTGATAGTTGCGAGGAAAACGACGGAGAAGAGGAGGAAATTGGTATAGAGAAAATGCGGCTCTTGGTGTTTGACTGGTGGCGCTGAGAAGGAGAGTCCGAATTGAATTAGCAGCAAAAGCCATCTTTCATCGGCTACAATGTCTCGCAATCTCAGAAGTGCTGAGCAGCAATTGCTAGGGATGACGATGATCCACTGTAACCAAATACTTCTCTCGGCCATTGGGTAGCGGTAAAACATAAACGGGCACTTTTAGGCTGTGTGATATTATTTCATTTTGAAAATGTATTTTCTCCTGGAGAATAAGCGTTAAAAAATTATTAGTGAAAAAATTATTAGTGATAACATTTTTACTTTTTTTCTTTTTTTTTTTAGAAAATAGTGATAACTTTTTTCTTTGATATGTAAAATATATGAAATATTACGTGAATATAGAAGTAGTAAAATAATGGTTAGATATGATTGATGGTTATAATAATATATAAAGGTAAAATTCACTTTACCCCTTTTTACTATTGATTTTGTATCAATTACCTCCCTCTACTATTAAAACCTTCAAATACCCTCTAAACCAATAAAAATTAGGTTAATGGACAAAAATACCCTTAATGTAAACAAAATATTAGTTTACTTTGCACATCAATTATATATAAATAATTGATCCATTTTAATTAACTATCGATTAATTTGATCCCAAATTTTATTAACACTAAATTTTAAATTTAAATATTAAATTCAATTAAAATAAATATAAATTAAAATACAACTTCAATTAATATTATAGAGAATTTATATTAGATCTAAAAAAAGAACTAAGTAAATTTTCATTACTATTATGGCAAACACCATGTTACTATGCGTAGTAATTTATTATATGTGAAAGAAAAATCGATATTAGAAAACAAAACTTGAAATTCTTACCGGAATTCTCGGAAATTAGGGAAGAGGCGAAATTGAAACCCTAGGTGCTTCTTGAACCCAAAACCTCACTTCAAAGAAAGTTTGAGTGTTCAAACCGTGTATGAGTAGTGCGGAGGATGAATTTTCAGTGAAAATCAAGTGAATTAGTCGAAAATTTTGAGAGGGAGAGGAGCTTGGGCGAGCTTGTGCGCAAGGGTGTTTGAAATTGTGAAGAAAATTCTAACCTCGCTTTGCACCTTAAGATCGCTCACCGACGACGCAGACGTGTGTGCCCGTGCGGACGCCGTGCGCATGGCGCATGCCCTGACCGTGCGGGATGCCATACCAAACTTTGAAATTTCCATTTTTTTTTTAAGGAAAGCAAAAAAAAAATCATAACTTATGAAAGCAATAAGAAATCCTAACCTAGCAAAGGGAAAAAAACATGGGAAGAAATAAAACAGCAAACTGTTGGGTTGCCTCCCAACAAGCGCTAAATTTAACGTCTATAGCTTGACGCCTGTATACGCGATCACAGTTCTAGCAAAGTGAGGTGAGTCACTTCTTCATGTCTTTCTCCTTGCCAATTCAACTCGCATAAATTCGAGCCTCCTTTGAATGCCCCTAGCGTAGAAGTTACACGTCGGTCAAATGCCATATTCTTCTCGTTTGCATCGTGCGAGCGGCAGTATACACGCTTCTGAGCTGCTGGCCCTCTTCGTGTTCTTCGCTTTCTCACATTTCAGTACTTCCGCACGTGATCTAAAGCACACACACAATGACTCGGATTAAAATTATTAGCACATGAATCGACGATTGATAACGATTTACAGCTCTCTATTTATCATGAGATTTCCCAGCCTTATAGATGGAGAACAACACTTGCTCGTCATTAACTCGTAATGTGAGCTCTCCTTTTTGCACATCTATCAAGGCTCGTGCGATGGCGAGAAATGGACGCCCAAGTATCAGAGGGACATATCGATCTTCCTCCATGTCAAGCACCAAGAAGTCCACTGGGAATATAAATTTGTCTACCTTCACAAGCACATCCTCCACGATTCCCTTAGGGTATGTGAGTGATCTATCCGCAAGCTGCAAGGTAACCGTGGACAACTTCACCTCTCCTAATCCAAGTTTCCTAAAAATGGACAAGGGCATTAAGTTAATACTTGCTCCTAGATCACAAAGTGTTTTATTAAAGACAACGCCACCAATAGCACAAGGGATAGTGAAACTCCCCGGATATTTGAGCTTTTGTGGTAATTTCCTCTGAATGATCGTGCTGCACTCTTCGCTCAAGTTGACTGTCTCGAATTCTGCCAACTTTTTCTTCTTTGACATCACTTCATTCAAAAACTTCGCAGAATTGGGCATCTGCTCCAATGCGTCTGCAAAAGGTATGTTAATATGCAGTTTCTTAAAGATGTCTAAGAATTTAGCAAATTGGGCGTCTAACTTTTTCTTTTGAAAGCGTTGAGGGAAAGGGAGTGGTATAGAAAACTTTGAAATATCAGAGTTAGAGAAAGATTTAAGCTTCTCAGCCCCTTTTTGTTCGTCCGTATGTCCCTTGTTTCCATTCCCGACCTCAACTTTGCCCTTTGCTTCCGTGTCTGCATCCTGGGGTTCAGAATTCTCTGCTCTGTACCATGCACGACATGCCGGTGCGTAGGCACACGGGCCGTGCGTCTTGTGTCCTGTTCCTGGAATCCTTTGGCATTGCGCACGACCTGGTCGTGCTCGGCAAGACGGTCGTAAGCGTCCTTGATTTTTTTCACACGCTTAAATTTTTGGCCCTCGTACTGCACCCACTCCTCGAGATGAATGGCGTTACATCGTTCCTGGATTGACTTACGTATTACTTAAATCGCCCTTCGATGTTATCTACCAATGATCGTCGCTAACTGGCCAATCTGAGTTTCTAAGTTTTTCATTCGTGAACCCACGGTGTTGGCCAACTCCGTGATATGTGTCTCGATCTTGTCTATCTTGGCCTCATCTTTATTGAACGGTTCCTCGTTTCACCCATGAACGAGGTGAGAATGTCCTCTAAAGATGGCTTCACCTCCGCATTAATGACACTATTTGTCACATTAAACCCCTGTGGTGGTTGCATCACATTCTTCGTGTTTGCATAAGAGAAGTTCTCATAATTCCTCAAACCCGGATGGTAATGAGTGGGAGTCTGATTGTTCCGAAAATTGTTGAAATTCCGGTTATTGATATAATTTGCTTCCTCCATGGGATCTAGAGGAACTCCCCCATTACTTGCACCCGCGTTCCATTAGTCCCCTTCATCAATACACTTAACTGATTGGTCAACGGAGTCATATGAGCTGTCAATGCCTTAATTGGGTCCGAATCAGAGATTTCGGCTACCCTTTTCACATTAGTTCTTTCGGAGGGCCACTAATAGCTATTCATTGCCATCTCTTCGAGCAAGTTAAATGCATCCTCTGGGAATCTTGCGAGTAAAGCGCCTTCTGCTGCGACATATACAAACGACCTAGTCTGTCCCATCAACCCATTGTAAAAGAAGCAGAGTTGCTGATTCTCTGGAAATCCGTATTGCGGACACCTCCTCAATAAATCCCGGAATCTCTCCCAGGCCTCATACATTGGCTCAGAATCAAACTGCCTGACCTGCGTGATCTCACTTTTGAGTTGTAGTGTCTTACTTGGTGGGAAGTATTTAAACAAAAATCTCTGACTCAGCTCATCCCATGTATTCACACTCCCCTGAGTTAGGGTGCCTAGCTAGTTTCTAGCCTTATCCCTTAAAGAGAAAGGGAATATGCGCCGACATATAGCATCATCAGTCACCCCATTCATCTTGATTGTGTTGCAAATCTGCATGAAGTTCGCAAGATGAGAATTGGGGTCCTCAGATGGGAAACCCCCAAACTAATTCCGATGCACCATCGAGATCAGTGTTAGCTTCAGCTCAAAGTTATTCGCATTAATTAGGACATTGGCAATTCCACCATAGTTGCGATTTGTCTGTGGGCGAAAGTAATCGCGAATCGCTTGTTGCTGGACTGCCGGAACCTCTGGTACTGGTAACTCATTGTTGACCTTATTGTTACCTCAGTTGTCGACTCCGTTATTGCCTCCGTTGTTATCTTCCACGTCCTCCATAGCCTGTTCTTGTTGTCTTTTTGCCCGTTTAGTAGCCACACTAATTCGCCTAGCAAAAGCCTCAACCTCCGGTATGAACGGTGCTAATTCTCCTTACTTCGAGCGAGTGTTCATGCACTACCTGAACCAACTAAAGAAAACAAGTCAAACCCAGTAGGAGTAAAATTAAACAACAAATAAAAAGAAAGAAAAAAATATCTAAATTAAAAATAATTCTATTTATCGCAATATTAGTACTAAAAAATTTAATTAGTCCCTGGCAACGGCGCCAAAAATTTGTTCGCCTTATTTTTAGCTTCACCGTAAGTATACGGTGTAGTTTATAGAATATGATTAGCTAGGTCGAATCCACAGGGACTAATAAATTATTGTACTAAGTACTGGGATTGTAATAGCCTTATTTTTATCCAGACGATCGAAATTTGTTGGATTGGTTTTATTAATCAAGACAAGAATTTATCATAAAAAGACAAAGTAAAGAGTTGATTGAAAGATCAAGGAGATGAATGGATTCCTGGGTTGTGGTTTCAGTTAATATCCCCTTTTATCATCAGATTAATCACAACCAAAGTTATTATTGTTCTTCCCTATAAGACAAATCACAAAAGTATTTTAATCTCTCTCTCAAGATGTATGTAAAAACGTTGATTTGAATATCTATGTTAGCATCTCTACTCAACATGAGATATCCAACTCCCAAAAGCACAAAAGATTAAATATCCTCATAAATATTCACAGATTTCTCAATCTTGCAAATGTTCATGTCAAGTACTCACATATCTAGTATTGAAACTCATCTCTCGAATTATGAGTCAATAAATCAAAGCAAGTTAAACCAAACGCGCTTTTGATAAAACAAGAATTAAAACAAAGTACTCGAATAGGGTTGGAAAATAATAACTTCAATTGCAATTAATCATCCAATAAAAGTATCCATTAACCTAATCTCAAACCCGGGAATCACAAGAAGTTTAGCCATACATAGAAAATAAATAAACCATAGACAAATTATTCAAGTTCGTATCTAACTAATCAAAAGTAAATGATACGATGGAATGAGAAAACTCAGGGATGTCGACTATCTCTCGATTTATCTTCAATTCTCAAGCGCGTGGTTATGACCTCGATAAATCTCTCCAATCCTTCGGTAGAAGGTTTCCCTTTTCTCTATGTTCTAGGGCAAAAATCAGTGTATTTTTGTTTGGGGCTGCATCGTCTCTATTTATACTCCGTTCGGGTCAAAACCTAGTTCAGAATATGTCAAACTCTGTTTTCCCGCATAGACGCACGGGTCGTGCACCTAGGGCACGCCCAACCCGTGCTAGGTACCGCAAGAATTCTTCTTTTCACTGAAGGGCGCACGGGCCGTGCGCATCACGCATGACCAGCCCGTGCGTCCTGCTGTGGCTTGATTCTCAGTTTAGGCTAGCGCACGGGTCGTGCTATGGACGCCCGCCCTGCCCGTGCGCACCTACTGGAGCTAATATGTCTTTGTTTCTTTTCATTTCTTGTTCGGTTCGTCTGACTTCTTCTCGATTCAACTCCAAATATCGTACGTTACTTCTAGTATCGGCGGTTCTTTACCACAATGCTCCGAATTGTTGTCAAAATGCTACAATTATCAACAAATTCCTACAAAACAAGCAACGTGCAATACCTTTTCCACAAAACAGAAATAAAGCCCTTTTCACTTAAGTAATGCATGCATAACAACTAATTCTAACTACAATTAAGCGCAGAATACGTGCAAAATACATACCAATCAGCCGACCTTATGCCTTTTATGCGATTATACTCGGTGTCGGTAAGAGAGCAATGTAAAATATTTAAGGCTTTACCATTTAGAGAGAAAGCCTTCTTGTCATTGTCATCGAACTCCTTGAAAGTTTTGAGAACCGAGGTGCCGTCCTCCAATTTCTTGGTTGGTTGATCAACTCCTTCAATAACCACATTCCAAATATCGAATCCGCACCCTTGTAGAAAGCACTCCATTCGGTCTTTCCAAAATATTTAATTGTTGGCGTCGAATAGCAGTGGCTTGTTGGTGTAGGCGCTGGTGGTGAGATATGCTTCGTTCGTAGCCATGGATCTTTCCTCTTTACTCGGAACGAGCTACCAAAGAGTTTGGCTCTGATACCACTTGTTAGTCCAAGTGGCTACGATAATCTAGAGGGGGTGAATAGATTATCCCGGATTTTCAAGTTTCGCCCTCTTTTTGATTGAACAAGCAAAGATAAAAACTGTAAATGCGGAAAATAAACAACACGCGATGATTTAAAGAGCTTCACCCCACCTAGGGACTACGTGTTCTACCACCCCAGTATATCCGGGATGGGTTTCGAAAAAGAAAAATAAAGTTTATTAATAATTACCAAAATTATTACACCACCACCTTTGAAGAATACCACAATCTTCTTACAACACCTTCAAGGAGATTACCACAATCTTCCTTCAACACCTATGAAAAGTACCACACTCTTCAACACCTAAGATCACCCAAATGTGCTCTTACCACAAGAACAACAACAAGGATATCTTGTTTTGGATGATGGACAAAATTCAAGAATACAACTCGATAATGATAATACAAATATTGAGTGCAAGTGTAATCAAGAATGAAAAGCCTAGACCTCAAGATGTGCAAGTATAAGTAATTAGGCTAATACAACAAGAGTTTTGACAAAGTGTTTTGCTTGTATGTTTTTGCTGTATGTTGTGGTGTATCTTGTTGCTTGAATGGTTCCTCTATTTATAGGAGAGGTCTTGTATTGATTTCCAGACATTGGCTCATTCTCTGGAGAGTGAATTCTGCAAAAAAAAAAAAAATACAATTAAAATCAAGATATAGCTGTTAAAAATCAACCCCTTAAATTGAGGAAAAACTGTCTGAAAACCCAACGAATAGTTTGCTGTCAAAAGCCTATAGCGACCGGTCGCGCAGAGAGAAGGGTTTGAAAGTATTAGTACGAAAAATACACAGGGGGACCGGTTGACGGGGGGTCCAACCAGTCGACCCCCTGTTGGACCGGTTGGGTCCTTCATTTTGTAATACAGGGTGTTCTGTAATCTCAAGAACAATCCCTGTCACCAGTCGCCCTTAGGTCGATCGGTCGCCCACACCTCGACCGGTTGCCATTCCCCAATATTTCTTCAGTCCTGTTTTCCGTTTTAAAACTCAACTCAGACATAGGATGCCCTATAGGGCAATCAGTCCAACACGAGACAGAAGTGTTGTCCAATTTTTGTCAAAAATAAACTTCAAGAAATACTCCGTAAAATTTAGTAAAAATATTTTATATCGATCGGGAGTATTTGGACAACATTTAGAAATATTATTTTGTTATAAAAACACATTTAAACAAAATCATCAAAATCATGATAAAAATATTTATCTAACAAGCCCCTCATAAATTGCCCCCATATAAACTGCAAGAAATATACAATGGCTCTCATATCCCTAATATCCTCAACTATCACGCACAAGGAGTCGTTCCCGAAATGATCGAACCTTTGACCGCTCCAAAGAGAGGCCAAGAGTTACCTCACCTTGACCAGTTGGTCAATGATCATTGCATAAAGAGTGGAAGATTTGACTCTCTATCTTCGTGCTTGGATTGATAAATAAGCATTCCAGAATGTTAATTTATGTACATGCACTTGCATTGTACACACTGATCATGAAACATGGCCCTTACAAAATTAAAAAAAAAAATCACATTAATTAAAATAATTACATATTTATGTCACGTTTATGTGTTATATAGAAAATTATATTTATTTATTTATTTTGAATGGTCTAGCCCGTTGGGGCGGGGCGGGCTAGTTTGATGAGTAGGACCCATTTTGACACCTCTAGTAAAGGTTTGTATTGGGGAAAAAATCGACTTCTCCCAATTATTCTTATTTTAATTATTTTACACATTAACTAATTATGCAATATTATTAATTATTACTGGATTGCAAATATAATTATCCGACATACACAACTCATACCAACCCAAGTGGCTGACTTTATCCTACAAAGCTCATGCGGTCCATCAACCCAGGTATAAAAAAGATCCTTATGCCCCATCTGTAAATATGTTCAATTAGTTACAGTGAATTACATTCTAATACTTTGGATTTTTCTCTCCTACAGTCGCTGACTTGAGCATCGGAGGAGCCTCCATGCGACCACCTCAAGGACCCCCTCATTTTGATCTATTGCAGGCTAGTTCCAACTTGAAGATTCTACCAACTCCAGAGCTGAAGTTGGGAACCTTGACTTGGAGTGATCTGCAGATTTAAGCAACATCATTTTGATTTTTTGAAGAAAAATAAATATTTGTTCAATCCTTTCTCAGTCAGTAGTATCAAGTCTAATGACAATGGAGATAAGATTGAATGCATATTTGAGAACACTTCTACAATATTTTATTAAGTGTTTATTAAAAAAATCCATCTATATTATTAATATATGTTTGGTGAAACTCAATTTTTTATAATTAAAAAGTGAAAAAATAACTTATAAAAATATACTAGTGAGGTTAATAGTGATAATTTAAATAGAAACTGATGATACCCGAGCCGAGCTGGAAGAAATTAATCCAAGTCATCAGTCCAACACACATCCTAGTAATGGCGACCTACGAGTGACGTCGGCAATGGTGCGCGACAAACACGTCCACGAACTAGCTCGCCCCATTACCGAGCCCAACCGCAACACGGCCGCCGAGCCCCGAGCCCAAATGTCGGCGGGAAACGCATGCGCGACAGATTCATAGAAGTAATCACTTGCCCATACTTAACACTTTATTGATATCCGAAACCGCCACATGTCGAAAGTTATAAAGAGAAGTCGACAAGTGGCAAGATTTGACTGACATGCACCAGTTAGAGAGGGACATGTGTCTTTCTTTAATTATTTTACTAATTAATGAATAGTTAGTGAAATGATGACTATTGTAAACCCACTTACTCGAAGGGGTATAAAAAGGCTGATAGATAGAAAAAGAAAAGGGGAAGAAACAAAATAAAAGATTGTAAGAAAGACCGACCCCAGTAGTTCGGCTCGGCATTATACAAAAAAAGGCAGAATTAGCCAGAAATAAACACACGTTACGCACGTTTACATTTCTACGTGTCAAACCTTTACATATTTTTGCTTCTTGACCAAAACGCACGTCAACAAATTGGCACTAGAGGAAGGGGGCGTATTGGTCCAGTCAGAGTTCCAGTCAAAAACAAGCCAAGTAAAAACCAGGTAAAGTTTAACGCTTAACCTATTCGTAATAGACAAAAATGAGTCAACTGTCGAGAAATGCCCGTCTGACTGAAGAGCAACATTTGAACAACCAAACTGGCCAGACTACTAATGGCCAAAATATGTTCCAAATGTAAGCGGGGAGCACTACTTTATTTCCTTTTGCTCGGTTAATTGCCAACCCAACTTTTGTACAACAAATGAACCAACTCATATCACAAACTCTCGCCACCACAAACTCTCCAGCACCTCCTCCTCCACTCCTCGCAAATACCAACCCACTCAACCCACAACTAAATGTTAACATTAACCCTCAAATTCACGGGCTTCCTCATGACGAAGCCCAAGAAGCCAGTTCAGGTAATGAACAACATGTCCGTCGTGACAGAAGACGACCGCGAGAAGATGAGGAAGGGCAAAGTCGTATAGTAGAGTCACTTCCGGAGCCAACGCGACATCGTCATGCCCACTCAGTGTTAGCCGGACGACTGGAAGTTGATCCTTTTCGCCCAGCTCGATCAATAAGTTCCCGGCTCAGGTTTCCGGATGAGCGGGAGCAGCTCAGGGTCAATCAGGTCCAAAGCCCTAGCTTACGACAGGAACGAGATGTAGAAATACACCGCATGCGTCGTCGTCTAAACGAATTGGAATGCGGTCCGGATGGCGAATGGGCTCGAAGACCGCCCCAAGTAATGAACCAGCCACCCGTTAAAGTCGCCATTTTCCTCCGAATTCTCGCGACCCCATTACCGCCAAAGTTGAAAATCCCCGTGTCGGTCTCTACAATGGGAAACCGACCCGACCACTCACGTTCACAAGTACTTAGCATGGATGGAACCAGCATACCCAAGTGATGCCATCATCTACAGGGCTTTCCCCGACTGGGCGCGGCCAGCCCACCGGTTTAGGACCCTACCACAGGGGATCCATTCGGGCATGGGGATCCGCCTCCCCTTTACGACGCATTTCTTAACATCCAAAGTCCGAGCCGCACCTAAGGACTCCTCGTAAACATCAAACAAGGGAAGGACGAGCCCCGAAAAGTTATATTTCTCGGTTCAACAAGCAAGTTCGAGAGATGGAACCGGTGTCGGATGACGCCATTTTGATCGCACCATGGCCGGATCGCCCCAAACATGGTTTAATTACTCCATCCACGAATCGGGGCGACCTCGTGCAGAATTTCTGGTCCGCGCAGAACGCCATATTTGCGCGGAAGAAGCCATGGCAAGTAACCGCCCCGAGCACCGGCAAGGGGGCATAAGAAAGGACGGAAGGAAAGAACCAGTAGTTGGGCCGGGGTCAGGATTCCGGCCGTTCTTGGAAAACCCGACCAAGAGGCGAGAGCCGAAGTCGCCGCGCTGAGGAGTACTTTGACCCAAACTCCATCAGCCATATGGAATGAAGTACAGGGTCTGAATTTGTTGCCTCCGGCTCGGCCTTTGAAAATTGAGCCGTCAAAATTAGATTTGCGTCGATTATGTGCCTATCATAAATCGATAGGTCACGATACTGATGAGTGCCGAGATCTAATTAGGGAAATTATGCGTGTTGTTCGGCAGGGCGGTCTCAAAAGGTACGTTCATGAGCTACCGCCCCACCGGATCGCTCAAGGTGTCAATCCGGAGCGCGTAATCAATCCAGCTCTCTGCCGCCCCCCTGACTGAAAACCAGGGAGGGAGATCCTCATGATGTCGAGTGTTAGTCGAATCAATACTAACACAAAGAGAGGATAGACGCTCCAACAGAAAAGAAAAGCCGATGTTAGGCAGCAACCAATCCGAAAGACAAGTTCGGGTGGCGGAAATCAAGAAAGGCCAACCCACCGCCACTTTGTGTTCTCGGATGCGGATGCCGACCAGGTGGTCCATCCTCATTCGACCCCCCCCTGGTCATTATTGCACCAATTTTGGGTATTCCGGTTCACGAATTTTGATCGACACCTAAGCTATTCGTCGATCATTTATGTCCGAGCATTTCAAGATTGAACGTGGACGATAGTTATATCCGTCCATGCAACGATAGCATTCTTGGATTTGGAGGAGGAAGGATAGTCCCGCTTGGAGAAGTTGATCTGCCCATCCAAATGGGACAAGGTTTGCATAAATGAACCGTCATGACAACATTCAAAATAATCAATGCCGATTCGGAGTACAATGCTATCATTGGGAGGCCATTGCTTTATCATATAAAAGCAGCCGTTTCAATATATCACTTTTGTATAAAATTCCCGACATCTGATGGCGAAGCTATACATAAAGGGAATCACGAGAATGCTCTCTTAAACTCCGACTAGTAGAGATTAATGTGGCGGAACAAGGACAAACTAGTGGAACCACACAGGACGATCCCGTGCCCAAGGAGGAGTCCGAGCGAAAAGTGGTGATTGTTCAGGAGGATAATCTAGGTCGTCGGCCCGGGAAGGAGCCAATGATGGAAGAAGGCGACCCGACAGTTGAGGGCGAGCCGGCCGCTGAAGATGAATTGCTCCTGCAGATCAAGGAGGGGCAAAGCAAGAAAAGAAAACGGGCGGAACCAATAGAACAAGTTGATACAATCAATGTCGGAAGGCCAAGCGAGGAGCGCCAACTACGTATTGGTCATGATCTCCCAGAACCATATCGAACCGAGTTGATCGAGTTTTTGGGAAATAATCTTGACGTCTTCGCATGGACTCATGCGACATGCCCGAATTGACCCTGAAATGCGCGTGCCACCGCCTCAATATTGATCTAACGTTCCGCCCAGTTATCCAAAAAAGGCGCAAACTCGGCCCTGATAGACAGGCAGCACTCGAGACCGAGGTTAACAAGCTACTAGACAATCAATTCATCCGGGAAGCCCTCTATCCCCGATGGGTCGCCAATCTGTTTTTGGTAAAGAAAAGCAATGGCCAGTGGCGCCGTGGCGTGGATTTTACCGACCTCAACAAAGCATGCCCTAAGGACAGTTATCCATTGCCAAATATTGATTACATGGTGGATGCCACGGCGGGACACGAGCTGATGAGCTTTATGGATGCATACTCGGGTTACAATCAAATACGGATGCACCCAGAAGATGAAGAAAATACATCATTCTTCTCTCGCCGAGGAATTCATCACAAGATGATGCCCTTTGGATTGAAGAATCTTTGGTGCAACCTATCAAAGGTTAGTAAATAAGATGTTTGAGAAAATGATAGGTCACACTATGGAAGTCTATGTAGATGACATGTTGGTGAAGTCATTTGTACATATCCGATCATCTAAACGATCTTAATAAGATGTTTGCTTTGTTTTGAGAGAGTACAAGATGATGTTAAACCCGAGAAAGTGTACGTTTGGGGTCGGTTCGGGTAAATTTTTGGGGTATATGGTCAGCCGAGGGGAATAGAAGCTAACCCGATAAAATAAAAGCCATCATTGATCTAGAACCCCGAACTCCGTAAAAAGGTACAAAGCCTAACAGCCGATTGGCGCCTTACTTAACCGATTTGTTTCACGATCCACGACAAATGCAAGCCTTTCTTTGAAATTATAAAGAAAAGCAAAAATTTCGAGTGGACCGAGCAAGCACATTTGCCTTTGAATCCCTCAAACAAAGACCTCTCTTCAATCCCTATATTGCAAAAAACCGACCCAAGGGGAGGACTTGTATTTGTACTTGGCGGTATCCGAATCGCCATCGCCGGTGTTAATCGCTAGATGGCTCTATTCAACATCCGATTTATTACACTAGTCAAGCATTACATGACGCCGAGCTCCGGTACCCACCAATGGAAAAGTTGGCTTATTCATTAATCACCGCGCACGGAAACTCCGTCCATATTTCCTAGAACACAAGATTATAGTATTGACGAACTACCCACTCAAACAAGTATTACACCGACCGATACTTGGTCGGATGATTAAGTGGGCCGTCGAACTCGGTCATTTGACATTATATACGAACCACGACCGCAATAAAAGGACAAAGGCTTTAGCCGATTTTGTGGCCGAATTCACACCTTCCATACGATTGGAAGTTATGGAAGACCAAGAATGGAAATTGTTCGTTGACGGCTCTTCCACCGCAGCCGAGCGAGGGCGGGTAATCGTGATAATCGATCCAAAGGAAAAATGCTACTACTCGGCCGCATTTATTTCGCCTCCCGCAACGAATAACGGCCGAGTATGAGGCGCTCCCGGCAAAGCTTAGACATGGCGGCCTCTATGGGCCTAAAACAACTATTGGTACACATCGATTCTCGCTTGGTCGCTCATCAAATCAACGGCGAATCGGACGAAAGAGCAAAAATTGCACAATATTTGGATTTGGTCAAAAAGAGATTATCACACTTTAAGACAAAAGTCTTACATGTGCCCCGAGCCGAGAACATGCAAGCGGATGCCTTAGCGCGCTCGACTCGATCCAGGGGACGGAGGCCATCACGGATGTCATTTGTCACACACAACCGTCTTCCGCGTCACTTGGTGCAAAGAAAATATATGCAATCAAAACCGCCGAATGACTTGGATGACCCCAATCGCTTCGATTTAGAGAAAGGAGTTCAACCTCGAAACAAAACGAGAGGCCGAACATTACGAACTCAAGCGGCTCGGTTTACACTAGTAGACGGCATCCTATACAAACGAGGATACTCCATCCCACTCCTACGCTGCCTTTCCGAGACAGATGCAGATTATGCACTCCGAGAGGTTCATGAGGGAATATGTGGCAACCACGCTGGGGGCCAAACGTTGGCCTATAAATTGATACGGCAAGGGTATTACTGGCCATCCCTAAGGAAAGACGCGACCGACCTCGTGAAAAGATGCGAGAGATGCCAAAGATTTGCACCACAGGTCAGATATCATCCTGAACAACTTACTTCCATATTTAGCCCATGGCCATTTGCCAAATGGGGAATGGACCTCATCGGACCACTCCCCACTGGCAAAGGGGGCGTCAAGTATGCCATTGTGGCGGTGGATTATTTCACAAAATGGGCGGGCGAGCCTCCGCAAAAATAGATGAAGAAAAGGTTGTGAGCTTTGTATGGAAATCCATTATCTCAGAGATTCGGGATACCACATTCGATTGTTACGAGATAATGGGAAACAGATTCGATAAATCGAAGGTTTCGAAATTTTTGTGAAGGTTTCCGCATAAAAAACTATTTCTCAACTCCATACCACCCCCAGTCGAACGGACAAGTTGAGGCCGTAAATAAAATACTCAAGTATACCTTGAAGGCGAGATTGGAGGAGTCTAAAGATAATTGGCCGGAGGAACTACCCGGTGTACTATGGTCATACAGAACGACACATCGAGCGGCCACTGGAGAGACACCTTTTTCTTTAGCTTATGGAACTGAGGCGGTGATTCCTGTTGAGATTGGAGCCCCTACCTTCAGAATTGCAAATTTTGAAGAAGACTGTAATGAAGCCGCACTCCAAGCCGAGCTAGACCTGCTAGAAGAAAAAAGGTGTAGTGCCGAGATGAAAAATGCAGTGTATAAACAAAGGAGTGAAAGGTACTACAATTCGAAAGTAAAGGAAAGAAGATTTCAGGTCGGCGATCTTGTATTGAAAAAGATAACGGGCATTCAACCCAGCCCATTGAAGCCAACCTGGGAGGGCCCATTTCGGGTCAGCCACGTCTTGTCTGGAGGGGCGTGCACCGAATATTTGAGTGGAGAAAAATTTATGCATCCGTGGAATGTAGCATACCTGAAACGGTATTATCAATAAAGATCTCGGTCTATGATCCAGATAGGATTCCAAAGAATTATCCTTTCATCTGGTATTTCGTGAGCTCTCTAAAGGGAAACGAGGTTTTTTACTCACCTCGGCTATGTACCGAGGACAGCAAAAAATCGCCTCGGCTTAAGCTGATGGGCGAAACGTCACCTCAGGTACATCACAAAATCAAGACTTGGTCACGCACCGAGCACAAAATAAAGACTTGGTTACGCACCGAGCACAAAATAAAGACTTGGTCACGCACCGAGCACAAAATAAAGACTTGGTTACGCACCGAGCACAAAATAAAGACTTGGTCACACACCGAGCACAAAATAAAGACTTGGTCACGCACCGAGCACAAAATAAAGACTTGGTCATGCACCGAGCACAAAATAAAGACTTGGTTACGCACCGAGCACAAAATAAAGACTTGGTTACGCACCGAGCACAAAATAAAGACTTGGTTACGCACCGAGCACAAAATAAAGACTTGGTTACGCACCGAGCACAATACCAAGACTTGGTTACGCACCGAGCACAAATCAAAGACTTGGTTACGCACCAAGCGCAAATCAAAGATTTGATGTACACACCAGGCGTAAAAGGAAAACTTGGTTTATACACTAAGTACCAAAAACAAAATAAAGAGCAGGTTCATATACCTAGTACGGGAATCAACTAAAGCAAGTAAAGCCCCTTATTCAGAAGCACTAGGAACCGAGCCCCGTACTTGGGAATACGAAAGGAAAAAGAAGACAAGCAATAATCTCACAAAAAGGAAAAGAGCCAAGCATATGCAAAAAGCTTGAAACACATACACAGGTGAGGAAAATAACAGTTCATTTCTATTTCAAAAGTATTTACATAAGGGAGGCCGGAGCCCATTACATTTTGAGGCACGAAGCCAAATTACCTACCTATGGGTACATATGAA
The DNA here is from genome assembly GCA_016081115.2 of Rehmannia glutinosa. Lineage (NCBI taxonomy): Eukaryota > Viridiplantae > Streptophyta > Magnoliopsida > Lamiales > Orobanchaceae > Rehmannia > Rehmannia glutinosa. Next base: position 137,084 of record JABTTQ020001822.1, on the reverse strand, counting down.
AGCATGTAAACAAAAAGAGACAAACATCAAGACTGAGCAGGGGGCGGAATTTCGACGGCACCGCTAGAGGCGACTTTCTTCCGCGTCCGGGAGGAGGAGAGCCTGCGCGTTAGGAGCCTCGGCAAAGTTCGGCCGAAGGGCATCGAGATCGCCTCCGGGAGGGCCATCTTCCTCAAGCCGAGCAACAAAGACGCCCGCCCCTTAACTAAATCGAGAATTTCTGAGGCTGGTCGCGTGGCGGCGAGTTAACATGAAGGCATACTCCTCGAGTCTTTGTAAGCTTCAACGGCCTCTCTACGAATTTCCTCGGTTGCCGACGGGCGCTTTCTTGACCTCCTCTGCGCACATCGGCTAGACGCCTCTCCATTTCCTCGGCAAGCGGTGGCGGCAGACGTTCCATCTCGGCGACCTTAGCCCTAAGCTCTTCTTCCCTGCGGGCTAGATCTCGCTCGCCGCCCTCGCAGCAGCTTTCTTTCTCGTAGTTGGCCGAGCCGTAGCCTCATCCGCTGAGTCTTGAACGATTCTTGTACCCCTTGAAGGGTAGCATAGGCTCCCGCAGTCCCCGTGCCGCCTTTCCAGATCGGCATATTTTCCCTCCACTCACGAGTTCCCCAACCGCATGCCATAAGAGCCCAATCATCCGCCCGGACATTGCCATGGCATACTCGAATTTGTTCTTCGGTCGGTCTCCGAGCGACTGCTCGATGCCTTTTGTCCAGGCACGAGCCGGGACACTCATCGCGGCCCGACTCCGCCTCCGGTAAGACTCTCGTTTGCTCCTCCGTCGGCGTAGCACATCGAACGAATTCCACAAACCATCGAGGGCGTAGTCCAATCATTCCCTCGCAATATTCATCCCTCACTTGACTTGGAGGGATGAAGTGACCTTCCCTGCCGAGATCATCCGAGAAAGTTCGCGGAACTCCCCCTTCCGGCCCTGTCGAGATGCTCCGACGCTGCTTGTTTGACCAACCCCTTCAATCGCCCGGCTCCTCCATCACAATTCCTCCTCTTCTCCTTTGAAGAGAAGGCCGCACCGCCTACGCACTCCGTCGCCAGGGCGTTTACCGCCCGGATATCCTCTCTCCGAGCCGCCTCCACATCCGCAGTTGATCGGCACGGCGCCCGAGTTCGCCGCGGCGTGTTCCTCACACTGCGAAGACGTGCACGCAAATCCAAGCCACGCCCTACACAAAACAACCACAGTTAGAAGATTAAAAGAAAACAAAATGACATTCCAAAAGGAAGTGTGAAAAAGACAATGTTTACCTCGAATGGCAAAAATGCCGCACTTTTCGGCGCTCGAGTCTGCGTTTGCCCTACGGGCGCGGATGATCCGCCTGCACAGACTAACCTCGCAGAGACGACGCAACTCGCTCTGTCCTCACCGGTTGCTCCCCTGGAGAATGGGGCCTTACTTCTTCATTACCGGGAGGGTTCTGTTGAGGCTCTCTCTCAACCTCTACCTCCCGCTCAGCTACCTCGTCCCGAGCCGCCTCCTCGACCTCGGGTCGGCGGCGTGAGCAGCTGCAAACTCAAACCAGCTGCGGCTAAGTTGGCCTCGGAGCCAACCTATCAATCCGCCTATCCATTATGCCCCGAGCCTGGATGTTTTCCACCTTCGAATAAAGGTGGCCGGCGAGGCCCTTTGACGCCTGCCCTATAAAGGTGAAAAGAAAAGACAATTACAAAAGGAAACGATGAAACAAAGAAAAAGCAAGAGAAAGGAAAAAGATAAGACTTATCAGAACCAAAAACAAAATTTGATGGGGATGAAGAACGGTCTCTCTTTCTCCATTTCCCACGCGAGCTTGCCACTCGCTCACCTCACCCGAGCCATTTATCCTTCCACTCCTTCGAGAGAAGAAGGAGACCTTCCACTAAACCGTCCGGATACCCTGGGCCGGTTCAGTACATAATACCACCCGACGGTGGCCCCGAGATGAAGGAGTCGCTCGCCATACAAAGAGCTCGTTCATCTCCTTAAATTTGGGGCGAGGATACTTTTCCGGTGAAACATCACCAGGAGGCCGATGATCTGCCTCAAGAAATCGGGTGCACTCCGGGCCGGATGCATGCCCCACTTGCAAAACCACCGCGTAAGGAAAGCGGCGTGGAAATCTCAAACCGTATAGAAGAGTGGCAAGGCAAATACAACTATGCAACCCCTATGGTGGGTACTGGGGAACTTCCGTGCCGTCCGGTACCCAAAAATTGATACCACTCGGAATACGATACCTCCGCCGGAACTCATCCACCTCCCGAATCATCAACATGCTCGGGATATTATTTATATCACTCGGCGTCCACCGAGGCTCGACACGAAGACGAGGGCCTCTTCCTTTCCGGCCGTCGCCATTACGATGGCCTATGGGCCCTAGTGGCCTCTCCGGCCTCGAATCTCCGGATGGTTCATCTACCCGCTCCACGTTGTCACGCTCCGGCTCCGATGGGTCCATATTTTCTTCTTAAATCGCCGGGTATCGTCTAAAATCAACACTTGGCGATTCTTCACTGAACTCTCTTGTACCCGATCCGGCCGATACACCGTTCCTTCTCTCAAAATCACATTGGCGTCGGATCGAAAATAGTATGCGTCCGCTCTAAAGACGTTCCACCTCGAGAAGAGTCCGGGAGAAGATATCCAATGATGCTCGGACTATGAGGCGGAGATGGCCGTGTTGGTGAGAAATAAACAGAAGGTTCAGAGGGAGGATCTTCGATTTCAACCTCTACACTATAACTACGACTCCTACTATCCTCAAAAGAAGACATTTATAGGTAAAGGGAGAGTATTTCAAAAAAATACCTAAGTTCGAAGTCTCTGAACTTGGAAAGCCGACCCGAAATTTCTGCTCGGTTCTAGTTGCTTTAGCTCAAAGGTTAATAGTTGCGAAAGTGAATAATGAGGGGAAACGAAGGTATTTATAGATGGGATTCCTCGATAAACGAGATGTTTATTCGAAAAGATACGTCTTTTAAAAACTCAAAAGCCGTCAAACATGTCAGAAAACGTCGCGTCCCCACGCCCGCTGACAGAACTGACGTACCTTTTCGGTTCCTGCGCAAGATTGGTCCAACCACAAGATGCCACGTGTCTGTCATTATGGCAACCCAATTAAATGCGCCGTTTCAAGTATTAATCACTACGCGACAGATGTCAGGACAGAGCAAAACCTTTGAGAAATCCGTTTCCCCATTAAATGTTCATCATTAGCATTAAAGTTTAACTCCGATTTCAGAAATTCTTCTCTCGGAATCAAACTTGGGGGCCTTTGATGATACCCGAGCCGAGCTGGAAGAAATTAATCCAAGTCATCAGTCCAACACACATCCTAGTAAGCGACCTACGAGTGACGTCAGCAATGGTGCGCGACAAACACGTCACGAACTAGGCTCGCCCATTACCGAGCCCAACCGCAACACGGCCGCCGAGCCCCGAGCCCCGAGCCCAAATGTCGGCGGAAACGACGCGCGATGACATTCATAAAGTAATCACTTGCCCATACTTAACACTTTATTGATATCCGAAACCGCCACATGTCAGAAAAGTTATAAAGAGAAGTCGACAAGTGGCAAGATTTGACTGACATGCACAGTTAGAGAGGGACATGTGTCTTTCTTTAATTATTTTACTAATTAATGAATAGTTAGTGAAATGATGACTATTGTAAACCCACTTACTCGAAGGGGTATAAAAAGGCTGATAGATAGAAAAAGAAAAGGGGAAGAAACAAAATAAAAGATTGTAAGAAAGACCGACCCCAGTAGTTCGGCTCGGCATTATACAAAAAAAGGCAGAATTAGCCAGAAATAAACACACGTTACGCACGTTTACATTTCTACGTGTCAAACCTTTACATATTTTTGCTTCTTGACCAAAACGCACGTCAACAGAAACAAAATGAATAGACCAAGAAAATACCCAATTTCATTTTTAAAAAAAATTTGAAGTAATTTATATTAACTAGTTAAGAAAATATTATTCGATATAATATTTTTTTATTCATTAATATTGACGTCAGATTTAATGAAAATCATGTCAAAAAAAGTAGGGGTCTTGTGATTTCTTTAATTAGCAGATCTGATAGGTCAAACTAAATTTTCCTTCTTATAAATTTGGTCGAACAATAAATGCTATTGAATTTGGTAAACTTGTTTTCAGTATTAAATAGGAGTGTTTATAAAAGAATTCTACTTTAATCTATGTGTAAGTAGCACAAGTAGACTTAGGTGTGATTATTTGGCAGTTGAGGAAGTTGGTTGACTCCCCTGAATTAAGGAGTCAGTGTGTTAGGTGGCAGAATGACTATGATTTGAGGGGACGATCTATATCTCTAGTTTGACATTCATTAGATCTTGGAATTATTTTTGACGCATAATCCCCATATTTTTGGTCGGATTCCTAAAACTGAGAAGCCACATCGGGTAGGTTGACATGCTTGAGTTCCTTATACATAAAACACTTCAGGTCTGATATCATGGCATGTTAGTATTGATCTATGGGACGCTTCAGAATAGTTCATTCTTGCTTGTCATCGATGACTATCTTCTCAGATAGGATCTTCTATTCCAAACTGTATTTCATTGGAACACGAGATGATACACAATTTGGAATAGAAAATCTCGAGTGCTATCTTCTGGCCAAGTTGGCTCATGGATCAACTTGGCAAATTTTCTTAAATTAGACCCTTGGCCTGTAGTGGACCACTGTTTTTGGATACATTTCAGACGGGATACAACAATAACAATGAAAACTTTATTAGTAATTTTTACTTGTTTAACAAAATATCTCTCTCTATATATATAATAATAAACCTGTTGCTAAAAATATTTTTCCGCCTAAACACTACTTGCTAAAAATGTATAATAAATCTATTTGATTATTTAAAAAATGCACAGTTGGCGCAGGAAATTAGGAGTTGATTAATAGCTGACACAATTTAATTAAGTAACTGATATAATTGACGTACAATTAGTGCAGGGAATTAGGCGTTGATTAATAGATGGCACAATGTAATTAAGTAATTGATATTATTGACGTACATCTCACGCATGAATTTAGTGATTGATTAATAGCTGACACAATTTAATTGAGTAACTGATATTATTGATATAAATTACTCAATCAAATTTTTCCAATTTTGGTATGCTAATCGAGGTAATTTAGCAATTACAATAAGATGATTAAATATTTACTTTATTATTGGTATAAATCAAATTTCAGCATAAAAAACTTTCCTTATATTTAGAGTTACACAAGATTCACTTCTGATTTTGCGGAATAGTAATAATGAATTCTTTTGAATTGCTGGCCAAGTAAAGTATGTATGGTAATTCAATTACTTCAGTAATTGAATCGTCATTTAATAATACATATATTTTACAAATAATGAAAACATAAATACCCATTTAATTTGATACATACCATAATTTTCAAATAACCAAAAAAGCTGGCGACATAATATAAGAAATTATCTAAAATTATTTTTAAGAAATCTTATTTTTTCCATAAATAATCTAATTGGTTCCCTATATATATGTCGTCCCAATTCATTCTGAAGTTGCACATACAAAACACAAGTATTGATATAACATACAAGCTTTATCAAATTAAGCTATCAATATCAATGACACCCATGATAACACTCACCCGTGATTTGAACATGACTAAGACCTAATTGATCGTAAAACTTCGTCTTGTGCAACTCTATGAAAAACCCGCATTCTACAATGACAAAAATTAGATACAAAGCCTCGAATGTGTCTTTCATGATATAGAGGTAACATATACATTTATATGATTGCTAATATTTTATTTTGTAATTTCTAATGATCTTATTCATGGCACTATGAGATGCTTTTAGATTGAAAAGTCTAAAAATTGAAAGAAGGTCACATTTATGGTATCCACGAATTCATCATCGCAAATCAGACTGACAAGTACAAAATTAAATCTCGAATATGTTTATGTTATACATGAGCATTTACAGTTGTGAAGCTAACAAATAATTCAACTTTAATTTTGAGATATGGTTGCTCTGTTTATGAGAGTCGGTACATGTTGAAATATTATTGTTGCTATGTATTGTAGATTGTACACTTAAATGATTCTATTTTTTTAGGAGTCGAACTTCTTATCAAAACTTCAGGGAGATGAGTCTGCATAGTTGAAGTTATTGATATTTTAATGTGGGTTTATTAAAAATTTAAATTCATCTTTTTAGTTTCAAACATTATGTTATTGTTTAAATTTTATTAATCATATTTCTTGTTAGGGTTATTCATCGGAAGATGAAGTGAACACCCCAAACAAGACTGTCAAGAGAACAAGCAAATGAGTTGAATCTTCTGGTACTAAGCATGCTTTACTTGAGGAATTATCATTCTTAACCACTTGCAAAAAGTTGAAGAGCGTAATCAAAAAGGAGGACGACAATGATGAATGAATTGGAATTCTTTTAGTTAGAATTTTAAGAACAATATTTTTAATGTTTTGGTTTTAGAATAATTTGATCCCTTATATTTTTAGATGGTTGTTTTGATTGGACATTCTAAGTTGTTTTGATTTAAGTTTTTATTGTTTTCTTAATAACACTAATGTTTTAGTCTATTTTGATAATTCATATTGCAATAATATAGATGTTTAGATAAGTATTATGTTTTTTAATTATATTCCCTAAAATGCATTCGAATACAAACTATTAAACTATATTTTATTGATAAAAAATAAAAAAAAATATTTACCTCAACACATACAAATATTTTCTATATTCCAATCACATCATGCATTGTTGTAATAACTAATAAAAACAATGCATTCAAATATCACAAAATGAAAACCCAAACACCACCAGGATTCCACTACACTCATGGTATAGGGTCAAGTGGCTTTAGCTTTGAGTTTTCTTGAGGTAACTCAATGAATACACATAAATAAAATTGTACAATAATCAGTTTAAGGATAAACTAAATCAGTCCAAAGTGCAGTACAATAATATGAGAAGCACAAATATTAATGAATTAAATAAAAAGTAAAATGCTAGGATGAGAATTAGAAAAACGATCAATCACATGAACAAGTTAAAAATCAACAAGATAATAGATTTCCAAGAAAAAAACGTATTAGCAAATTTACCAGAAAAAGTATTTAAAGGCAACAAATTGACAACTTTAAAAAAAATTGATTCATTTCATTAAGTAAAAAATAATAACTTCTAATTTGATTTTGATAATCTTAAACATGATTGTAATCTTTAAATAAGGTAATAAGTTGACTTTTGTTAAAGAATTGCAGTAAATCAGTATTGATGTTTTACATTGATGTTTTCCTTTTGACATAAAAGTTGTATCTAAGTATATTTGGTAATAACATTTTATACACATTTTATTAACAAAAAACTCATTCATATTTTATCTATACATAAATTTAACCGCAGAAATTACCAATTTAGATCAGTAAATATAGAGATCCTAAACCCTAAAGGGTCATACAACTTTGTAGAGTGATTCAAACAAGTCGGAGCCACAAAATTGACTATAGTGCAAATTCATAAAAAAGAGTAATAAACAGAGCATTTACAAGATTTACATAACAAAAAAACGAAAAAAAAACTTAATTATGCAGCAGTAGAAAGGGCATACGATTTTGGGCAACAAACGCACACGTGATGAAAATACTATGGACGGTATCATATTTCACAATATTTAATCAACTTTTTTTTGTTGAGTTTATAGGGTTATAATTTATCATAGTTTTATTAGTATCAAGTGTAGAATTTGGGTAGAGAATTGGATAGGAACAGATGAAATTTTCAGAGAATGAAATGGTGGATAAGATGGAGTTAGCGGTTGTGTAGCCCTAGCAAACAAATGAATATGAGGAAATGTTTTATATTATTTCAGATGCAATCATAGCCCTCCAATAAGCACCCACGTCACCACCAGAATAAGTTTCAGCATACAAAATACAATTGAGACACGTACATTGGCTCTTTTTTAGTTAATTTATTTTGGGCTGAATAAAAGTAAAACTTGGGCCAGGAAAATATATATAATAGGTTCAGTTTTATGACCCGAATGCTTACTACGACAATGAGGTATACGAAGGTTTTCGATTCTCAAATCACTATGCATTATTTTCCAATAATTGAAGATCTAATAAGAAAATTGGTCTATTTAAAAAAATCGATCAATTGAATCAAATCTTAGCAATGTCAATTAATTTAACCTTTTGTTGTGAGTGCTTGTTAAACACTTAATAAAAATAGTGCATTATTCAGTTGAATTAATTAATTGATAATATAATTGAATATATTATAATTTTTTAATACTTTAATTAATTTTTAATGGATATTAGAAGTTAATTATTAATTATTATTTATATATATTTAAATTTTGAATTCAAATTTTTTATTTGAATTACGAAATATGAAACAATTATTAATTATTATAGCTATATTTAAATTATGAATTGCGAATTTTTATTATAGACATATATAATATATAAATTAATAATAGAAAATTATATTTTCCCAATTTGGAAACAAATAAAATTTATGCATAATTCACTCTAAAAATAATACAATGCAAAAATATATAAGATAAGATAAGATAAAATGTTAAAAAATGATAAATTATAGCTATATTTAAAGTATGTATGTTTAGAGGTTGCTAGAGTATGTGTGTTTAGAGTTTATTATATAATTTGATACTAAATTAAATATTAAGAAGTGCATCATTTTAAATGTTAGGTAAGAAAATGTGATGATATTTAGGTAAAAAAAAATTGTTTTGTATATTTAAAATCATTTTGTATTAAACAATGTGATTAATATATTCTTTAAAATGTATACTGATTTGATTCAAATATTTGTTTATAAAATTCTTATTTTTGTATCTTATTTCAATCGATTTTTTTATATACAGAAAATAAAAGTACATCTCCAAAATTTTCTGCAAGATTTCTACTGCATGGATCCTCACGAGGAAAAGTTTATCCATTATCGAACACTCCGTTTAGTAAAATCACTTATGGTATTTTCAATTATATATTTATTTTGTAAAATATTTATTAAATTGTGATGAATGCTATTTTTCACGACCTGAATACACTACAATTCTAAATTTCTTTTAGATAATTATTTTTATGTGTTATAATTCAAGTTTTTACAGAAAATCAAAAAATATTTCAAAGCATATTTTCGAAGCTATCTACAACAACAAATATGCAAGGTTCATCAAGCAGAATAATTTATCCATTGTCAAACACCCAACTTAGTGGCATTACAAATGGTATATTCAATATTATATTTATTGTTATTTGTTGATAAACGAAATAAATTACTAAAGCTACATATGTTTGTATTTACTCTTATACGTAATTTACCAAGTTGTAAATTCAGTTTGCAACATAGAACCCCATTTAGGGAATAGAATTCAGAATCGTAATAGAGTCAAAGATCAAAATATTGGGACATTTTCTAGGACGAGTTCAAATGCAGAAACGATAATTGATCTAACAATAGATGACTCCACTGAAACTGGTAACGCTGCAAAAAAGGCCGCACTTTGTGGAAACAATATTAGTGATGTGGCTCAGATTGAACTAAATGAGTCAGTTATCTTCCCGACCAATAGTGAGTGTAATTTATTTTAACTTTTGAGTTCTATAATGAATTAATTTTTTTTTATATATTTGTTTAAACAATGTAACTTTATATTTTTCAGAGTATTGGATATGGGTGATGATACATACAAATGTGAATTACGAGGCTCACCAAAAATGTACAGGAGCTAAAGTTCTCACATGAACGAATGCATGTCATAAGGTGTTGATTCCATGAACGACTTTGACCCCGTCGGACTTCATAATTCCCTTCAAGTTTCAATGAAGACTTCCTCTGTTTGTGTCGTATGCCATGACTATAAGTAAGAGCAAAGGACAATCTATCTCTAATGTCGGGTTGTTTTTTAGGAATCCAGTATTCAATCATGACCAATTATACGTTGTTGTTTCCCAAGTCACCAATCGTAAGAGTTTGAAAATATTAGTATGTGGTGATGACGAATCAAAAAACAAGCAAACAATTAATGTGGTGTACAAAGAAGTCTTCCAAAATTTGTAGTATTTATATAGAGATAATTATTTTTAACCACCCCAACTTTACCCCTTTTTACACTTCACAACCTATACTTTGATCCGTAACACTTTGCACCCTGAACTATGAAAGTAATTATACTTTGCACACTTTGGACTATTTTGCCCCTAGGATTTTATTCCTTAACAACAATAGTTCTAGTTATCCCTTTAAACTCTAATTTGTGGCAAATTACTACATAATGATAAATTTATTGCAATATTCAATAAACATCAAATTTTACTCCATAATCAATTTGTTTTTTTCGGATTTTTCGAGAAATAAGAACTCTAATTTTCGGTAACTTGTTTTGTTCGTGGCATTGTTACACATACTTAGATCCAGTCTCTATTCAGAGGTTTTAAATGGATCATGTCAGGTTTTCAGCCTATAAACTCAACAAGACATACTTCTATCAAGATCTTATTTCAAGTATTGATCCGTATACAAATTGGGTCTCTAGACTGAAAATAAAAATAGTCCATTACGACCATATCAGGCCCAACATGCTTCCGTAAAATTAATAAATCCCTTAAAATTCATACCTTCTTTGATCAAAATAGCATCGAGTGAGATGGCTCGCAACACCACCAGTCGGAAAATTACTGCCCCCAGATCCTTTGATAAATAGCTCCTCATTGTTCAACTTTAACCCTCAGGGAAGATGATCTGCAAGTTATCCGACTCTTTCAGCAACTGTTCAACACATGTTGAAGTAGAAAATCTCTTTTTATTAAGAACTTATAGAAATATTTATTACATTAGTAATCTCCTTTTGGAAGGAGAATACCGGTTTAGCCTCTCATAGATGAGGCTTGCACTCGAAAACACATAAAACTTGAAAACTAAAACACTCAAAAATTACAAATTTTTCTTTCTCAGGCTTTATTATAAGAAAAGTAAGGAAAATGTTCGATGTCCTCAGCTTCCTTCAAATCCTACATTTTATAGAGTTAAGTCCGGACTTCAAATCTTGTTGATATCTATGACGTCACTGCTTACGTCATATCATGCATTATTGCCTCGCCAGCTATTTTTCTTTTTCTTTCGCATGACTCAGCTCATGTGATGTTTGTCGGGGAATCTTTTAAAAATTTGGTTTGTGTGGTCCCCGAGGATAACGCGTTTTGTGAGCTGGGCCTCTGTCCTTTCCAGCTGCATGGTCTTATCGGTCGGGTTTGGGCGGAAACCTTTCCCAAATTCGGGTTCCTTCTGTTCGGGGCATGCTTGATAGATCCGGTCGATCCAACGACCAACATGCGCCATGTTACAGAATTTCCAGTAAGTTTCTTTGCTCGCCGGAATATTGTTCTCCCAGAGAATTCTTCTCTTCATCTCGAAAAGCTCCTCTGCGAATCCTGTTGTTGATCCAGTCATTGAATTCAGCAGGAAAGATCCATTTGCTGAATTTTGGAAAAACTTAAGTGGATATTTGACTTTGTCCATTTCTGTTAGACAAACCCAAAGACCCCATGCTCATCGTGTAGAAGCTTCGTCTTCAGAAATTGCTCCTACTAACACTGGTACTTCTTCCGGTGAAGCTGCCTTGATATATTTTAAAGTATTTCCATCCGGTCTTCTTAGCTTGATGAAGTGAAAAGCTTCGTTAAAGCCTTTTTTTCTTTGTCAGTTCAGAGCCGCACCGATAAAATACAGCGAATATCTCCTCTGACCAAATGTGGGTTATTGGCCCAAGTCTCGTAAATTGCTTCTCCAATCCATTTCGGTAATTTCGAAATTTCTGGGAATCCTGGTGATACCATATAGATTGAAGCTAGAGCTCCAAATGTATAACATTCCTGTACTTCATTTGGATGACTTCCTGGTTTCATCCAAACTCTGGGATATATGCCTGAGATATCAACCATTGTTTTTTCAGGGTTAATACCTCTTCTTGTAACCAATTTCTCCCATTGTCGTTGATATACCTGCATTGGAGAAATCTTAATTTCGTTAGTTTGAACCTTAGATTTGCCAGTCTATGGCCTAAGATTCAACTCTCTCTCTTTTACCCCAGAGGTGATAGGTTGACTTGAAGACTCGGGTTGTGACACTGGAGCTTCAACATTCGTTACAGTTTGTACACCTTCAGGGAATGCATCACCTGCAACACTTGTGATTATGGTACTTGAATCCATAACCTCCGGGTTAGAGCACCGTTCTCTATTCGCCCCTTTTTGCATCGTAGGAGATGCGGCCTAGAGGAGAGGCCTTGCAAAGTCTAAGAACAATTGTCCTTGAACGAATCGGCATGCTCGTATTTGACTAGAAATGGATTTCTCGTCACTGTGAAGTCGTCCAACAACTTCTCGCATTGAGACATAACGCCCCAAAATCTCGTTCCATACTCTCCAGTTTTCCCGAGATGTCTTACTCGTTGAAGGACTTCGCAAAGAACGCGCCCTTCCATCTCGTGTCAAAAATCTGCAAGAACATTTTCATGAGATTTTATAATGACAATATCATAATCATAATATTGACATTCAAACTTGCCATCTAAGTAATCTAGCCTTTTCTGGTTTTGATTCAATTTTGTTTTTCAGAAAAGCATTGACACTTGAATTATCAATTTTTAAAGTAAACTTTTTAGCCAGTAAAAATAGAGGCCATTTTTTGAAAGCCTTTCTGACTGCAAAGAATTCTTTCTCGTTGATATGCCATCGATTCGCTTCACTATCTGTAAAAAGACCACTGCAATATATGCATGGCACTTTGCCGTTTGGTGTGGTTTTTGCAAGAACAACTAGCTGCCCACCAATGATCACTGGCATCTGTGTAGAGAACCAGTTCATCTTCATCCAGTTGGAATTGCAAGTTTTGGAAGCTTTTTGCAAACTTCTTTAAGCTGCTTAATTCCTTTTTGATGTTTATCCTCCCATTTGAATACTGCATCCTTTTTAAGTAATGGGCTAAACACCTTCCTGTAATGTGCTAGATTGTTTATGAACATTCCAACAAAATTAACAACTCCAAGGAAACTCTGGAGCTGCTTCTTGTCCTTTAGTGTATCTGAAAATCCTTGTATCTTTTCCACAATATGACTTTGTAGGATGATTTCAGATTCATCGATTTCAATTCCGAGGAATTCAATCTGTCTTGCAGCAATCACTGTCTTCTTCTCTGAAAGGACTAATCCTTCCTTGTGACAAACATCTAAAAATATTTCCAAATGTTTGATATGCTCCTTCATGTTTTTTGATGCGACCAAAATGTCATTGATATACACGAACATGAAACTGAAATAATCTTTGAAAAGATTATCCATCTTCCTTTGATATATCTGAGGTGCATTAGCCAATACCATTGGCATCACGTTTCAAATATAATGTCCTTGTGGTGTAGAGAAAGCTGTGAACTTCTTACATTCTTCTTCCATCCTAATCTGGTAAAATCCAGACTTGCAATCTAACTTTGAGAATATCTTGGCACCTTTGATATAGTTAACCAGATGTTCTCTGCTTGGGATATAGTATCCGTCGAACTCCAAAATGTTATTAATCCCTTTGTAATTAATAACAAGTCTTGGCTTTCCTCTTTTAATTTCTCCATGGTTTCTGACTAAGAATCCTGGACTGCTATATGGAGAAACTCCCGGTGAAATCAACTTAAGGTCAAGATGTTCCTTAAGTATCTTCTGTATATCCTCACGATCCTCCTGATTCATAAGGATTGGTTTGAATCTCACGAACTCGTACTCCTTTCCTGGTTCAACCTTTAAGGATGCTTTGAGCTCGTTCTTATCCCACCATGCCAAAGGATTTTCATTATAATTCCTTTGGATCTTCTTCTTGATATCCTCGAGTGATATTTGTTCTTCTATTGTAACATCACTCTGTAGATTCTCCATTAGGCTCATCATCAATTCTGCAATAGCCTCTCGAGGTATTCGTTCTTTTCCTTGTATTCTGAATGAATACAAGTCATTATCCCATCGTTTTATATCTTTTTGCTTCGAACCATATTATCGAAAGGATAATAATGCATCACCAAATCTTCTCTTATCCGCCATTTTTGGATTTCGAAGTTTGGCTTCATCACCACGCTTGCTGCGAAAATGAATAGGCATTTTTCTGTAAAATGCTTCCCTCTGTCTCTGGACAATAATCTTATGATCACATAATGTTGTGAAAATAAGTCTTCTTGTCTCATTTTCCTGTGTAAACCGCTTGAATGTTTGTAGGAAATCATTTCCTAGCAATACATCTGCTCCTGTATCATGGAAATAGATTGGTGGCGTCTTCACTTTGTACTATGGGGTACCACATGCTCCTCCGATCATGATTTCTGCTTGTTTGATTCCTTTGTTAAGAATAAGAATTCTTTTAGAGAAATCTCTTCCTGCAATAGCTAGTAAATCTTCTCCAATTTCTTTAGGGAAAACATCCGGTTTTGCAGTACATATTCCGGCACCTGAATCAATATAGGCAGCGAAATACTCGGCCTTATATTTACATATAACATTCCGATAGAAATGTATATAGAGAATGGACTAGTGGTCATCTAATTCTGTATCTTTTATTTGCCACTGTGAATTACATTTCGTCTTGTAATCTTTCCCAAGGTTTATGATCCTAAAGAAATTCAATTCCCAATATTAATTGCTCTGGGATTTTTCCTGCAACTCCTGTGATGGTCAGCTCAATTTCACCTATCTTCAGGCTTCCTTGATACCTTCCAACTATAGGTTGTTGGAGATAATATAAAACCTCACAAGGAAAAATATTATCCTTTTGAGTGATGTCGAATATCACTTCAATTTCTTGCCATCCTTCTGGACATTTCAGCTCTCCTGCTATTTTGAAAACATTTGGGATACGATGAACTATACTTGGTCTCTTTTCTTCCCAACGGCTACTACTCATCATTCTGTCCTGTTGGAAAGACATCCTTCTTGGTTCAACTCTGAGACTTTGACTTCTGTTGAAGACAGGTTGATCTTGTATTTTCATATCGATCTCCTTGATAGTTGGAGACTCAATGATTTCTGGTAGAACCACCCTGGCAAAGTCCTCGAAGATTCTTGGGACTTCAATAAATTCCTTTCTCAAGAATACTTCTGAATGATGTGTATTCGAGAGAGCATAGGATATCTTGTATGTGATCGAGTAGGATCTGTTCCCTTCTTTCATCAAATCATCTCTTTTGAAATCTTGATGAAGGGTTAGGACTCTGTTGAAATCTCGATCTCCCAAATTGTATGCAATTCTAGGATAGACATTAAATGCCAATTTCCCAGCATACAAATTTCCTGTCACCGCTCCAAGGCATGAATCCTTGAGGTTTGAGATTCGCTTATCAAAGATAGCCAGATTGAGTGGCGAATCTATTCCTTCTTTGAATGTTGCCTTAATAATGACTCTCATGGCTCCGATATGAATCCATGAGAGTGTATTTGCAATTTCTCTTTTAATTTTGCTTTTGATCTCCTGGATTTCTCTAATAGGGACCAACTGCATCTCAATCAGGTTCCTGGTAAACTCCATCGGAATGGCAAATTCTCCGGTTGTTACCCTGTGGATAATTTGGTATTTTCTATTACGAAAACCCATTTTATCCAAAGCCTTCTCCATAGCTCTGATTATAAATCCATCATATATCTGAAGCTTTGGTTCTTCCTTCATAATTCTCATAAGAGTCTTATGAGAAACCGTAGTGTGAGAGAGGAATCCCGACATATCCTCCCTGACCGTCTGCTGAAGAATTTCTTCTTCACTCTGATTCTGAGCTGGAGTCACTTCCATCGTCAGAATAGATCTCTTTTTCATAGATGCTTTCATCTGAGGGGATATCCTCAAATTGATACACCTGTATTAGGTCTTGATAGTAGACAACTTCCTCTATTTCTGGTGTCACTTCGAAGTGTCTTACTCCTCATTTTTGGTTGTCTGGACAATCGGTTGAGATATGTCCTCTTGCTCGCATGTCCAAAGAATTACAATCTTTGAAACTTTCATTAGCTCTGTATGAGCTCGCTTTGAAAGTTCTTCTACCTGGGGTTCTCATTACTTGCTTGATTAGAACTCGATGATGAGGCTCTACTTACGCTTGGTCTTTGGTCTTTGCCCCGATTTGTAACCGGGCTTTTGTTTTGACTTAACCTTCTAGGTCTCCATGAAGACCTACTTCTTTTGCTGATGCTTCCCCGGCGGTATGGATGGCTTCTCTCCTTCTTCTTTTTATGCCGCATGGGTTGACCTCCCACAACTATTGGGATATCATCATCGATACAACATAGAGGAACTGATTTGTTAATTCCTCGTAATCTCTTGTAATTCCGGTATAGTGCTACCTGGTAGCACCATTCAGATAACTTGGCCTTCAAGAAAGATATTCTTCTAGCCACGGTATCTAAATCCGCTGCATCCTTGTATTCCCTGATAAGCATTTCTCTCCAGGGACTTGGAATTTTTGCAAAGAATATCTGTGAAGCTTCTTTGTCTCCAATCTTTGACTTCCACTGATACTCGATGAACAACTTGATATATTCGTCAATATGACAAATATCATGTAACTCGAGGCTTTAGAGGGCTTGTTTATATCTTTTCCTTTTTTCTTCTTCTAATCCCTCAAAGTAACATGTGCCGATAAAATGGATTTTGAATAATTTTGCCATATCATCGACAATTCCTTTTAGTGATTCTCCTGATGTGACCGCGCTTTTCATACTTGCTTCGGTCATTTCCCATGCAATCCGTACGGATTTCTCAGGACTCATTTCAAGGAGTAAAATGAAGGAATCTTTCGTAAGATCAAGGGTACCTGCTGCAATCCTCATAGCTGATGCCCATTCATCAATGAGAACTTCTCGATTTTTAAAATCTGGGATATCCAGATTTAACATCAACCCATATGGATGTATTGGGTCGAGATGTGATCTTCCATAAGGCGTTTGATAAATATTTGGCCTTCTAGAAGATTGCCGAGTTCCCGCAAGAGGTGGTCGAGCTCCTTTTCCTGAGAATGTTTCATTCCCTGTGGTGAAATCTCCAGCGTGATGCATTCTCTCGTCTTGGGTTCTATGATTTGAACCCGCACTTTCCGCGGCGTTGGGATTTACTGGTGGCGGTGGTGGTGGAATTGGTCGACCTAGTAGGTCATAGGTAACCAAAGCCGATCCATCTCATGTGTTCATCTTTAAATCTACAATTCCTAATCCTGCGAAGGATTCTGCCAGGTCGTGTAGATCTTTAAGATTTATTTTCTCCATATCCATCACTTTTACTTTGTGATGGATTTTCCTTTGATGATAGCAATAAGCTTTTCATCATCTGTCATTTTTTATACCACTTCAGTTGGTTTCCCCTTTTGGTGTAAATAGGGTACTATCCCGAAATTAATACGTTTTTTTCCTCCGGATGAACTTGGTCTGTCCTCCAGATTCTTGACTCGTTTCTGAATATCATGAAGGATTGCATGAGTCTCCTTCTGATAGTTCACCATCGTCTCCATCTGGTTCTGGATCTGATGAACTTGTGTCGGTAAATGAATATGGCGGTTGCCATAATTCTGCACCGTCTTCTAGACTTCTCTAATATCCTTTGAGATCTTAGATGTGTCCGGAAGTATCTCGCTCCATTCTGGTACTCCATCAGGAATCATTATTCTGATTGGCATTCTCATGAACTGCTTCTTGGCGATTCATCAAATCTACATATAAGGTCTGGTTTACTGTCCAGAAACTCATATGATATGCCACTCGCATTTCGCATTGCCTTAAGGTTTTCCTGTTGGCTCCTGCGCGTTCCTTTTTCGACATATTGGTTTTGCCAATATGATATCTTGTCCTGGTATTCTTGTGCATACATCGTCAAAATTTGACGATATGTCCTGTAAGGTGTACATCTTTGACAATTGTCCATATCCATATTTTCGGAGAAAATTCTCCTCACCAATTGTTAATTACATAAATATAATAAATATAACTAAAAGTTCTTAATAAACCTAGGCTCTGATACCATTTTCGAGGATCGCAAGACCTTGAGGAGTAAACGTAGAAAATGCAATAAAATTTATCGTTCAGGTTGCAAAGTGCAACAACTTTAAAGTTTAGAGTGTAAACTGCAAACCAGCTTTCATGAAACCAGGGGTAAAAATGGAATTTTATGTAAAGTACAAAATTTTGTAAAGTTGAGGTTGCAAACTGTAACTTTTCAAAGTTCGGATTGCAAAGTGTAAAAACCCGAATAGTTTGGGATGTTAATAATCTTTATCCCATTTATATATAGTGCTTTGATTTGATTAATTTGTTTGAGATCTGTTTTATAGTTTTATATTTTATTAATATTAATATTTTTATATCCATCCAATTTTATATGGTCAGACACAAGAAACTCCATGTCATTCAACACAACACATCTCTAAAGGTTCAATATAACACTCACCGTGCGTTGCACGGGTGAAACACTAGTTACTTATAATGTAATACACATTTGTTAATTATGATTAATAAGAAATTTATAAGTATAAATATGTTAGTTTAATAGAAACTATATTAAATTAATAAATAACTACTAAATTTTAACTATATTTTTTTAAATTAATAGTTTTAATTAAACAAGTTAAAATATTATTAGAATAAACATAATTATATTAATTTTAAGATATTTTTAAGTGTTTTTATTAAATAATAATAAATAAGGATAATTATGTCATTTTAGGGCATACGAAGATGAGGTGATATTCTAAAAATACAATAGGTAATGTGAAACTCAATGAGTGAGATTTGCCGGAACTAATTCAAAATCCTTTTACATGATACTTTGCTACATATCCATTTTAAAACATGACAAAAACTTATATTAGACCGTCTCACGGATCTAAATTCGTGTGACGGAGCTCCATATCCAAACCCATTCAACAGGGAGGTGGTATTTTGGAGATTATGAAAAAAATTACAGGGTAAATATAGGGTCCATACGGCCTTAACCCTGCGTTTTATGCATAATGAATTCACTGGATTGTAAAGTGCATACATCAATTATCCACAGTTGCCTAATCTGCATAGAGCAAGCCTAATCATAAAAAATTCTAAATTTATTCATAAATCTTTAAATACACCCCATCTCTTTTTTCAAGCTTATTTTCCTCTTCCATACTCCACTCACATAATCACATCATTCTTTTTTCTCCACAAAATCTGCTAAAATAATTCTATAAACCTAAATTTCTAACATCCCTATTGCTGCAAATACGAACCATAATCACCAACACCAATAATGCAAGAATCTTATTTATTTATTCTTTAAAGTATCTTATTTTTATACTTTTACATGTTTTTCACGTTCAAAATTGATGTTATTGCAAACATGCAAATTTTTAATTCGAATTGGTACGATCGTGATATTTTACTTTACAAAACGATGGCATGACCATACCATTTATTTTACAAAAATATGGCACAATCGTGCCAATTTAGTTTACAAAACGATGGTGCAATTTTTTTGTAACAAAGAGATGTCATGATTGTGCCATTTGGTTAACAAAAATTATGGCAGAATCATGCCATTATTTCATAAACTCAGGGCCGTCCTTGTGGCGGTCAAGGCGGCGGCGCCACCGGACAGAGTGCCCCCCCTCCGGTGAGGGTCCCCGCCCCATGTTTTTTTTAATGGTTTAAATATATTTAATATTTAAAATAAAGAATGCAACAAGTAGCAAAGGAATTAGTTGGTTGAGTGGTCAACATTGTAGGTCCCAAGGGGTGTGAGTAAGGTTTAGAAGGGGGGGTTGAATAAACCTTACCAATTTTTTGAATTTAGTCCTTAAAAAATTATTACAAAGTTAATTACACAGCTATGTCCTTGAGGGACAACTAAGTTAGTTAATCAGCAGAGTTGGCCACTCAACAGACTCAATAGAGCTGTTGATAGAATAACTCAGCTGTTTAGTCTAAACCTTAACTTGGCTGTGATGAGTTTTTCAGTGGAAGACTTAACACCCTTGAATTTGATTTAGCTTTGTATTAACACTTGATTTTAGCACTAAGTTATTTATCAGTTGGATAGCAAATTATCAGCAGATATGAAATGAGTATGCAGAAATGTAAATATGCTGAAATGTAAATGACACAAGTGATTTTTATAGAGGTTCGAAGATGGGGTAATTCTTCTAATCCTCTATTCTCCAACTCTTGGAGGAATCCACTAAGTAATGATCAATTCACAAAGTGGTTATCAGTCTAGAGACAAGTCTTGATCACACAGCTGACTTGCTCTTTGGACTCAGTCTGGAGATGCCTTGGTCCAACAGTTGGCTTCTCATCCGACTCAGCTTCTTCACAGGGCAGCTACCTTGCTACTTCAGCTCACTTTCTCAAGCTTCTTGGATTTGATCACGAAGCCCTCCAATGTCTTTAGACTGGTTCGACCTTGATCCTTTCTACAATCCTCCTTGGAAAGTAGACCCCTTTTGATTCTTCAAAAGTTTCCTCTTCAACAGTTTGAAATTGTCTTTCCTTTACAGCTTTGTGTTGGATCGATTTCCTTCGAGATTTAGGCTTGAGAATTTTGCTTGAATATCTTGAGAATATTTTGCAGGTTACAGTTTGAATAATGCTTGTTCGTTTGTGGTTCAGGTAATCAAGGTAACCTTTTCTCAATGAAATTCCTCAGCCTTTTATAGTGAACTTTCAAAAATATGCCCGTTGAAGAGATAGGTTGATTTTCAAAAGTTACTTGTGTTCGTTGGCTTGTCTTTTCTTGGTCTTCAATCTTGAGATGTAGAGATTTCCTCGTATTAAATGCATGTTCAGTTTTTCAGGTTTTGACACGAGGTGCAGTGCTTCCCATTGGTTTATTCCTTTTGAACGCTTCTGGGACTGAGCACTCTAAGACCTGGCAGCATGGGTGTTTTACTTGTTTAAGTAATGTTCTTGACTTATGTGCAATGGATTCTTTTCAGTTAACTCCTCCTTGCAGCTGCCTTTTCCCTAGGTGACTTGAGTCTGCTCCAATCATTAAAAGACTCATCTGTCACTTCAACTTGTGACATGGCTTCTTTTAAGTTGACTTGACTGACTCTACACACAACTGTCCCTCAGCTGTTACATCTTCAGTCGAGTCCTTGGTCCTCTGTCTTGGCCATACTCAAATTTGTTCAAATGAGTCTTCACTTCACTTCTTGATTGACTTCTTGTATTTCCAGGCATAGTCGACTTGACTCACTCATTCAAACCATATCTATTACAATGAGAATTACAAGGAAAATGGGGTGCCAACATTCTAATCTAAGTTTTACATGGCATTCATCAAAATCTACAAAATAATTTCCCAACAATTTCCCCCTTTTTGATGATGCCAAAACTTAAAATCATTAAGCAACATGTAAACAGCAAAGACACATATAGACAATCCAGTAACAAAGAATGTATGCGTAGAATCAATCATTTTATTGATCATAGCATTCTTGTCCTTTACACAGCTGTTTACAAGGTGTAGGTCCCAAGGGTGTAAGTGTAAGGTTTAGAAGGGGGTTGAATAAACCTTACCAAATTTTCGATTTAGTCCTTTTAAATCTACTGAGTTGATTCTACACAAATGTCCTTGATGGACGATCGAATTAGTCACTCAAGAGTTAATCTCTCAACATCGACTCAAATTGAGTACATTGATGGAGTAACTCAATTGTTGGCTATAATTTAACTCAACTTGTGGTTTTATTTTTATTGGAAAGACTTAACACCCTTATGTTTGATTAAGCAAGATTTTAGAGCTTGATTTAGTACTTATAATTTTATCAAATGGAAAGCAAATTTATCGTGAGATATAAGCGATTAAAAGTGCAGGGAATTTAAATGCGAAATGTAAATGACACAAAGAAAGGTTTTTATAGAGGTTCGAAGATGGGGTAATTCTTCTACTCCTCTCTTCTCCAACTCTGGAGGAATCCACTAAGTAATGATCGGTTTACAAAGTGGTAATAGTCCGGATACAAGTCTTGATCACAACAAATAGGACTTGATCCTTAGGGACTCGATGCGGAGACGCCTTGATCACTCGGTTGGCTTCTCGTGCGACTCGGCTTCTTCACAGGCGGTGCGCTTGTTACTACACTCACTTGCTCAAGCTCTTTGGATTTGATCACGAAGCCCTCCAAAAGCTTAAGACTTGGTTCACCTTTTGAACCTTTCTACAATCCTTCCGGAATGTAGACCCTTGTTTTCAAACGTTTCCTCTTCAATCAAGGTGAAGTTCTCATTCCTTCACGGTGAGTGTTGGATTGATGTACTTCGTAATGTAGGCTTGAGGATTGAGAGTGTTTCAGTTTTTCTAATGTACTTGTTTATCTCATATGTGTGTCATCTCTCTATCTCAAACAAACTCCTCACCCCTTTTATAGTGAACTTTCAAAAATTTGCCCGTTGAAGAGATAGGCTTATTTTTGAAAGTCACTTTGCGATCGTTGGCTTGCGATTCTTGGAATTGCCATTTCCTCGTATGAATTGTTCTTTCACCTTTTCGAGTTCGACACGGTGTGGTGCTTCCCATTGGTTCATTCCTTTTGCACGCTTCGGGACTGAGCACTCCGAGAAAGGTGGTATGGAGATATTACTTGTTTAAGTAAATCTCTTGATTTACTCGGCAACGGTTCTTTTACTGATTATCTCGACTTGATTTGCATTTCCTTGCTTTCCCAGGTGACTTAGAGTCGACTTCCAATCATGGATGACTCTTCTCACTTCACTTCAACTTGAGACTTGGCTTTTCTTGAGTTGACTTGACCGATGCTCCACTCACCGCATCTCACCGCTTCTTCACAGAGTTCCCGTCTACTCCTCTTTGCCATATTCAATTTGTTTCTCAGCAGGTCTTCCTTCCATTCTTCATTGTCTTCTTGCATGTTAGGCGTAGTGACTTAACTCGGCTTGGCGGCTCTAATTGTTACAATACATTTTACGACAAGAATTGGGGAGCCAACTTTCTATTCTAGTTTTACATGGCATTCATCAAAATCTAAACAATAAAATTCCTAACAATTTCCCCTTTTTGATGATGCCAAAACTTAAATCATTCAACAATGCAAACAAAGAAAGATACATACTGATAGTGTATTGACATAGAATGTATGCGTAGAATAGATCTTTTATTGATCATATCATTCTCTTCTTTTACACAATTTTTTACAAGGTGTATCGAGCACATATTTGTCTACACCGAAAATAAAGAATTTATAGCTTTATTACGTAAGACTTACATTGTATGTATTTACATGATAAAGTACACGAAGGGTTGGACAAAGAACACTTCATCTCCTTCATTGTCTCCTTCTTTCATCTTGATCAACATCTTCTTCTCTTCTCCTCTTTTCTTCTCGTCGTCACCGCCTTCTTTTTCTTCTCATATGCCTTCCTGGCAGGCTTCATCTTTTCTTATTCTTTCTGTCTCTCCCGCCATAGCCGAGTTTGTCTCTTGTTTTCTTCTTCTATTCTTTGTGCATACTCGGCGTTAGTTTTAGCCACTTTCAAATTTGCCACTTGGTCAAGCCCCCGATAGATCCCTCCTTTCTTTCCCGGATCTACGTATTCAATATTCTTGGGCGAGAGGCCTGGAGTGCAAGCTTCTTCCTCCACTTCTTTTTCTTCCTCTACTCGGGCGTATATCTTGTCTTTGGGGTCTTTTTCTTTCCAAATGAGTGACCCGGCGGAGTGACAGAGCGAGTGATCAGGAAGTCTGTGCTCGTCTCCTTCTTCACATAACGTGAGACCCTTTTCCCGGATAAGTCCCAAGCTTGAGCCATAAACATATTTGCAAAGTATCCCTCGATTCGAGCGTTTTAAATTCATCGATCGATCGTGGCTCTATCCCGACATCCGAGATGGCATAAGTGTCTCTGTCCAACCGGAATGCCTCCATGTTCTTTCAAGATGTTCATCACCCTGGCATCCATTCTTCCTTCCACTTCCTTCATCCCCGCTTCAATTGTTTTCCTCTTTTCACCATAGATACAAAGAGTGTTGGAGTGGCGAGTCACGAGGGAGTTTGTCTTATAATGTCACCGTGAGGACCTTGTTGGGGGTTTGTGCAATCATCAATGTTACATCTGCTGATCCTTCCCCTCAACAAGCTTTCCTTTCTTCTTTTCAAGACTTCCTCAACTGATTTTCCTTCTCACCGCTCCTTTCTTTTTCAAACCTTGATTTTTGCTTTGCTTTAAGGTATTCCTCTTCCCCCTTTTGGCATCATCAAAGGATAGAGGAACCCCAAGGAACATCTTGGCAAGCATGAAGTCGAAATCTTCGATGGTTGAGTTACGCTTCAAGTCCGCTGCGTTGTAAAAGACGAATTCGGTCGAGTAGCGTTGGATTCTCTTTGAAATCAACTTCATCTCGGCCATGAGGAGGCTGAATTTTCTTGTCATGTGTTCTTCCAAACGCTGTATATCATTTGTATTACGCTCAGCAGCGATCTCGGCGTGTGAGCTTCATGCATATGCTCAATGTGTTCTCTCAAAACGTTTTTGCATCGGCATTTTGACTCTCCACACCAAACTTGTTGAACAAGCGTAAAGTATCTCACTTGTTCCACACATTGTTTCTTCTTTGTTGCCACCATTCCTTATCCGAATCATTATGCCTCGTAATCACGGTAGGGGTGGCATCTCTGTTGTCCGATCGCATGTCCAAAGAGGCATGATGCCTCTCCATCCTTTCAACCTCAAAGAACATTGCATTGAACACTTCTCGAACTTCAAATGATTCTTCATTGCGGTGATGGCCATACAACATCGAAATCATAATCACCGAACGATGGTGTCGATGGAAGAATAGGAGCTGGTTTGTAATAGCGTGCTTGTTCGTTTCGACTCTTCGTGGAGTTCGTATCTCCGGTGAGAAAGGGAAAGATTCTACAAAAGATTCATCACCGCCAACCGGGATCTGCATTCGATGATGAGCGGTGCGCGTGAAGTTCTTTTGGGAATCGATCCTGCTGCGACTTGAGGAGCCCGAGCGGTGGTCTCTTGTTCACCGGGTTACATTGTGAAGTGGACCCTTGACTTTGAGCCTCAATTTTATCTTAACAACCGTTGGTCTCGGTGATTTTTCCATTTCGATGGGCGGTCCTCGGCGCTTATCGAAGCATCATCGGACGATGATGAGATTTCCATTGGTGGCTCATCATCAAAGTTAAAAGTTTGACGAGTAGTTTTGGGATCGAGACTTGCTCGTGCAGGAACATCCGGTGAGTCTTTTGGATTTGTCATAGGCGATGACTCGAACTTCTTCTTCGCCCGATCCCCGGAAAAGTGACATCGGGGTTGTCACGGGAATCATGAAGTGCGATCTCCTTCTCGGATGGGTCGATGATACCGGGAGGGATGTTCTCTACTTGTTTTGCTTTACCAGGAAGTCTCAACCTCCCGTGGGCCTTCATTTCCTCCGGCGGTCTCTCTTTCTTTGCGAGGCCTGGTCCTCCCTTTCGGTGTCGTCACTGTCTTAGGATCTTCTACGGCATCCATTGAGTCTCAACCCCATGGATTGCACTTTCATCGCCAGTGTTAACTCCCCAGGTTGTTCCTTCCTCGTGCCTCGATTGCATCGGCAGCGTCATTAGCCTTCGAGCGATTGGCACCTCACCGAGACAGATCTCAATCGCCTCGAGCTTAGTTGATGGCAACTTGCTTCTTCTTCTTGTGATTGTAATTTCTCTTCTTCGCCTCCTTGATTCTTTGTGGAGTCATCTGCGGCATCCTCCGACCTTGCTGCGGTGGAGGAGTTTCCCCCTCAATGGCGCACCACTGAGTGACTTGGAGTGGGGTCACTCGTCTCCAAACTCCCACTGTTTCGATTGATGGTTCAAGTTGCGGCGGTGGTAGCACACCTTCAATAGGGGTTGGCTCGATGGGGTCCCCACTATCCCGGTTTCATCGCCACTCCCTTATCGCCTTCCGAGTGAGTGGGGAAGTGGTAGCAGCAACAACAACGGGCTATTTTTGTGAACCACTCCCATTGGATCGATTTCGGTGTGTTCGGAGGACTCTCCTGGTCCTCCATTAGTCTTTGCTCGTGAAGGATTCTTGATTAGGTGCAATGCTTGCTGCATTTGCAACTCTTCGTGGGCGACATTCTCTGGTTCCTCGTCACTTTGTCAGGAAGACATCAAGGAGAGGATGTGTGTGTTACGTGTGCCGGAGATAGGGCGGATGCTTGCCTTCTCACGTGCTTGGCTTTCTTCACTTGTTTTTCTTTCCTTGTCCTTGTAGATCTGCGCAGGATTTACGTGCGATTGTCTTCATCCAGTAGCCGAGCACAGATAGTTAATCCAAGGAAATTTAGCGATTCTCCTCTTCTTCTTCTGAACTCGGGCCGTTGGAACTGTTCCCTCGACTTGCTCAACTTCCATTTTCTCCACTCACGCAGACGATTTTGGATGTCGGGTAAGGTGGAGATAGGATCATTACATCGCTATCCGCTTGGGTACTGTTTCTTCTTGTGCTTGGTAGCCGTGTGTGAGCTACAGTGTGTCTTTGGGGTTGCCTCTGCTGATCGCCTTCAGCAGACTTTGTTTCATCAACTACATCCGAGACTCTACTTCTCCGGTAGTCTCCGATATTTGTCTTAGCCGAGTAATCGACTCAATTGGTTTCTCTGTTGTTCGACGCCAGACGAGTCTTCTTCGTCTCCTGGTTTGTACCAGGGAATTTACAGTTCGGGCGGTGTCCTCTGAGTCTTGGCGCGGGGGTCTTGGTGTTTGTTTCGAGGAGGCCGCCGTCTTGGCTTGTCGATTCTCCTCCTTTTGACGATCGGAGAAAGGTATTTGTGAGTCCTTTTTCGATCCCGCTAGCGGCGGAGACACGGCCTTGGGCGGGGTGACTTCTAGCTGCAGGGGCGAGGAGCATGTTTGGTTTTCTTTCTTTGCAGGGGCGATCTTCTTAAGCATTTGCCGGGGGCAACTTTCTTCTTGGGTGGAGAGGAAGCGGTGTATCTTGGTCGGTGATTCCCCACTCGTGTCGACTCTCTTGGCGTAGCTCGCTTCGAGCACCGAGAGAGGTTAGCTCAAACATTCTCTTGTTAACATGGAAAGCCTTCCCATGCCTAAGAGGACTCCTTTCACCTCCAATAGTCGGCCAATCACTGGGCCATATCCCGGGATCCTCCAAATGTGCCATCTTCTTTGAAGGACTTGTTCCCCACGTTAAGCGAGAGTGCTGTAGATAAACTCAGCCCGATTTATCTTCTTTTCTTCGATGATTGCAGCCATCACAATCAGCTTTGCCTTTGTGATTGGTCAAAGCCAAATTTGATGTCGATACATTTGGCAACTATGTCCAACAATTTGTGATAATCCTCCTTGGCGATCTCTTGTTTGTTTGTGTATATTATTTTATCAAAGCAAAGTCGGACTTGGCTATCTCTTTCCATGCGTCGGGCAAGTTTACATCGCTTCCTTAATCTCGGTTGCTCCTTACATTGGTAGTGAGCAATATTCAGCCAAATCATGGCGATAGTCACCGCTTCCGTGAATGATGACTTGATTCCTTCATCGTGAATCTCAACATTCACGTGAATTGTCGACCTCCTCCACATAGGTCATCGGATATTCTAGCGTTAGAAACGGTTTTAGTCCGGACGTTTCCAACTTCTCGGCGATTTTCTTTACCAGGGTGTCGTCGGACCCCTGCTTCACCATTCCGTTCGAAATCCACCGTCGAACCGGTGTGGATTTGCTTTCCTAACTTGGTAAAGTCATAAGTTGGTGCCATTTCTCGAGGATTATATCAAGAAAAAGCTCGAAAATTGATTTGAAGGTTGATAGGGTTTCGAGAGTATTTTGCCTTTGCTTTTGAGAGAAAGAGATGAAGCAGTTTTAGAAGTGTGAGAGAGAAAGCTGAGGGCGAAAATGGTTTAAATATGGTTTATGAAAGGGCGTGCAGACGGTTTTGAATTGTGATCGAAATCAACGGCTTGGATTTCGCGCGCCTTTATTGAGCATTTCATGTCTCGTATTTAATGCGGTAGCATTTATATCCAATCATAAGCTTGGTGTGCGGCTTTATGTCATACGTACACATCATCATTATCTTTGACGTGTTCCTTAAAACATTCCCGCTTAGTCAAAACGACGGCGTTTGTCACTTTGCTCATAGGTTATTCAAACATCCCTTAGTGATTTAACTCTACTTCTCACATTCTCTTAGTGACTCAAATATGTCACCGACTCGGTGTAGTTTGTCTTTTCCGATATCTGATTGATTTCTTGAAATGATTTACATTTCGACTCTTTTTCTCCCCTTTTCTGTTCCATTTCTCTTCTTTGATTTGTCGAGTGTCACTCACTCAATTAGTCCCAACTCATGCTTGAGTTCTTCAAATCTTGACTCACATAATGGTTTTGTGAAGATGTCGGCTAGTTGTTTATCGATTGAGATATATTCCAGGATGATGTCCTTCTTTTCAACATGATCTCTTATGAAGTGATATCGACATCAATATGTTTTGTTCTTGAATGCAACACGAGGATTTTGAGTGATTGCAATTGCACTTGTGTTATCACACATGATTGGAATTTCTTTTTCTTCAACTTCATAGTCTCTCAATTTCTTTGTCTCATCCATAGGATTTGGGCCTGTTTGCCCGCCTGATATGTATTCTCCTCCTCCGTAGAGGTGGCTATTGAGTTTTGCTTCTTGCTAAACCAGGAGATTAGTCTATTTCCTAGCATTTGACATGTGCCCAAGTGCTCTTAATGTCCACTCTTGCATCCAAAGATAGTCGAGTCCGAATAGCCAATTAGCTTGAATCCACCTTCCTTTGGATACCATAGGCCTACTTCTTGGCTTCCTTTCAAGTATCTCAATATTTTCTTAGTCTTTGTCATATGGCTCTCTTTCGGAGCAGATTGAAATCTTGCACATACACCTCAAAGACAAAGGTGATGTCCGGCCCGCTAGTTTGTGAGATAGAGCAATGATCCAATAAGCGCTCAGATCTTGTTTGATCTACTGGCTTGCCATCTGCATCCATGTCCATTTTGATGATGTGTTCATTGGTATTTTTACTGAAAGACTTCTCCTCCATACCAAACTTCTTCATTAAGTCTCTCGGTGTATTTTGTTTGACTTATGAAGGTTCCATCCTTCACTTTGTTTCACTTGGAGTCCAGGAAGAATGTCGGCTCTCCCATCATGCTCATTTCAAATTTACTTTGCATGAGGTTTGAGAATTTTTCACACTCTTTGTTAGTGGATCCAAAAATGATGTCATCCACATATATTTGAACAAGCGTTATACTCTTCTTGTCTTGAATTACGAAAAGTGTTCTATCTACTTTTCCTTTTAAATCCATTTTCGGTTAGGAATTGTGACAGGTGTCATACCATGCTCGGGTGCTGTTTCAATCCATACGGGCTTTCTTGAGTTTGTATACCTTGTCTCCAAGAGTCTTCTGCTCAAATCCTGGAGGTTGTTCAACATACACTTCTTCTTCCAATAAACCATTTAGGAATGCACTTTTTACATCCATTTGATATACAATGAAATCCTTGTGAGCTGCATAGGCAAGAAACATCCTTATAGCTTCCAATCTTGCTACGAGGGCAAATGTTTCATCAAAATCTATCCCTTCTTCTTGGCAATATCCTTTGGCTACCAGTCTTGCTTTGTTTCTTACCACAGAACCTTCCTCGTTCATCTTATTTCTGAATACCCATTTGGTTCCAATAACATTTTGATGTATGGGTCTTTGCACTAATTCCCATACTTTATTTCTCTCAAACTGATTGACTCTTCTTGCATAGCTTGAATCGATGTGTGTCGTCCAATGCTTGTGACACATCTTTGGGCTCTATTTGCGAAAATGAAGCATGTGAACATTGCTTCTTGTTGAGTTCTGGATCTTGTCTTGACACCTTCTTTTATATCTCCAATGACAAGTTAAGGTGGATGGTCTCTCGGCCATCTTACGTCGGAGTTGGAGTAAGTTAGCTAGATTCGATCGACTTGCGGTACTGTGTGTTCTTTGTGGTCACTCTCTCGTGGTCACTCAACCTATAGCCAAATGATTTGACTCTAAGGGGTTGCCATCTATCGGTGCCATAATCATAATCAATCCTGGCAAATTGCTTGGGAGTCTAGGTTCATACAAATTGTCTCTTTTGTCTGTATGCTGCATATGTGTTTTAGTAATTGCCTTTCTTGGGTAATTGTGGTGTCTTTGAGTGTAGTGCCTAGGTGCATATGTGTGTCTTTGATGAAAGCTCTTATGCTTTTGGAATGGCCTTTGTTGAGTTCTAGGCCTTTGCCATTTGGGCTTGTATTCCATAAGTCTAGGTGATAGTTCACATTATTCCATCGACTTGGCTTGGATATTTTCTACCATTCCCATCATATGTATTTCTTTTATGAGTTTTAAGGATTTTTGGTAGCTCTGCTTCTTCTTTCTGAGTATTTTCTGTTTGGAGTCTGTTTGAGAGACTCGGGTGAATCTCTTCTCGGTGTCCTTTCAAAGACTCTCAATCGGTCAATTTTTCCTTTTCCTTTGTAACCAAGGCTAATTTGCTTAGTATTGTCCTTTGGATTGAAAGTGTGTGCATCATTTAGAGTTTTGGATTTTTCGGACTCTTCATGACTTGAAGATCCTTTTTCCAAAATTACCATTGAGGTTTGACATGGCACAAAGGAATTAAATCTAAGCTGTCTTGTCTCCACATTCTCTTTGACTCATAATAAGATCATCCAATGATTTAGATGCCTTAGTGAATGAGGCAATAACATTTTTTGAGGTTATTCTCCTCTTTTCTATAGCGGCAATTTCTGCTATTAATTTAGCATTTTCGACCTTTAAACTTTTATTCTCATCGACTATTTGACTTAGAGTACTCGGCTCCTTAGTCGGCTTTGAGTTTTGATTTTTGAGTAAGAAATTGTTTTCCTCATTCAATAGTGTGTGTGAGGTTTTAATGTGCTCAAAATCTTTCATCATTTTGCCTAATGAATCATAAAGATCAGTGGGTGATGAAGTGTGTGTGTCACGATCACTATCACTAGTGTCGAGCTTGTTGAGTTAGATTGTACCTCATCTTCTTGATCTTGTTCTTTGGCCATTAAGCGGATCAAGGCTTCTTCTTCAGAGTCACTTGAGTAGTCGGCTTCACTTGCTCTCGAGTCACCGTCTCTCTTGACTTGGTGTCTCGTGATCTCTGCAGCCATCATTGCCTTTTCTTCTCTTGTCTTCTTTCTCTCAAGACCTTTCTTTCTTCTTCGTTTAATACTTGTTGACTACGGGATATGAGCGATCAATGGCATAGTGACCTGGTTGTCTACAATTCCAACATAGATATTCACCTTTTGATCAGACTCTTTCTATTCTTGAGTTGTCGGCCCTTTGATACTCAACTTGTTGATGATCCATTCTCTTGGTTGGCCTATCATCCCTTGATTTGGAGGGAGCTGAGTGTCTTCTGGAGGATTCACCCTTTCCTCTCTTGTAGTTCTTGTTAAAGAACTTGTTAAATCTTTTAACCATCGGGGCTATTTCTTTCTTACGGGTCAATTGCCTCTTTGACCTCGCTCTCCTTCCATCTTTGGCAACTAGAGCAAACTGTTTTGGGTGCAAATTGTCTCTTCCTGGTCTTTCCTTCTCGGCTCAAACTCGTAGGCTTTGAGGTCCGAGAATAACTCATGATTGGATGTCTTTGATAGGTCCATGGAGTGTCTCAATGCCATGACCTTCATTTCCCATTCACTTTGGAAGACTTTTTAGGATCTTCATACATTTCCTTTTGTGTATATTCCTTTCCAAGTGTAGATGACTCATTTGTGATTTACGTAAACCGAGCATCCGGTTGATCCAGGTTTTCTCCGAGAGATCATTTTAAAGTTCTCAAATTTTTGTCTGACCCATTTTGACGTTTGTTTTCTTTGATTTGCTCACGAGCCTTCACAAATCAATGTCGGTTTGTCCCATTTCCTTAGCGGTTTTGCAAGATTTCACTTTATTGAACATGGCTTTGTCCAAGGTTTTGTAGAGAATGTCCTTGGCTACATTGTCCAGGTTGTATCTTTTTCTGTCATCATTTGTCCACTCGGTTCTTGGTTTTTCAACCATGACCGTGCAGTCTTCTGCATCTTCCCCTTCACCGCAACTCTTCGTGATGCATTTTGTGTTCACCTTTAATATTTGCGGAGGCCCATCTTCTATCACTATCCACATCTCATCA
Source organism: Rehmannia glutinosa (assembly GCA_016081115.2). Classification (NCBI taxonomy): domain Eukaryota; kingdom Viridiplantae; phylum Streptophyta; class Magnoliopsida; order Lamiales; family Orobanchaceae; genus Rehmannia; species Rehmannia glutinosa. Next base: position 104,793 of record JABTTQ020001822.1, on the reverse strand, counting down.
TGTAATCTTTGATAGATGAGCACATACGAATTTTCCAATCATCAAATTCTTCAATAGTGAACATAGGAATGCGTGTTAGATTTGCTTCCATGATAATAACTTTTAATGATAGAAAAGAGTTTTGAAAGTTTAAATCTTGAAAGCGGACTTTTGAAAAGTTTGGAGATCTAGTTCGATAACCGGTCACGGAGGGTTCAATGAACCAACCGCTCCGATACCACTTGTAGGTCCCAAGGGGTGTAAGTGTAAGGTTTAGAAGGGGGGTTGAATAAACCTTACCAAATTTTCGATTTAGGCCTTTTTAAATCTCTGAGTTCTACACACCGTGTCCTCCTGATGGACAATCGAATTAGTCCTCGGTAGAGTTAATCTCTCAACGATTTCAAATTTGAGTACATTAATAGAAATAACTCAAATTTGTTGGCTATAAATTGACTCAACCGTGGTTTTGTTTTTCATTGGAAGACTTAACACCCTTAAGTTTGATTAAGCAAGTTTTTCTGACTTGATTTAGTACTTATAGATTATCAAATGGATAGCAAATTTATCGTGAGATATAAGCAATTAAAAGTGCGAGAAATTTAAATCTTTGAAATGTAAATGACACAAAAAAGTTTTTATAGAGGTTCGAAGATGGGGTAATTCTTCTACTCCTCTCTTCTCCAACTCTGGAGGAATCCACTAAGTAATGATCGTTTACAAAGTGGTAATAGTCCGGATACAAGTCTTGATCACAACAACCGACTTGATCCTTTGGGACTCGATCAGAGACGCCTGATCACTCGGTGGCTTCTCGTGCGACTCGAACTTCTTCACGGGCTGTTTGCACTTGCTACTACGACTCACTTGCTCAAGCACTTTGGATTTGATCACGAAGCCCTCCAAAAGCTTAAGACTTGGTTCACCTTGAACCTTTCTACAATCCTTCTTGGAATGTAGACCCCTTGTTTTCGATATTTTCCTCTTCAACGATTGAAGTTCTCTTTCCTTCACAGGTAAGTGTTGGATTGATGTACTTGAGATGTAGGCTTGAGGATTGAGAATATTTCGATTATTGATAAGCTTGTATATCTCACGTGTGTCATTCATTCACGCATCCTTCTTCTCAATCAAACTCCTCGGCCTTTTATAGTGAACTTTCAAAAATTTGCCCGTTGAAGAGATAGGCTCATTTTTGAAAGTCACTTTGCGATCGTTGGCGTGCGATTCTTGGAATTGCCATTTCCTCGTATGAAATGTTTTATCACCTTTTCGAGTTCGACACGGTGTAGTGCTTCCCATTGTTCATTTCTTTTGCACGCTTCGGGGAGCACTCCAAGAAAGGTAGTATGGAGATATTACTTGTTTAAGTAAATCTCTTGATTTACGTACAACGGTTCTTTTTCTGATTATCTCGACTTGACGCATTTCCTCGCTTTCCCCAGGTGACTTAGAGTCGCCTTCCAATCATTGGATGACTCTTACATTCCCTTGAGACTTGGCTTCTCTTGAGTTGACTTGATGATGTTCCACTCACCGCATCTCACCGCTTCTTCTTGATCGAGTTCTGTTCTGTCTTCTTCTTTGTTGTACTCACCGTCTCACGTGAGTTTTCCTTCAAGCCTTGATTGTCTTCTTGCAAGTTGGAGCGTAGGCGACTTAACTTCGGCTTGGCGGCTCTAATTGTTACAATACATTTCAAAGCAAGAATTGGGAGCCAACTTTCTATTCTAAGTTTTACATGGCATTCATCAAAATCTAAACAATAGAATTCCTAACATCCTCCACCACTTCTTTCTCCTACTCTGGGCGTATATTATACTGGAGTCTTCTTCCTACCAGCTGAATGGCTGCTGGTAGTCTGTATTAGCTTCTTCGCACAGCTTCAGACCCTTCTCCCAGTACAAATCCCAGGCTTGGGCTATAGACATATTCTTGAAGTAACCTTCGGATTCGGGCGTTTTAAATTCTTCAACGGATCTTGGCTCGTCTCCATCATCTGGAATGGCATCTGTGTCCTTTCCTGCTGGAATGCCACCATAAGTTTTTAGTACTTCTAGAACACGGGCATCCGTCTTTCTTTCAACCTCCTTCATCCCTGCTTCCACAATTTTTCTCTTCTCAAACATAGGCACAGCAGAGTGTTGGAGCGGCAAAGTCATTGGAAGTTTGCTGATTATCGATGTTGTGACATGACCTTGCTGAGGGGTTTCAGCAAGTATTAAGGTCACATCCTTTGACCTTTCCCCCTCAACAGCTTTTCCCTTCTCCTTCTTCTTCTCAGCAACTGTTTCTTCCTTCAACTTCCTCAGGTATTCATCTTCCCCCTTTTTGGCATCATCGAAGGAGAGAGAAACCCCCGGAAATATCTCAGCGAGCATGAAATCCAGTCGGCTAAGAGAGCGAGTTACGCTTGAGTCTCACCGCGTATCTTTGCTCGAAATCTGAGCGAGTGGCTTTTGATTCAATCGCCACTAGTTTCATTTCAGCCATGAGAAGGCTGAACTTAGCTTCCATGTTTTCTTCAACACGCAGAAGTTCTTTCCATTGAAATTCATGCAGTAGCTCCATTTCAATTGTGTGAAAGGCATGCATTCTGTAAATATTGGCCTGCATCCTCTGCTTCATGTCAGTATTATCAGCACTCCAAACCAACATCTTGTTGTACAATGCCTTGAAATATCGGACTTGTTCGTATCGCATTGTACTCTGTTGCTGACACCATTCCCTAATCCGTACCACAATCCCTCGTAAGTCGCTTTATGAGGTGGCATCTCTATTGTCCAGACGCATATCTAGTGAGGCCTGGTGCCGTTCAATCTTCTCAATCTCTCCACAGATTTTCTTGAAGAGTTCACGGATCTCAGTTGTCACTTTGAATTCAGCTGGCGGCCATGCAACATCAAAATCAAAGTTTGCTGGAACAATGGAGTCGGTGGGAATTACTGGATCTGCTCGGATGTTGAAGCGTCGTTGATCCTGAGTTGTCTCTTCTTCAAGGTAGGGCAGCGGCAGCTCAAATGAGAAAGGGAATGTTTTCTTAAATGCATCATCCGCACATATGAGATCGATTGTACAGTTGTTCGTGCCTTTGATGATCTTGGTTGAGTCGATCCTACTGCAGCTTTGGGAGCCTGTGCAGATGACTCGGTCTCAGCTGCGCCTTATTGAGTGTATTGGCCAACTGACTGAGCCTCAGCTGTCTTAACAGCTTCTTCGGCCTCAGTAGATTTTTGCTAAATGAATTTCCTTATCCTCAGCTGCACCATCAGCGTCATCGGAGGATGATGAAGCCTGGGGGCTTGGTTCATCATCAAAATTAAACGTTTGACGAGCAGCTTTAAAGGTTGACTGACTCGTCTGTGGAAGAACATCCTCAGCTGAGTCCTTTTGATGAGCAACAGGAGTGGACTCAACTTCGTCTTCAAATCCCAGAAAGGATATGTCAGGGTTGTCCTGGGAATCATGAAGAGCACTAATCTCCTTTTCAGATTCAACATTTAGAATAGGAGGGATGCTCTGAACTTCTTGAACTTTACCCAGGGAAGTCTCAACCTCCCTTGGGCCTTCAATATCTCCAGCAGTCTCAACTGCAGCGAGGTCTTCTACAATCCCTTCGACAAACGCATTGTCTTAGGGTCTTGGACTGTGGCATCCGAAGGAGTCTTAACCCCTTGGATTGCACTTTCAGTGCCCAGAGTGTTAACTCCCGGGGCATTTCTATCCTTTGCCTCGACTGCAACAGTAGTGTCCTTAGCCTGCAGAGTAGTTGACACTTCAGCTGGGATAGACTCAACTGTCCGAGCTTCATCAATGTCCATCTGATGTGATTCTTTTTCATTTTCAACTTCGCCGCCTTTCTGCAATGTCGAGTCATCTGCAGCATCCTCCGACCTTGCTGCAGTGGAGGGAGTTTCCCCCTCAGCTGGCATACCAGCTAAGTGACTGACGATGGGGTCACTCTTCTCCAGACTCTCGGCTGCTTCCGTTGAGTGCTCAGCCGTGGGGGCAGGTGGTAACACACCTTCAGTAGGGGTTGGCTCAACTTGGGTGCCCAAATTCCCAGTTTCATCGCCAAGTCCCTTGGACCCTTCTTCTGAGTGTACTGGGGATGTAGTTGCAGCAATAACTGTGGTAATGTGTTGCACTACTCCCAGCGAGTCAATCTCCAGGAGAAATTTTGAGGACTCTCCTAGTCCTTCAATCATGTGTTGTTCGTGCATCATCCTGGATTCCCTTAAGGCTTGCTGCATCTCTGCCTCTTCTTGTGCAGCAACGGGATCCATGTCTTCATTAGTGTCTGACAACACATCTAAATGAGGATGCTTATGTTCCAGAGTTCCAGTGAGGGTACATATACTGGCTTTCTCACGCTCTTCTGCTTCCTCAGTTGCTCTGGCTTTTTCTTTCTCCTTGCAGATGTGGAGGATATTCAGGTAATTTTCCTCATCCAGAGCCTGAAGTACAGTATCAACCTCAAGGAACTTGAACAACTCCTCCTCTTCTTCAATGAACTCAGGGTGTTCAAACTGCACCCTTGAGTGACTCAGCTTCCATGCCCTCCATTCTCGTAGATGGCGCTGAATGTCTGGATACACTGGAGAAACCACAATCACATCATCATCTTCATCCTCTTCCTGTCCTTCCGTTTCAGGTATGGAAGGTAGCATACTCTGCTGCTCTTCGCCTTCAGCAGCATCTGTGGCAGGTGGAGAGACAACCCTTTCAGCAGGAGATTCAGTTGTCGCAGCTGCTTCTTCTTCGTAAGCCTCTGCGATCACCTTCGAGATTTGGCGGTTTCATCGATTATTTCGAGATCGCACTTCCTCGTGATCTCGAAGTTTTCTCAGTGAGTGGCAGACTCAGCTGTCTTCCCAAGCTCTGAAAGCTTGGAGATTCTTCTTCTTCTCTTAGTTCTCACCAGAGGAATTTCTAGTTTGGATTCCTCTTCATCGGGTTCCTTGGCGGCAGGGGCCGGAGCATCTTTCTTGGATGGAGCTGCCTTTCTGGGCTTGGCAGTCCTCTTCTTTCTTATGGATGGATAAGGTATTTGGGCTTCCTTCTCTGCCTCATTGCGGGCAGAGACACGGCGCCGCTCGGGCGGTGACTTCAGGGGCGGGCTGGAGCGTCCATTTTTTTTGCTGTAGGGGCAGCTTTCTTCTTAGCAGCTGCAGGGGCAGCTTTTTTCTTGGGAGAGGAGGAGACAGTTGTGTCATCGGGTTCAGCTGATTCCCCCTCACTTGTATCAGCCCTCTTCGCATGGGCTCTCTTCTGGGATCCGGAAATATTAGCCTTGAACATGTTCTTGTTTACATGGAAGGGCTTTCCATGTTGATGGGGAATGCCCTTCACTTCCATCAGATGGCCAATGACTAGGCCATATCCGAGTGATCCTCCAAAGGATCCATCTTCCTTGTACGATTCGTTCCCAACATTACAGGATGTCATTTGTACATGAACTCACCTTTGGCAGTTGACTTTCTTTTCTTCCATGATCGCAGCCATAACGATCAACTTTGTCTTTGACAGCTGATTGAAGCTGCCAAGTTTCATGTCTACACACTTTGCAACGACATCCATCAACTTGTGATAGCCGTCCTTCAGCATCTTCTTATCAGTTGTGTAGATTACTTTTGCAGCACACTCCGGTTTGGCTACTTCTTTCCATGCAGCAGCCAAGTTGATATCAGCTTCGGCTATCTCCGTCATGCCCTCCGACGGCAATAAGCAGTGCTCTGCAAGGTCCTTAGCAGTAATCAAGATGTCCTTGCGGTGGAGAGTTTTACCGAATAAAACTTTATAAACCTGCTTGTGAATTCGTAAGATTTTCGAGAGAAAAGAACTTGCTTGCTTCTGCTTTGAAGATGAACAGTTTTGAGTGTGAGAGAGAGAAAACTGAAAAATGAGTATATAAGGGTTATGAAAGGACGTGTTTTTGATTTTTGAAATTTGATTAAGATCAACGGCTCAGATTTAGCATGCCAAATCACATTTAATTCCTCGCATTTAATGCGGCAGCATTTATATCCCATCATATGCTTACTGTGAAGCTTTTGATTATACCCGTCATTATTATGCTGACGTCATCCTTAAAAACATTTCCGCTCATTAAAAATGACTGCGTTTTTGTCACTTAGCTCATAAATGACTCAGCTTATGTCAAAAGTGACTTAACTCAGCTTCTCTCCTTTCATTAAGCTACTCAGCTGTCAACTAACTCGATACAGCTTATTTTCCGATATGGCTGTTTCACTTGGCTGATTTGAAAACTTTGTTCATTTCTCACTTTTTCATCTTCCATCTCTTCTGAATATCAACTCAGCTCAATTAACCCTAGCTCATGCTTGAGCTCTTCAAACCTTGATCCACATAGGGGCTTTGTGAATATATCAGCTAACTGCTGATCGGTTGAGATATATTCCAGAGTGATGTCTTTCTTTTCAACATGATCTCTTATAAAATGATATCTGACATCAATGTGCTTTGTTCTTGAATGAAACACAGGATTCTGAGTGATTGCAATAGCACTTGTGTTATCACATATAATTGGAATCTCTTTTTCTTCAACTTCATAATCTCTCAGCTGTTGTCTCATCCATAAGACTTGGGCACAACAGCTGCCTGCAGCTATGTACTCTGCTTCAACTGTGGATGTGGCTATTGAGTTTTGTATCTTGCTAAACCATGAAATCAATCTGTTTCCAAGCATTTGACATGTACCTGAAGTACTTTTCCTGTCAACTCTACATCCAGCATAGTCAGAGTCTGAAGAACCAATAAGCTTGAATCCACCTTACTTTGGATACCATAATCCAACTTCTTGGTATTCCTTCAAATACCTTAGGATTCTCTTAGCTGCAGTCATATGGCTTTCTTTAGATGCAGATTGGAATCTTGCACACACACCTCTTTGCAAAGGTGATGTAAACCTGCTTCTTTGTTAAGTAGAGCAATGACCCATAAGTACTCAGATCTTATTTGATCTACAGGTTTGCCATCTGCATCCATGTCCATCTTGACTGATGTATTCATTGGTATTTTTACAGAAGACTTCTCTTCCATACCAAACTTCTTCATTAAATCTTTGGTGTATTTTGTTTGACTTATGAAGGTTCCATCCTTTAGCTGCTTAACTTGAAGTCCTAGGAAGAAGGTCAACTCTCCCATCATGCTCATTTCAAATTTGCCTTGCATGCGGTTTGAGAACTTATCACACATCTCTTTATTTGTGGATCCAAAAATGATATCATCCACATATATTTGAACTAGAAGTATACTCTCTCCATCTTGGATTCTAAAGAATGTTTTGTCCACTTTTCCTTTGGTAAATCTATTATTAGTTAGAAATTGAGATAATGTGTCGTACCATGCTCTTGGTGCCTGTTTCAATCAAAATATATTCCCTCTTCTTGGCAATACCCTTTGGCTACCAACCTTGCTTTGTTTCTTACCACAGAACCTTCCTCATTCATTTTGTTTCTAAAAACCCATTTTGTGCCAATAACATTTTGATGTGTTGGCCTTTGCACCAATTCCCCTACTTTGTTTCTTTCAAATTGATTCAGATCTTCTTGCATGGCTTGAATCCAATGTGTGTCATCCAATGCTTGGGACACATCTCTTGGCTCTATTTGGGAAATAAAACAAGTGAACATTGCTTCTTGCTGAGCTCTGGATCTGGTTCTTACACCATCTCTCACATTTCCAATGACTAGCTCTAGTGGATGGTCTCTCAGCCATCTCACATTTGGTTGAAGTAAATTAGCTGGGTTCAGCTGTCTCGCAACTGTGTTGTCTTGAGCAGCTCTTTCGTTATCATTCAGCTGCATACTCTCCAGTTGTCTTTGAGATTCAATTATCTCTTCTTTATCTGGATTGATTACTCTTGCTTCAGCTTCAACATAAGGACTCTTCTGCATAGTTGGCTGATTTAGCTTATCAGCTAACTCTTCAATGTCTTCTCCATTCACATTAGGTTCATCAAAAACCACATGAATAGACTCTTCTGTGACCATTGTCCTCTTGTTCAGCACTCTATAGGCTTTGCTCTCGGTGAGTATCCCAAAAAGATACCTTCTTGACTTTAGCATCAAAAGCCTTTAGATTATCCTTGCCATTGTTGTGAATGAAGCATTTACATCCAAATATTCTGAAGTACCCGACATTTGGCTTTCTCCTTGTCCAGATTTCATAAGGAGTCTTTGTCAGCTGTCTATTAATCATGCATCTATTTTGAGTATAGCATGCAGTGTTTATGGCTTCAGCCCAAAATCTCTTAGGTAGCCCAGCTTCAGCTAACATGGTCCTTGCAGCTTCCTTGAGAGTTATGTTCCTTCTTTCAGCTACTCCATTATGCTGTGGAGTTCTTGCTGCAGATAACTCATGAGCAATACCATTTTCAATCCAGTACTGAGTTATTATCCCATTGGCAAACTCAGTTCCTCTATCAGACCTTATTTTTATAATGGTTTGACTCTTCTCATTTTGAACTCTTCTCATCAGCTGAGGTAACTTCTGCAAAGTTTCCTTCTTTTTGCACAAAAAGATTGTCCATGTATATCTTGAATAATCATCCACCACCACTAAAGTGTATTTCTTTCCACTTATGTTGGATGGTTCAACAGGACCAAATACATCCATGTGCAATAGATGCAATATTCTTGTTGATGAAGGACTAGGCTTCTCCTTGAATGAAGATTTGATCTCTTTTCTCATCTGGCATGCATCACAAACATTTTCCTTCTTGTACATTGAGTCTGGCAATCCTTCCACAAGATGACTCATTGCAAGCTTGTTGATTGTCTTGAAGTTCAGATGACTCAACTTCTTGTGCCACAACCAACTTGATTCGGCTGTGCTTTTTGCTAGCAGACAAGTGCTTGGTGTAGCAATAGACCAATCTACCACATACATATTTTTCTTCCTTGATCCTTGTAGCACTATTTCATTTGATTCAACATCCTTGATTTGGCACACTCTCATATTGAATCCAACATTGTAGCCTTTATCAGAAAGTTGACTTATGTTGAGCAAATTGAAGTTGAGTCCCTCAACATAAGCAACATCTGTGCCTTTTATTTCCATTCTTCTTGATGGATCCAGTGCCTTTTATTTCCCCTGGAGCTTCATTTCCTCCAAATATAACTTTTGTGCCTCTAATCTCCTTGCGTTTTGATAGATTTTTCTTGTTTCATGTCATATGTCTGGAACAGCCACTATCCATGTACCAGGTTCCTTGGCACTCAGTTGTTTCTTGAACCTGCAATCAAGGAAATTAGTTTTTAGGTACCCATGCTTGCATGGGTCCTGATGGGTTAGTGCTATAAGATGATCCAACCAACCTATAGCCAAATGACTTGACTCTAAGAGATTGCCATCTATCTGTGCCGTAATCATAACTCACTTTGGCAAATTGCTTGGGAGCTTTAGGTATATACAGCTGTCTCTTTTGTCTGTATACATGTGTGTGTATTTTAGCAATTGCTCTCTTTGGGTAGTTGTGATATTTTTGAGTGTAGTGTCTGGGTGCATATGTGTGCTGATGATAGCTCTTTTGCTTTTGGAATGACCTTTGCTGAGATCTAGGTCTTTGCCATTTAGGCTTGTATTCCATAGGTATTTGCTGATATTTCACATTGTTCCAATCAGCTTGGCTAGGATAATTTCTACCATTCCCATCATATGTGATTCTTTGATAAAACTTCTGGGGTTTTGTGGTAGCTCTGTTTATTCTTCACAGAGTACTTTCTATTTGGAGTTTGCTGAGGAACTCTGCTGGATTTCTTTTCAGCTATCCTCTCAGCATACTCAACTTGTTGTTTTCCTTTTCCTTTATATCCAAGGCCAGTTTGTTTGTGGTTGTGCTTTGGAATGAATGTGGGTGCAACATTTGGTGTTTTGGATTTTTGAGATGCTTCATTACTTGAAGATCCTTTTTCCAAAATCACTCTGGAGTTTGACTATGCACAAAGGAATTGAATCATATGCCTGTCTTATCTCCACATTCTTTTTGACTCATGATAAGGTCATCCAATGATTTAGATGCCTTTGTAAATGAGGCAATCACAGTTTTGAGATCATTTTCCCTCTTTTCTATAGCTGCTATCTCTGCTATTAGCTTAGCTTTCTCAGCCTTCAGCTCTTTGTTCTCATCAGCTATGTGACTCAGAGTACTCAGCTCCTTAGTCAGCTGTGAGTTTTGGCTTTTGAGCTAGTTGTTTTCCTCATTTAATAGTGTGTGTGAGGATTTAATGTGCTCAAAGTCTTTCATCATTTTGCCTAATGAATCATAAAGATCAGTAGGTGATGAAGTGTGTGTGTCACAATCACTATCACTAGAATCTGAATGAGATGAGTTAGAGTGTACCTCATCTTCCTGGTCAGGTTGATCTTGTTCTTTGGCCATTAGATAAATCAAGGCTTCTCCTCCAGAATCGCTTGAGTAATCAGCTTCACTACTCTCTGGATCAGCTGCTTCCTTCGACTTGGATGTCTCAGCTGTCTCAGCAGCTAACATAGCTCTTTTCTTTTCCTGTCTTCCTTCTCTGAAGACTTTTCTTTCTTCTTCATTCCTGTATTTATTAACTATTGGATATGGGCAATCAATAGCAAAGTTTCCTGGTTGTCTGCAGTTCCAACACAGGTTCTCAGCTCTTTGGTCATTTCTTTCAGTCCTTGATTTATCAGCTCTCTGATATTCAACCTTTTGATGCTCAGCTCTCTTGGGTGGCCTATCTTCCCTTGACTTGGAGGGAGCTGAATGTCTCCTGGAGGTTTCACCCTTATTTTTCTTGTAGTTCTTATTAAAGAACTTGTTGAATCTTTTAACCATCAGGGTTATTTCCTCCTGGTCTATAACTTTCTTGACTTCAGCTTTCTTTCCATCCTTGACTATAAGTGTAGCTGTTTTGGGTACAGCTATCTCCTCTTGATCCTTTCTTCTCAGCTCAAACTCATAAGCTTTGAGGTCTGAGAATAGCTCATGATTGGATGTTTTTGATAGGTCCATCGAATGTCTTAGAGCCATGACCATCATTTCCCATTCAGCTGGGAGGCTTCTCAAAATCTTCATACACATTTCCTTTTGGGTATATTCATTCCCAAGTGCTGAAAGCTCGTTTGTGATTTCAGTGAATCTAGCATCCAACTGATCCAGGGTTTCACCTGCCAGCATTTTAAAATTTTCAAATTTTTGTACAACAACAGACAATTTATTTTCTTTAATTTGCTCAGATCCTTCACAAATTAGAGTTAATTTATCCCAGATTTGTTTTTGCAGTTTGGCAAGATTTGACTTTGTTGAACATTGCTTTGTCCAAGGTTTTATAAAGTATGTCCTTGCCCACATTGTCCAAGTTGTATCTTTTTCTGTCCTCGTTTGTCCACTCAGTCCTTGGTTTCTCAACCATGGCTAGTCTTGCCTCAACAGTAGCTTCTTCACCTTCACCTGCAGATGTTCTCCTTACGGCAGTGTTCACATTCAATATTTGCAGTGGCCCATACTCTATCACTATCCACATTTCATCATGTAAAGCAGATAGATGAGCATGTATACGAATTTTCCAGTCATCAAATTCCTCAATAGTGAACATAGGAATGCGTGTCAAATTTGCTTCCATGATAATAACGTTGCTGAAAAAATGACTTTTGAAAGAGCAAGTGTTAATTGTTTCGTTGAAAGATTGGAGATCTAGTTCAGTAACCAGTGCGGAAAGATCAATGAACCAACCGCTCTGATAACACTTGTAGGTCCCAAGGGGTGTGAGTAAGGTTTAGAAGGGGGGTTGAACAAACCTTACCAATTTTTCTAATTTAGTCCTTATAAAAATATTACAGAGTTAATTACACAGCTATGTCCTTGAGGGACAACTAAGTTAGTTAATCATCAGAGTTAGCCACTCAACAGACTCAATAGAGCTGTTGATAGAATAACTCAGTTGTTTAGTCTAAACCTTAACTTGGCTGTGAAAATTTTTTCAGCGGAACACTTAACACCCTTGAATTTGATTTAGCTTTGTTTTAACACTTGATTTTAGCACTTAGTTATTTATCAATTGGATAGCAAATTATCAGCAGATATGAAATGAGTATGCAGAAATGTAAATATGCTGAAATGTAAATAACACAAGTGATTTTTATAGAGGTTCGAAGATGGGGTAATTCTTCTAATCCTCTCTTCTCCAACTCCTGGGGGAATACACTAAGTTATGATCAATTCACAAAGTGGTTATCAATCTAGAGACAAGTCTTGATCACACAGCTGACTTGCTCCTTGGACTCAGTCTGGAGATGCCTTGGTCACACAGTTGGCTTCTCGTCCGACTCAACTTCTTCTTCACGGGCGCGCTTTGCTACTTGACTCACTTTCTCAAGCTTCTTGGATTTGATCACGAAGTCCTCCAATTTCTTGAGACTGGTTCGACCTTGAACCTTTCTACAATCCTCCTTGGAAAGTAGACCCCTTTTGATTCTTCAAAAGTTTCCTCTTCAATAGTTTGAAGTTGTCTTTCCTTCACAGCTTTGTGTTGGATCGATTTCCTTCGGGATTTAGGCTTGAGGATTTTGCTTGAATATCTTGAGAATATTTTGCAGGTTACAGTTTGAATAATGCTTGTTCGTTTGTGGTTCAGGTAATCAAGGTAACCTTTTTTCAATGAAATTCCTCAGCCTTTTATAGTGAACTTTCAAAAATCTGCCCGTTGAAGAGATAGGCTAATTTTCAAAAGTCACTTGTGTTCGTTGGCTTGTATTTTCTTGGTCTTCAATCTTGAGATGTAGACCTTTCCTCGTATTAAATGCATGTTCAGCTTTTCAGGTTCTAACACGAGGTGCAGTGCTTCCCATTGGTTTATTCCTTTTGCACGCTTCTCGGACTGAGCACTTTAAGACCTGGCAGCATGGGTGTATTACTTGTTTAAGTAATGTTCTTGACTTCTGTGCAACGGATTCTTTTCAGTTAACTCCTCCTTGCAGCTGCCTTTTCCCCAGGTGACTTGAGTCTGCTCCAATCATTGAAAGACTCATCTGTCACTTCAACTTGTGGCATGGCTTCTTTTGAGTTGACTTGAATGACTCTACACATAGCTGTCCCTCAGTTGTTACATCTTCAGTCGAGTCCTTGGTCCTCTGTCTTGGCCATACTCAGTTGTTCCGCAGCGGAGTCTTCACTTCACTTCTTCAGTTGACTTCTAGTATTTCCAGGCATAACTGACTTGACTCAACTCATTCAGCCCTATCTATCTAAGTTTTACATGGCATTCATCAAAATCTACAAAATAATTTCCCAACAAACATGTTTCTTTTGGATATTGAGGTCACTTATTCGAAACTCTCTTATGACAGAAGTTGTTCAATTTTTTTGCCCTATTCACAAGAGCCAGGTTGCAAGTTACATATCTACTCACAAGTTTTAATTTTCAATCTTTAAAAAAAAAAAGCCAAGATACAACCCAAAACGGCAAAACCTCCCAAAAAAATATTGTGTTGTCAAATATATGAAAATAAAGTTGTGCTGCAAATGAAAAAAATATTTTTATCTCTCCACGTCTAAAAATAAACTAGCCTTTTGACATGGCTACCACGTCCAAGGGAAAGAAAATTTGTGTTTCCAGATAACAAAATAAATATAAGGTTTTATCACTTGCATTTGATATATTACACTAAAATTTAGCACTTGTATTTGGAAACATTGAAATCTCAATATGATGTTTCATTATTTTATGTTTCGATCAAAGAATTTGTTTTTGTAATATTGATAATTAGTTATTTTTAATTTTTTTTACGAATATAGAGGGCCCAATTTTTTCCGCATCGGGCCCTTCAAAAAATTGGAACGGCCCTGCAAAAACTTAATCGTACCTTTTCGAACTACTGAATCCATAATTTTTTACTAACATCTCGAACCCAGTTAATTTAAAATTCAAACTATCAAAAATTGAGAAAAATCTCCAAAGAAATGCGTATTTGAGAAGAGAGCGTGTGTTTGATGTGTATAGTGTAAGAAAAATGGAGTGGGTGTATACTTTGGGGTGCAAAATTGGGCTTATTTGGGAGAAGGATAAAATAGAAAATGCAATGAAGTGTATTAAGTAAATGAGTGGGTTTTTTAAAAAGTGTGGGAGTCTATCTAGAAGGGGGTGTATTTAGACGTAAAAATTAATGTTTAGAGGTTCAACAAGCTAAACTCGTCGAGTTTTGGGTTCAAGTTGGGTGCTCAATTAAGACGGAGCACGGTGAATTTCATGTCTAACTTTTGTTTGACGAGCACAAATGTTAGGAAATTTATTCTATAGATTTAGATGATGCTTAAAAAACTATATATTAGGGTGTTGGCATCCCTGTTTCCATGTAATTTCTATATTTGTAATAGTTATGACTTATGTTGACTCAAAAGCAGCCAAATAGAATTGCAGAAGACTTGTTGACATGGTATCAGAAGACTCGCAAGTGAATGGGGGAAATTCAGCTGACTCATAGATGAGTACCTTGATAGAAGACTCTCAGCAGAATACCAGCCAAGTCTAGCAGAAGACTGACAGCATAGTGAGATAGAAGACTTTCTTAGAAGACTCAAGTATTAGTCACAAAGGGGTAAATCAGCTCAAGGATTAAGACAATTGAAGAAATTTGTTGCACTGTGTCCAAAAAATATTTGCATTAATATCATCGAAGGACGATGATTGACCATAAAAGTGCAATACATTTATGAAGGCAATGAGGTTTAACCTATTAAAGAACACCTCTAAAGTGTCATTTTCAAAAAATTGCAGAGGCATAAGAATACAAGGAAAGGTCAACTTCAAAACTGCAAGAAAAGACATCCCAACTGTCCAACGGTTAAATTTGAATTTGTCTATCTCTTCTACGGACAAAATTCAAATCCACACTATAAAAGCCGAGGATTTTTTAGAGAAACACACGAGACATAAGACACAAACGAGCAAAACCTGCAAATATTTGAAAATCTCTCTCGAGCTAAATATGCGATCCCCAAGATTCATTAAGAACACGTCATCCTACACTTTTAGTGAAAGATTGAAGTTGTTTCAATAATTGAAGAGGAAAATCTGTGAAAACAATCTAGGGTCTACATCGCCTTGAAGTCAAGGTGTGACGCCCCGAATTTTAGCGACATGAGATACGACGTTGTTTAGTGATTTATTTATTTGGTTAAGTAACACGAACCTATTATTAATGAAACGCGACCCGACTTTTATTAATTTCTTTCAACGTCAATTATGCTTTCCTTGTTTTTAGCCTAACGATTTATATTCTCCTCTAGCATTATTACTTGATAGGTTAACTACGACTTTAGAAATATTAGACCCTTGAAAATTTAGGAGTACATTTCGACCATTATCCAAATATTTCATCTTATTCTATAATTCATCCCAATCAACTTCCAATTTATTTTTGGAATACACATTTCTTATTTCACATCTTTATTTTAAATTTCTAAATATTTAATTATGGATATTTATACATTTTATATTTCCTCAATTTTATAAAGAAAAGAAAACCAAATATGTCTTTTTTTCTATTTTTCGGAAAATACGCTTTAAATAGGGAGGTTATTCATATTTTTTTTTAAAAGCCTTCATCTTAGAATTTTCCTACAATCCAACTATCACAATTGGTCAAACAAATAAATTTTAAATCCCCCTCCCCCCCAAAAAAAACTAGCTTTTGGCCAATTGTCCCTAAGGAAGTAACCTAGTTATTATTTTATGTCCTAATTTTCCCCAATTATCATCCTAACTCATCATTTAACCAAAACAAAACAAAAAAAATTCTCCCAATTCCTACACATAGAATCGGTCATTACAAGATTTAGGGAGAAAAAATTCATCTCATCCTCCTACAACTCTCAAACTCTCCCAACACAATCTCACTCAACACTTAAACACAGGAACACAAAATTCCTCTTCATTTTACTCTCATAGAATCAAAATTTCCAACAACTAAGGTAAGAAAATTCTTCTCTTCCATTTTCATTTTTATCCTCTTGAAACTTCCAACATCTACCTCCAATTCCTAACATGATGAATCCTTCTTGTTGAGGTGCTCCTAGAGGAATTTCTTGAAGAATTAAGAGACTTAGACTAGATTACAAGCTTCAAGTGGAAATTCAAGACTGTAGGTCCCAATGGGTGTAAGTAATGTTTAGAAGGGGGGTTGAATAAACCTTACCAACTTTTCGATTTTAGTCTTTTTAAAATATTACAGAGTTAATTATACAGCTATGTCCTTGAGGGACAACTAAGTTAGTTAATCGTGAGTTAGCCACTCAACGTACTTTCGATAGAGTTTGAAAGAATAACTCAGTTGTTTAGTCTAAACCTTAACTTGGCTGTGATAAGTTTTTCAGCGGAAGACTTAACACCCTTTAATTTGATTTAACTTAATTTTAACACTTGGTTTTAGCACTTAGTAATTTATCAGTTGGATAGCAAATTATCAACAGATATAAAATGAGTATGCAGAAATGTAAATATGCTGAAATGTAAATGACACAAGTAAATTTTATAGAGGTTCGAAGATGGAGTAATTCTTCTACTCCTCTCTTCTCCAACTCCTGGAGGAATCCACTAAGTAATGATCAGAGTACAAAGTGGTTATCAGTCTAGAGACAAGTCTTGATCACGTAGCTGACTTGCTTCTTGGGCTCAGTCTGGAGATGCTTTGGTCACACAACAAGCTTCCCAGGCTCGACTCGGCTTCTTCACGGGCGGACGCTTTGCGCACTTGCTGCACCTTACTTTCTCAAGCTTCTTGGATTTGATCACGAAGCCCTCCAATAACTTGAGATTGGTTCGACCTTGAACCTTCCTACAATCCTCCTTGGAAAGTAGACCCCTTTTGATTCTTCAAAAGTTTGATCTTCAACAGTTTGAAGTTGTCTTTCCTTCACAGCTTGGTGTTGGATCGATTTCCTTCGAGATTTAGGCTTGAGGATTTTGCTTGAATAACTTGAGAATATTTGCATGCTACAGTTTGAATATTGCTTGATATCTCAGGTGTGCAAGGTAACCTTTTCTCAAAGTGATTCCTCAGCCTTTTATAGTGAACTTTCAAAAATTGCCCGTTGAAGAGATAGGCTGATTTTCAAAAGTCACTTTTGTTCGTTGGCTTGTCTTGTTGCAGTCCGTGATGTTGATATTTCCTCGTATTTAATGTATTGCAGCATTGCAGCGTTTCTGACACTTGGTGCAGTGCTTCCCATTGGTTTGTTCCTTTTGCACACAACTGGAACTAACACTTTATCTCTGACAACTTTAACAGGTTACTATTCTTAGTAACATTCTTTACTTTCATCAATGGATCTCGTTCAGTTGTCTTGACTTGACTGCAGTCTTTTATTCCCCAGGTGACTTTGAGTTAGCTTCCAATCAATGGATGACTCATCTGTCACTTCAACTTGAGACTTGGCTTCTTGAGTTGACTTAACTGACTCTTCATACAGCTGTTTCACAGCCAATACTCCTTCAGTTGAGTTCTTGACTCTTCTTCTTGCCTATACTCAGTTGTTCCTCAGCGGAGTCTTCACTTCAGTCTTTAGTTGACTTCTTGTATATCCAGGCATAACTGACTTGACTCAGCTTATTTAGCCCTATCTATTACAATAAGAATTACAAGGAAAATGGGGTGCCAACTTTTTAGTTTAAGTTTTACATGGCATTCATCAAATTTAAGTTTTACATGGCATTCATCAAAATCTAAACAATAAATTTCCCAACAAAGACTACACATTTTTAAGGTGAGAAAATTATGGTTTTAGTATTTTTTTTTCTCTTGACAACATGAAGAATTAAATTTTGACTCAAGGATATGAATTTTTGGAGCTTAGGGGATGACCTACACCATCTCAAGTTGAGGTTAGAAGCTTGAAGGAAAATTTCCATTTTTAGAGACTACTTGAAGACATTGAGGTATGTAGTAGTCATTTGGTCCTAGTATATTTTCTTTGGACTTGAGACTTTAATTTTAACACCAAAATATAGTTTGGATACCATTTAGGGGCTGACCTTCAAGAGCTTAAGTCAAGAAGTTGATACAAGGAAGAATACTCCATTTTAGATCAACCCGAGAAACTACTACGAGGTGGGTGAAAAATCTTTCGAAAATTGGCAAATGATTTTGATAAAATGCATGCAGTACATGAAAATATTTTAAATTAATATATATACATATATATAGGGGATCCAATGAGACCACATATTATAGTGAGACAATGTGGACTCATCTTAACCCTCATTTATCTATATCAATGGCTAAGATAAATAGGGGTTAAAATTACATTTAACATTTAATTAAGGCAAAATAAGGGTATAATTGTCAAAACAAACATATGGGGGACCATCCAAATATGGAATCAGTTATTAGGAGAGAGAAAATCACGTGGGGAGAGAGAAAATCGCGAGAAAATTGCGCTGGAGAGAGAAAATCACGCATGTGCTCTGCCATGCAGTATGTTGTACATTTATCATATATTTGATGTATACTTAACACTATTTTACTGCATATTAAAATGGTCAAACAAAAACATGTGGGGACCGTGAATCAAGGAATCGGTTATTGTAACACCCCATAATTTTCTATTTAGATAAATTCTGTATGGATTTAGATATTTTTAATCCTGACCCGATATAAGAAAATTTCCAGGTTTATTTATTCAACTGGCCCAATGTTTTATTTTAAAAGTCAATTTGATAAAGCCCATATGAATTTTTTTTTTTTTGGATTTGAAAACATGCGGTGTATTTACTTTTAGATTAGAAAGTCTTATTTTGGATAAAACAAAATATTTTCACACATATCCAATAGCTTTTTCACAAAAATTTAACCTAATACATAGCATAGTAAACCTGGACTCCAAGCCTATATCTAGATAATATTCTCAATTATTTCAAAGACGTTCAAAAACAATTCTCTCCACACCACCCCACCGCCACGTTCACGACCAAGGAAATCCAAGAAAACAATTTCGGTTTATCAACTTTACCCAAATTTTGAAACCATGAATATAGCTCCAAACATCTCACAAGAAACTCATGAACAATTTCGGAAAGTTCTCAAACCGAAACCAACCAAAAATCGAACCCAGGACGACGCTGTCGCTTGTTCGCTGTTGTTGGCATAACGCTCTACTTCTTGCCATCGGGCCTCGTTCTTTGGTGTGGTGGTGGCGGGGTAGAAAGAGAGAGTCGGAGGGTGAGATGAAAGAGATTTAGATTTGGTATAATAAAAAAAAAAAGGGGATTTGGAGAGGCGTGATGAAAACGGGAATAAAAGGGGCGACTTTGATGGATTTTAATGTTGAGATCTTGAGAAAGAATAAGGGAGTGGATGAGAAGAAGAGGGGGAGATGTGAAAGAATTCTTGTTTTTGGGAGAAAAGTGAAAGAAGAAGAAGGAGAGTTCACGAGAAAGAGGGAAGGGTCGATGGAAATTTTAACAGGGAAGAAGAAGATGATGAACCGGGGTTAGTTTCCATTTTGTACAATTAGGGATTCAATCCCACTTTTCCAGAAAATCATAGTTATGCCCCCTTCAGATTTTTGAACCTTTCAAATATAGCCCATGATTCAATCACCTAGAGATTTGACCATCAATTCAATCGTTTCCCATTCTTTCTTTCCAAGATTAGTTAAGTCAAATTCAAGATTTAACCCTATTTTTCTTTCGAAATTAGCCGATTTCTTATTATTTGCAAAATAGCCCCTTTTCTCCAAATTGTTGATTAATGATGGCATTTTAGCCAGATTCTAATATTGACTAATCCCATTCAATGTATTCATATTCTTTACTTTTTAAACTCGATTTCCATATAGTCATGTATTAAATTAAATCTTTTTCCATATGTAGGAAACAAATATTTCAAGGTCTAGAATTTCAAGCTTAAGCAATTTCATATATTCCAAGTTTATGAACTACATATTCAGGTGGGGATATTCTATTCACTTATTGTTTGTCGCTATTAAATGCTTCGTATATGTGTAATTGTTTATGTGCAAATGTGAAAATAAATTATGTTAGCCTGGGGTCAAGAAGATCAGGATCAAAAGTATCCTCGGGGTGAACCCGCAGATGTTATATTAGTCCAAGTCATAAGAAGGTCCGGGATTGGAAGCATCCTCGGGGTGAACCCGCAGTACTTAGTCAGGGGCTGTAAGAAGGTCCGGGATCAAAAGTATCCTCGGGGTGAACCCGCAGTACTATAGAGTAACTGGCCAGTCAGAGTGAAAAGTAAATTTACATGTTGAATGTTTATGATTATGCCTATTGTTGTATTTAATCTTGACAAACATGTCCTCACTGGGCGAGTTGAAAGCTCACCCCATATTTATTAATACTTTTCAGGTTAAGGAGCCCGAGCGTTGACTGAAGGCGATGGATGCGAAAAAAGATAAATTTTAGCTAATTTGAATTTTTGGAAAATACTATTTTGTCAATAATTTGGGTTAACGTTAATAGTTAGTTTTATTTTAGAGAACACAAAAGTTGTGTTTTGCATTAATTTACTTTTTTACTTGAATGCAAAAATTTAATTTTAGGCTATGTTTCATAAAATGATTTCTTTTATCGAATTACTTAGGTTTTAGTTATTTTTGGTGGTAACAAGTGGCACATCAAAAATTTTATAATTAAACTATGTTATTTAAAATCAAAGTAGTGCAGTGGAAGCGTGGTGATATTTTTGGGTTTATTAACAAAATGGTTCTACTTATTTTTGAGATGTGTCTTATACGAACGATTTTAAATACATATTCTTACTAAATTAAGTTACTCCTATATTTTGAAAACTGGGGCGTTACAGTTATAGATAGAGAGAGAATCACACTCATTAACATGTGGGACCGGATAGAGCAACCGTGGGCCGGCCGGCTGGCATCTTGTCCACCGGCCAACTTCGATTTCGGGCCAGGCCGGGCTGGCCCAAGACCTCTGCGGGCCTCTATTTTTTAGGCCCATCCTGGCCTTCTATGGGCCATCGGGCCACCGGGCCAAAATGACCCGAATTTAATATTTTTTTTAAATATGTTTTAAATGTATGTTAATATGTTTATTTAAATTATAAATTAGATTGTAACACTTACTAGAACTTAAAAGTTATACTTATATCAGTATATTTAATTTAAATTAATAAAATGATGTGTTTTTTTTTTTTCTCA
Source organism: Rehmannia glutinosa (assembly GCA_016081115.2). Classification (NCBI taxonomy): domain Eukaryota; kingdom Viridiplantae; phylum Streptophyta; class Magnoliopsida; order Lamiales; family Orobanchaceae; genus Rehmannia; species Rehmannia glutinosa. The sequence continues at coordinate 83,645 of JABTTQ020001822.1, read as the reverse complement.
AAACGATATTATTATAAAGGAAGAGCTCCAAGAACAATTACAAATCGTGAGTCCACTGACTCAATTTCAAGGAATGACCAATAAAGGCATTCACAGAGAAACAACAGGCAAAATATGGGGCCAAATAATTCAAGGAATGACCAATTTGAAGGAATGATCAACTGAACTACCGAGTACCCAGAGCCACAAGGAAATTATACATACATGCATACATATATATATTATGAAGGGAAATGTCGGGCCAAAAAAGCCCGAAAAAACCGGGCCAAATATGGCACGAGCCCGACGGGCCATCGGGCCACTTGGGCCGGGCCAAATAGGCCCGGTTCTTTTTGGGCCTCCAATTTTAAGGCCCAGCCTGGCCTTAACTCAGGGCCGGTCGGGCCGGCCCATTGGGCCGGGCCTAAATTGCCAGCTCTAACTGTGGATTAAGTAAATCAGTTATAGAGAGAGAGAGAAAATCACGCTCATTATTGTACTGTATATTTAACATATATTTAATCTATATTTAACACTATTATGTTGTATATTTAACATATTTGTACTGCATATTACAATTGTCAAACAAAAATATAAGTATACAACAAAACACATATAAGTATACAGCACATATAAGTATACAACAAAAAAATAAGTATACATCAACATAAATCATACATAAAAAATTAACTACTTATACAGCAAAACACATATAAGTAAATATCCAAAAACATATAAGTGTACAATAATCCTAACTGCCTCCTTGTAGGCCCTCGTTTTCTCCACGTCAGCATCGTCTTCTTCACCAATCCTCCAACCCTGTCCTTTATTTTGAAACCCCAAAAAATATCTCTCGAACTCGGCACTCCGATCGCCTTCTTCAACAAAATACTCGGCTAACTCCTCCACCATCCCCAAATCAAGCATATACTCGTTCAGTACCGGCGGAGAGATGTCGAACCAGATGAAACAGTAGGTGTATCTCATCTCTTTACAGAAAACTGAGTCTAAATCTCAGATCGACTCCCCGAACACGTCAATCTCCGGGAATAATTACTCAAAAATCAAGCCTCACACTTACTGAAAAACACAGCGGGCCTTCCTTCCCTGTCAACATTTCCCCCTCTATTTTTCTTCTCTGTACATTACTCCTACTCTTCGTTAGTCCTAAAAAATAAGTCCAGTGATGAAACATTCCAAAATCCATCACCACTCACATACTCACAAAAAACCAGCAACAACAAATATTGGCATAAAAAAGAAAAAAAAAGTTAATAACTTTCTCTAGGAGTGAAAATTAGTCAACACATCAACTCCTGAGGAGAGCACAATTTCTTGCGGAGCTTCTGAGAGAAAAGCCTGCAAGAATCCATGCTTAGGTCCATCGCGGCTGACAATGCCATAAACGCAGTCGCGTCCTCCATGGAAGGGGAAATTGAGGAGTCGTCGGTTGGGGGGATATGAAATTTCCAAAATTAAATGATATTAAGTAATTACACAATTACAATGCTACCCTTTTCAGATTTAAAATAAATCAAAAATATTTATTAAATTGGGTAAATCTCAACCATCTAAAATTACAGATTTGTGGACATGATTAGTCTATATTGTCTCACTCTAATTATCTGGTCTCATTTGATTCAATCACTATATATATATATATATGTATATATATATATATATTACACGTATTTTTTTGATATGTATCAAGTTCAAGAAATTTCACAAAACTGAGCATGATTTTGATTTCTTCCACAATAGGGACATAATTGCATATATATCTTAATTTCTTGTTCATCTCTTGATTAATGTATTAATAAATATGTTATATGCTCAAAATCATGTTCTATGCTTGATATATATTCTGGAAAGTATGACTTTGGTGGCTCAAAAGCTACCTTTAAAACCGTAGGCAAGTGCACCTATCGTTTTATAGTATAGATTACTTGAGTACCGAGTGTCATTCCCACGAGGATTATAAGTACTAATAATTACCGTCTTTTTGTTATTTAATCTAACAATTTTCAGAGTTTTTGTTTGATAAAGAATCTAAATTATCGAAGTGTAAAAATGAAGTAAAATTTGTAGAATAAGAAATCAAGAGATAGAAGTGTGTTTGAATGTAAATCCCTCTAGAATGTTATTGTGATTTGACAAGTTAAAAAATCAACCATAAGCCCTTAAGCAAAAACCAACCTCTTTTAATAAAATCTCATGTTATGTGGACCGTAGAAATTCCCGATTTAAGTTAATCCCTTTCTCAAGGCGAAAAACTCCTAATCTCAAGTTGATTAACTGAAATCTCTTTCTAGTTAAAACCCCCAAGATTGCATTATAACGATTTATGAATTCCCATATTAGGTTTGACCCTAATCCAGAAGATTTATGTCGTCCTATATCTAGGATTGCATGCAACTCTTTTCACTTATACAATTTCTTTTTCACCATAAATCTCTCGATTACCCGATGAAGAAAAGATATCAAATTAATATACCGGAAATATTAACTCAAATGAGATAAGCATGATATAAGTGAATCACACAAGACATGATGATTTAATTAAAAACATACAAACCTCAATCACAAATCCATTCTAGAGTTCATTACACTCAAACACTAGGAGTTTAGCTACTCATGATCTTGATAAAAGAGTAAATTACACAAGAAGATGTAAATATTATAGACATGGTGTACTTATCTCTCTCAAAATCTCAATTGACTTCTTTCTTGAATGATGATGTTGCTCCAAGCCTTCTTCTCCAATATTGCCCCAAGCTTTCTCCTCCAAGACCCCTTGATCCCAATTCTACTTAATGAAATGAATACAATGAATATTTCCTGAGTATCTAATGAATTCTCTCCCAACTTCAACCCTTGGCTTTTATAGGCAATCAATACATTGATAGTACTCTCTTTTGTTAAACAATTGCCTCCATTTTCCTTGTTGGTTGGTGAATTCTTGTATTCAAGTGATGAGGGAGGGGACATGCAGACATGTTTCAGCAAAATAGGGTGTTAAAAGTGTACAAAAGTGGCCAAAATGGGTTGGTTGGTGAGTTTTCCCCAAATTCCGAAAGAAAAGTTGCAAAAAGAGGTCTCGGACACGCCAGAAAAGTGTTGGGCGACGCCACGGCCAGGCCGTCTTTGCAAAAAATCGAAAATGGGCTCGACATGGCGTGTTGTACACAACACGGCCAGGCCGTGTTGTATGACACGGCCGTGTTGTCTTACGACACGGCCAGGCCGTGTTCGGGTCTGTTTTCGCAAAAAATTGAGTTTTTAGCTCCGTGAACACGGCCGTGTTGCCCGACACCCCTGCCCGTGTTGGACCAAAAGGCCCCGAAATGACGCGCGTTTGGCTTGGAATTTCGAGCGTTTTTGCATCCTTAAACTCCCGGTATGTTTTGACATGAATCCATGGTCCGAAATTCACCAAAATTAGCCCCGAATGGTCAATCTACATCAATAAAAGCACCTCGGAGTAATATGAACTATGTATAATCAAAAATTTACAAAACTAACAATAAAATAACTCGAATTCTACTCAAATATACACATAAAACGTGCATAAAAAGACCCTTATCAGACTTTGTGCTCGAGTTTGAACAAATATGTCATTTATGTAATTTTTGCAAAGTTGAGGACTAAACCATAAATTCGAAAACTGTCCAAGGACCAATCTGTAAATTTCGAAATTTTGGAGTGTATTAATCGTAAAATTTAATATTTTAAGTTAATAATAAAATTTTAAAGGTTTTGAGATAAGAAAACCCATCCTTGGAATTTTAGGAACTCAAATGTAGAAATTTGAAGTTTAAGGGCCAAAAATTTAATTTTTGAAACTGTCCAGGTACCCTCTGGAAATTTTCGAAATTTTAAATTCCTCAACCTGAAAAACTTATATTTTGATAAATTTTAAAAGGTTAAAGTGGTTTGGGTTGAGAAAATCGATTTTTGAAACTTTAAGTACTAAAGTGTAAAAATTCCAATTTCAAAGACCAAAATGAAATTTCCAAAAAAATGTACGTCTCGGACACCTGGGAATTTACATAACCTTATTTTTATAATATTTTTAACTTATGGTTCAAGTTTCAAAACAAACGAACACCAAATAAGCCCTAAAGGACAAAAATCGAATTTTGCACTAGAAATGGAATTTATGAAAGTTAAAGGACTTAAACGGCACCTTTTTCAAAACTACTTTTGTCCCAATATACTAATGTCCTATGTGACATTTTAAAATTAGAATGACATCAAAATCCCTCCCGGTTTGTGAGATCCAAAAATTTTAAGTTCGGGACCGAAAATGACATTTTTGACAAAAGAAAGGACCAAACTGAAATTTTTTCAAAATCTCGACCCAAACCCTTTGAAAACTGAATCTTTGAACAATTTTAAGAATTTAGAAACTGACCTTACATTTTTCCGAGATCGATACTAGGACTTATTCAATTTTTGACTCGATAAGTACTTTTTCCAAGAAATGGGACTATTTACAAAAATTTCCTTTTATCAAGGATACCAAAATAAAATATTTTCTTCTCTATATTCCTAAAACTTATTTAATGATGATTTAATTATGCTTCCATATTTTTTCTTGAAAATCCCCGGACTATACGCACTTACTCGACTACCTAGTTGACATTCCGTACTTGTAATTATTTTTCTGCTTGAGTCAACTTGGTGTGTCGAGCTCACAGTCGGAATGGATACGTCGGGGATGGAACAGGGTAGTTCGGCTGCTATTCCACTCTACGGCCCCACCGTCCTAATCCCGCAAATGAGGGACGTAGTTTGTCCAAGAAAAGCGGGTCGTAATACTTGAGGTATAATCGCGATTATGACAATCCGGGCCTAGCTAGCTCTATTGTGGATTTGTCTTTGCCTATGGAGCGATAAGGTGACAGTCTTGGACCATCTTGCTTGGGGAGTTACAAGGAAGAACGAAGGAATTCTTTGCGATCCACACGATTAGAGTTCCTCGGACCCGTTTGGTTGGCGTCACACTCCGTGCGCAACCACTACTTGCTTGGGTTGGCGTTACACTCCGTACGCAACCACTACTTGAATTACTTTCTTGGGTTGGCATTACACTCTGTACGCAACCATTACTTGCTTGGGTTGGCGTTACACTCCATACACAACCACTACTTGAACTATTTGCAAGCATTCATAGTGCTTGAATGATCATGAACTATTTTCATCAAACTATATAAAGCTATATTATATTAAATATCATGTTGCTTGTGAATCGAGTGTGACGCACGCATCATGAATCATGCATTCTTCATATAATTGTTTTCCTGCATCTATATAAGCCACACTTACACGCGATCACCCATCCACTGAGAATTTTTATCTCACCCCACCTTTTTCAACGGCCAACTAATGATCCACCATATTATGAAGATGTCAACGAAGATAACCAAGCGACGGAGTAATCTCTAGACTTAGTTCGTCAGTCTAACCTTTAAAAATGCTTATGCTTTGATAACGGACAATTTATTTCATTCGATATAATAGCGGGGCGTAGGACCTCTTTCGCTTAGACAATTGGATTGTAATAGTATTTCCGCTGCGACTATTGACTCTATTTCCGAGAGGTTATGAAGAACTATGTCTATTCGAGAATTATTATTAATATTTGGTGGATTATATTTTTAGAAGGGAGATCTGGCAAAAGTTAGCCGTTGCGTAGCGACTCCAAATTTCTGGGGCGTTACACAAGGGGTGCAATAAGGTTCCTGTCGAGCCAAGAAGCTGGTCTGTGGGAAGGCTTTGTGAGCAAATCATGCAATCCAGAGAGGTGAAATAACTAGAAGCAGTCTAGTGAAGAGTTGCCTCCCATTAGTAGTTGATTGTCTGATCAAGACTACTAGGACTGTTGTAATTTGTAACAAAAGTCACATGTTACTTAGTGGATTCCTCCTGGAGTAGGATAAGAGTATAGTAGATGAATTACCCAATCCTCGAACCAGTATAAATATTATGTTTTAATTCTACATTACTGCACTTTATTTTGCATTATCTTTATTGCTATCCAAATCTGCATAATAACTCTCTAAAACATATTAAGTGTAGATTGACAGAACTCACAAGGGTGTAAGTATTCCGCTGATTTAAATGGAAAATAATTTTATAAGCAGTTGCTATTTTTTCAGCTGAGTTATTCTACTAACATCATTTTCAAGAGAACTGCTGAGTTGTTTACTCTCTTGCTGAATATCAACCCAACTATCTGAAAGGACTTAGTTATTTTCTTTAAAACTCTGATTTATAAAATCTAAAAATTACAAAGTCTACTCAATCCCCTTCTATACTTTACCTGACAAAGTGGGTGTTTGGCTCAACTTATTTAAAAAATTACAAAGTCTACTCAATCCCCTTCTACTCTCCAGTTAAACAAAGTGGGTGTTTGGCTCAACTTATTTAAAAAATTTTAAAAGCCCCTACCTCTGATAAGATTTTTTTAAAGCTTATAGGATATTATATCGTATATTAAAAATAAGTTGTAGAAATATTTGGATAAAATAAGACGATGTATCTTTTAAGATGTTAGTAATGACAATTTCGTAATTAAAATAGCCAAAATTAAAGGAGGTTGTTAAAATAAGATATTTTTTTTTTGACAAAAAGTTGGGATTCTCCACCTTTTCTAAAAAAACAGCTTATAAACTCCTAAAATCTAATTTTATGTGCTTATAAGATTTTTTTTAAAAAAAATTACCAAACAAATTTGAATCTTATAAGATGTTTTGAAGAGTTTATAAAGTCAGCAAACACTGCATAAATTCATTCCAAATTCGTTCTATTGTCATCGACCAAACTAATATTGTAGTAACAATGTAACACACTTAAAAGGATGGTAAAAATGAATTGAGCTAGAACTAGAGGGACTACGGTGAAAACTTATTCATCGATTTTGAAAATAGTTTAGTCATTTTCAATTTATTTGTGAGCATTTTTCAAATGGATTTTTAACTAAAAGTCCAGTTTCATAAACAAAGATGTTTGACGGTTAATTTAGAATAATTATGTTTTGGAAATTATAGAAGTTATAATTGAAGGCTTTCTGAAAAGTATTTTTTATGCACTTAATGGAGTCGAGTGTGAAAAATTGAATCTGGAGAGGCCAAAGTGCTATTTATTGTTCCTCGAACATTTGAAAGTAGATAAACGGATTGAGCTGCGGAGTAGGACTGCAGAAAATAGAACCCCTGGAGCCGCTGCTCGTCCTCCAAAACACACACACAAAAAACTTTCTCCTCCTCTTCCTAAGAGTCCTTTTTATTTGCATTTTTGGCCGCCCAACCCTCGGAAACTTGTATCTATAAGAATGGAAGTTGGAGAACGGTGAACATCTTTCAAGTTTTATTTTGTTGTTGAATAATCTCACAATTGCTCAAATATCTTACTTTCCCTTTATTTTGTCCTTTTTTTTGTGTAAAGCTTGTTTTCAGTTATATTGGAATTAAATTGACCAATCAGTATTCTATATATTGAAACTTGATGGGTTGGGGGTTCTACAAGAGCCCAATTAGCTCTCTGTGTGTGTGTGTGTGTGGAGACGCTAGTAACAATGACACTTGAAGGAAATCATCTACATAAATCATTAATAACAGCTTTAGTCTTGTAATGAGGATGGATGCCCGTGTTTTTATTTTCTTGACCCATTTATTTGAGATGCATAAGTATTGCTATTTACAGCCATAGAAAAGGAAAACGACCTTCATCTCATTTTCAGCGACTGCTGTCAATAATTTGATGTTCTTGTTCAGTTAACATTTTAGAGTGATACAGTCTCCATCTTCTTTGTTATTAGAAGGCACCATGAAGGAAATCAAGTTTAAGTGTTTGGTAAAGGAAGACATGTGGACATCATCTGACGTCGTTTGGAGACCCAGAGTTGAATTTCCTATGCTGGCACATTCCCCAAGCCAAATATATAGAAAACGTACAGCAAAGCTTAGGTCTCGTACTAGAAGAAGACCGGTTGCTCACTTATTTCACTCATGGACGGGGAAGAGAGCTCAAAGATTTCTCATTTCACCTTTATTAAGAGGTATTACTTGTATTCCTAGTATTCTTTTCATGTGAAGTTTTATTGCAAATGTTGCTGAACACTCAAATGCTTCCAGTGGTTTCACAGATGAAGAGAAGATTGTCAAAAGTTGTGGAAGTGACTCTTTGTCATCGAAGTTCTTCTTAAATGATTGCCAAAATTCTAGTGTTAGGATGAAATCACATTTGGGTGAAACTTTTTCAATAAGAGACCAGGTTGTCGAGGAGCCTTGGCTATTGCAGTCATCCGTTGACTCTCCACGAGTAGCAGGCTTTGATAGTTTAAGTGATATTGATAATGAAAAAGAAATTTTGAAGTGCTCTAATGGTGACATTCAAAAGTCAAAACTCTTAAATCAATCCAGACTTAGTGAGGATTTCAACCATAAGTCTGATTATGAAGTGAACGAAAATAACAGTTCTGAGCAGTATGATGCTTTATTAACATATCATCTAGTCGAGGAGCCTTGGATATTTGAATCCTGTTTAGTTCCCTCTAGAGCTGAGATGGTTTCAAATGTGTTCAGGAACGAATCTGATAAAGATCAGGTCACTCAGTCAGCACTTAATGAGCAGCATCAGCCTATACCTGAGAACCTGCTGCATGAGGAGGAAAGCAGTGTGATGACGAAGGAGGACTATGTTTCCACTGTTATATTGATCAATTCTTCCATATGTACCATTCAGAGAATTGCTGTTTTAGAAAATGATAAACTGGTTGAACTATTATTGGAGCCTGTAAAAACCAATGTGCAGTGCGATAGTGTATATCTAGGAGTAGTAACGAAGCTAGTTCCACACATGGGTGGTGCATTTGTAAATATTGGCAGCCCAAGGCCATCTTTCATGGATATAAGGCCCAATAGGGAACCATTTATATTACCATTGTTGCCTAGTCCTATGAAGGAAAGAGAGGTACATGGCTCCATATTTGATAAATCTGGAGAGCAGGTGGATTTTCCTGAAAATGAAGCCTTCTCTAATGGAGTTGAAGAACCAGATGAGGTGGAGTATGACCAAAGTGAAGATGAGTTCATCAATGATGAGTTTGAAAGTCATGAGAGCCCTTTTCATTTTGATGTTTTAGAAGTTATTAAGGAAAATGTAAATGGTGCTGTTGTCAGACATGACAGTGAGGTTGATAGACAGAGATTCTTAGAACAGCTAAATGGAGACGTGGACCAGCTGCAGACTGAAAGTGTGGACCAGGATGCCGATGTTAAGGTTATAGGCACAGAAGAAAATAAGTGGGCACAAGTTAAAAAGGGCTCTAAGATAATTGTACAAGTTGTTAAGGAAGGACTGGGTACAAAAGGCCCGACATTGACTGCTTATCCAAAGCTGAGAAGCAGATTCTGGGTATCTAATATTCGGTCACTTCAATTTCTATTTATGCTCCAAGATGTTTTTTTTTTTCAAGCAAGCCCAGATAATAAGTTTTTCTAATTGTCCTTCATGCTGCAGGTATTGATGACTCGCTGCAACAACATTGGAATTTCAAAGAAAATCGCTGGTGTTGAGCGAACACGATTACGGGTTATAGCAAAAACTTTGCAGCCTCCTGGATTTGGGCTCACTGTAAGGACAGTTGCTTCTGGTCATTCATTAGAGGAATTGCAGAAAGATTTGGAAGGTCTTCTATCAACATGGAAAAGTATAGTGGACCACGCGAAATCTGCAGCTCTTGCTGCCGATGAAGGTGTTGATGGAGCTGTTCCCGTTATGTTGCATAGGGCAATGGGTCAAACACTCTCAGTTGTCCAAGATTATTTTAATGAGAAGGTGACTGTCAATAATTTCTCTGAGTGGATGCAATTTTAATGTTCTACATTGAATCTATCTTTTCCTGTATTCTTTTGTTAATCGAACTTGTAAATCATGCATCTAAGCTGTTTATGTTTGCATATTTTCAGGTGAAGAGCATGGTAGTTGATTCTCCACTGACATATCATGAGGTATGCAATCCAGTAACTTAGGCAAAGCTAAAGGAATTATTTGTTCTAAAAATATGCAACTTTTGCTTAATCTATTTTTCACATTTTACTAAAGGTCATTGCGGAGTGGTATATCTCCCCCAGGACCCCCCTAGCTGTATCTTAGGTCATAAACATGCATTAGATTCTTAAGATGTTTGTAAAGATTTTTGTTTGGCCTACTAAGTGCTAACCATCTTATGAGCGGAGAGCTTGGTTACTTTACCCAGTTAGCTACATCATTATCTTATCTGCATTATGAGGACAACGACATTTCTTATATACAGTTCTCATTTTAGAGAGGATTTATTTGCTATCATGTGCATTTAGTGAGAAACTGAGAAATCAATTAATTGGCAACTCTAGCTCATCATCAAGAAGTTCATGATATATTATGCTTAAATGTGGGGGAAAGGATTGTTGCAACAATTTCAGTGGGCAATTGACTTGTGGATCTAAAAGGGTGAGGTATATGGAATTTTGGCAACAATTAGCTTGTCTATCTGAAAGGATGATTGAATTATGTTCTGGCTAACAGTCATCTCTAAAACTGTAAAGGAAAAGGATGACTATGTTAGCTTTGTGAACAATCGGCTAGTGCATCTGTATAGATGGTTCCTTTTTCTTGAATACTAAATCTGGATTTTAATATTAAGTTGTTTTTACTCAAAATACTAGTTGAATTCCGTCATGGTATATACCAGGTTACCAACTATCTTCAGGAGATAGCACCCAATCTTTGTGACAGAATTGAGTTATACAGCAAAGGGACTCCCCTTTTTGATGAATACAATATTGAGGAAGAAATCAATAACATTCTCAGTAAAAGGTTAGCAAAATATTGTTTTTGAACATGGTCATCTTTTTTGCAGATTGAACAATATGCTCTCTCTCAAGGCTATTAGAAGTCTGCTCTGATTCCTTTCTAAATACCGTGATATGATTTCTTGTAATGTTGATGTGCTTCAATGTGGATTAGTTGTTAACAAACCTCTTTTGTGTCTGTAATTCTGTATGTCTCTTTAGATCTGTGGAAGACTGAAACTGGGTTTTCAGCCACTACAACTGTTTGGACCTGAATTGTTACTAGGTTGAAAGAACTCCATAGAATACTTTAATTCCGTGTGAAACTGTCTAGTGTTCTAGAAGAACGAGAACATTATCTTGTTTCCAACTTTCCTGCAATACCGAATATACCTCACTCAGTTTTGGCAAAATGAGATTTTTTCTCATGTGTGTTAATATCTCGAAGAATCACCATGAGATGGCTTGCTCAGTGTTGGGACTCGAGAAAGAGAAAATAGAAATGTCCAAATACCACCTCCAACTCCTGATGCTGTGTTAAATGGGTCCTTGTGGAAACTTTTTGTGTCTGCTTTCTTTTGCTGTCATCTTCAATTTTAGCCTGTTTTGTGTTTGAAATGATGGTAAGAAGTAGCTATCCGGAACGAAAGGGCTAGAAAATATTCGCAAGAAATGCAGAAGAAAGGAACGAAAAATCATGGTTTAATGCCATACATAAGCGTAATGTGTTACATTTCAACTGTGTTACTGAAAGGCATATATATTCTTCGCCTTTCAACTTAAGACATCTACCAAATCATATTTCCTTTATCTCCATCTAAAGGGTCTTTTTGACGTCATTTGACTTGTCTTCAGTTCATAATCATTACTTGCAAATCAATTGTTTCTGCCTGATGAGTCTTTTTCCTTTTTTTTTTTCCAGGGTTCCTTTGGCTAATGGTGGTTATCTAGTGATTGAACAAACGGAGGCATTGGTGTCCATTGATGTAAATGGCGGCCATTGTATGCTAGGTCAAGGGACTTCACAAGAGAAAGCTATTCTTGAAGTGAACCTTGCGGCAGCCAAACAAGTACTTTCAATGAAATAACTTGCCCGGTTCTATGTTCTTATATATATAGTTGGAAACCGGACCTTGAATCGTGTCTCTCCTAAGTCCTAACATACATGCATGATGAAGTTTGTGTTCATCTTTGTTAAAAGATCGTTGCCATGTATGAGTTATGGAAGCTTTAAAAAAATTAGGTAGTTTTATTTTTAATATTTATATTAGGCCGTACTTGAAGTAATTTAGTTTAAAAAAATTTGGTAGTTTGTGTCTCTCCTAAGAGGAATGCAATTAATGATGGCCGTATGAATGGAAAATAACTCAATGCATGATAACTTTGACGTCTCGATTTGTTTTCAGTTTCAGCTGAATGAGTAACCTGGTGGAATCTTCATAGTTCTAGAAAGAATTAATTTTTGTTGTATATATTGACAAAGTGGATGTGCTTTGTGAAATATTAGAGCGTGATTGCATAATTGCGAATGACTACCTGCATATGTCTGCGGGTCATCTATAGAAATAGGATAACACTTATTACCATGCCATTTCAAAATTTCCATAAAAGAAAGCCATATAGCTTGATTGCTCTGTTTTACCGTAGTACTGCAGAAATTCATTTTTAAAATGGTGATTTTACCAGGGAAGTCTGACTATGGAAGGGCAGATTGTCTAAGAGAGAAAGCATAATCTTTATATTGTTCTTTCTTTTCACCAGATTAAATGTCTACAACACTAGTGTGCTTCAGCATGAAATTCATGTTTTAAAACATTTTCGTTTGTGTATATTGTTTGTTGTGTTTGATGCTAAATTAAAAGCCCTATTACCTTGCTGTTTTCTGCGTTTGTTATAAGTAGATTATTAGAGCAACCTTTCCTGTGATTTTTAGAATAATTAAATATGGTTGTTTGTATTCTGTGAGTGGTTTATAGATTAAGTTGGACGTATTTTCTTGATTTCAGATTGCCAGAGAATTAAGGCTGAGAGATATTGGTGGGATAATTGTGGTAGATTTCATTGATATGTTGGATGATTGTAAGTATAAAGTTCCTATTTCACTCAGCACATATTAACATACTTTCCTTTTGGATATTTACAATCACTGTTTGGCCATATAAAAAGGTAACTAGAAGTTATAAAAACAAAGGAATATATGAATTTGGTGCTTGTACAAGTGTTCTTCGGGAAACAAAGTAATATCTCCAATTAGAATGGCTGGGAATATTGTAAACCAGATAAGAAGTGGCAATAGACACTATTCTCTAATTATAGAGATATTTTGCTTATGAATCCATTAACCATTTTTAATATTCCCCACCCCATCGTTAAGCATTTATAATGCCCACATGTGCAAAACCCCAGGGACAGATATTTAGGAGGTTTAGTGTTCAACTATTGTTCATTGTTCCCCTAATGAATTTGGCATTCCTCTTTTCTCTACATTATTATGGTTCTATAGTACAGATTTAAGAGTTGTAGGATAAACTTGGTCATGATTATGCTTGGTATTTGGCATGTTAATTCGTCCGTCTCTGTATTTACTTGGTGCTCAATCAAAGGATGAATTTATACCACCCTGTTCCCCATTCCTGGGCATACATAGTGTCAATATTACCCTTCTTCCAGTTCCACCTTTCTCCAACTCCAAGTCCATTCATTTTTGCACGTGTCTTTCCCATGTACCACCTTAAAAATATGCACTCATAATGTTTCGAGATCTGAACAGCCTAGATAGGAAGGCAGACTTCAATTGGAATGGAGACATCGACATTTATGTAATACCCTTTTGTCCTCCTTCAAACAAAATCTTTATGTTGCAGCAAACAAGAGGCTCGTTTATGAAGAAGTCAAAAAGGCCGTCGAGAGGGACCGATCAACCGTTAAAGTATCTGAGTTGTCCAGGCATGGGCTTATGGAAATAACTCGAAAGCGGGTATGTTAATATTGTCGTCGGGTTTTATTCTCGACAGTGAATTTCTTAATATTTTATAAACATGATCATAGATTTTCATTTCACCTGTTAGCATTAAAGTACAGACAAGAAATATCACACTTTTGAAGGTTCTTTTGGAATACCAAGCTGATTTCCTTGTTTTAGAAGTGAGTTGCATGTTGAGCCAAAGAAGGTGGTTCGACCCTTCCCAATCATCAACCCCACTATCATTTTGGAATAGTTTGACAAGTTCCACCTTTCATTCTCATTTAATCAATTTACGTTTTGTTTTAAGCCGTGAAAGAGTGAATAGGGGCAGTAGGCTACAACTGCCTTGCATGGCATGTAACTGCTTTTTACGGTACTAAAATGAGATGAGGCAGACATTATAAGAACCTGAAACTATAAATGGCGCATCTCTAAATGCATGTACTTGCATAGTTTCTTATAGCTTTTTTTATGGATTATACTCAACAGGTTCGACCCAGTGTAACATTTATGATTAGTGAACCATGCACCTGCTGTCATGCCACTGGGAGAGTGGAAGCTTTGGACACTTCGTTTTCGAAAATTGAACATGAAATCTGTCGACTTTTGGTGAGTGATTTTTCTTAGGAACACACATGGGTACTAAAGCAATAATTCGATGACTGCAGAAAATCGCTACTGCTTATATTATAGGACTTACCTTTTCCCTACCCATCAACTCTGTTTAAAATATCATTCTTGCCAATCAAGAATTCGTGTGTATTATTTCCATATTTCCTTCAGTTATTGTATGTCGAGGTATGGCATTATTATGCCTTAGCAGTTATTCATTTGTTGGCAGGATAGACCTAGGATCTATTTCATGCTGCAGTTTGTCTTTCCACTGAGTATTTTGACTGTTTTGTCTTTTAATTTGGTCAGTCAACGATGGACCAGAAAGCGGATCCTGAAAACCCGAAAACTTGGCCACGATTCATTCTAAGGGTTGATCGACATATGTGTAACTATTTGACCTCAGGAAAGAGGACAAGACTGGCGGTTTTAAGTAGTTCTCTCAAAGTCTGGATTCTCCTAAAGGTGTGCAAATCAGTTCCTTCTTTTTTTTTTTTTTTCTTCGGTACACACAGAATCGAAACAAATGACGCGACTATAAGATTGATGTATCTTCTTGTTTTACCATAATGCGCGTTCCTTTCGAAGACTGAAATTCTTGTATGAGCAGGTGGCTAGAGGGCTTAGCAGAGGGACATTTGAGCTGAAACTTTTGACAGATGAAAACATGGACAAGAACCAACAACAGGGTGCTGCTATTTCAGTACTGCGACCTAAAGAGGTAGTAACTTATTCCCCCGCCCGGAAAGTATCTCTTTTTCCCATCAAAAAATGGAAAGCAGGTGGGAAATCATAGCTCTACACTCTAGCTTAGTTTATTATGTATAGGATTAGCAGTTTTATGCAAGAGGGTCAATTTTTTTGGTGGGTTGCATGTAATATTATGATTTTGGGGAAAAGCTCTTTTTTTGACCATCCTGTCGATCTAAATTTTTTGAGCATATTTATTATTTCATTGTGTTTGTGGCCTGTGCATAGTGACTTGGGTGATGCACGCATTAATTGCACACCTTTTGAAAATCGTTCTACCCCCTTGTTGAATAGCTTTCCATATCCGTGTTCCTTAGGAAAGTGCAATCCTTTTATTAATTCTTCTTATAAATCATGTGTCTCTTAAGATGTAGTATTCTCAAACAGAATCAGATTCAACCGAGTTTTATTTACGCATCTAATATAAACATCCAACACACTTCAGTAAAAGATCATTAGATCTATAGGATATAAGTTTCTATGGTGTCATAATTTAACTAGTTAAGAAAAAAAAAAGATTTATTTTTGTAAGCTCGTGATGGTAAGATTTTATATTAAGAATTTTAAAGTTTTAACCAACCACTCTTGGATGTATTGTAATCTCTCAAACATGATTTAAGAGCACGGGGGGGGGGGGGGGGGAAGGGGGGAAGCAAGAGTCAATAGACACATCAAAGCATCTTCACATGATTTGATATTTTTAGAAAACGTTACCGAAGGGTACCCTAAGCTATCTACGCAGAAGTTGCAATACCAAATTCAACGAATACACCACATATGATAAACAATCTAAATTATAGAATGCAGATAATAAATCAACAAAGTTCGATAGCATATCATACGGAGAAAGGGGAAAAAAGAAAGGGTCATTACATCTCAGAGGATGATTTTAACGCCGAACCGCGGGACTATTCCAAGCAAATTCAAGACAATAGAATCTATATTGTTAATAGTCCTAGATTGAACCTACAATGATACATAATTATCTGTAGATCAAACGTTAAGCCAAGATACACTGGTGTTCTACATGAAATGATGAAAAGCATAACAGAACTCCATCAACATGAACAATAAAAAGCATAGCAAAATCCATCAACCAACCATCGCACAACCTTTTTTGCACAATATATGCACCAAGATCCGCACAATAGTTCTACTTGTTACAATTATTTGGTTCTGCAAGCAAATATTAGCAGCTGAATGTTCTGCAGATCCAGGTCCCTGACCATCCATCCACTTAAAATAACCTGCATAATACTTAGCAAGATTTTTCCAAAACTCTAGAATAGTTCATGGTTTAAACCCTGGAAGTTTTGAGCAGTGTTTCTATGGGCAATAATGGAACATCAATTATCAAATTATGCCCAATGAGGAAATGCTTTTACCGCGTGGAATGGCAATATGTTGTATGCAGATTTCTAGTTGTTTCATATAATGTAATAAAATGAGCATGTTGTGAATGAAACTCGATTTATTATACAGAATGGAATGAGATGAAATAATTGATCTTTGATAAGATTATATGTATCAGCCAGGCCAGATATAAATGCAGTTGTACTTCAGGGTCCTTAAAAGAGTGTCAAAAAATTGTTTCATGCCATTTTATAAAGAACAAAGCACACGGATTGCACAAAACTACAAATATCATGAGCGCTTAGATAACAAGAAAACCACAATAAGGCTAATAAATCATTCAGAGATGGCATTGCCTTGGATGCATGTCTAGTATATTGTATAAATAGACCATCATCATGTTTGTCACCGAGTGTGTTCACATATATGAGAAGATGCTAATGCTGATGATTTGATGATGAATGGATGCATGCAAGAGCTGCATGATGCATCCTATCATGTAGTGCTTTGTATTTGTCAGAGCATAGAGAACAGAATACATCCCCATCCAGCTAGTGGTAGGTCATTGGTGGTGGTGCTCCATTCACATGTGAGGCAGCAGCTAGGTGGGTGAAGTCTTTCCTTTTCCCAAATGGATTCTTCGAATACGTGTCTCTAAGTCAAGAAGAACATCAACGTATAAACCATATGGCACATTCATCATAATTCGTTTCTTCGTCCTTGTAATGTTTCCAGTTACTGTGTGACTGGGACTGGGTTTGGGAATCTTCAATCTTGAGGGAGGGGGGAAGGCAAATATAATGCGTCCATGAAAATATGACGCAATTCCCTAAAGGTCAACACAATAACTAATACAAAGCAATTGAAAGGCCAACATTAAGTATAAATGATTGACTCATAAAAAAAAGGATATTGAATACGCATGCCAACTGAACCGGAACTGGGTATAACAGCACCCTGCAAGCTGCGATGCACGTTAGTTGCACTGTTCACATCCTGCGTGATGCAATGGAACTTCAGTTAGTACTACATAGAGGTATAGAGAAAAGCACAGGACAAACTAAATCATAAACACGAGAATGTCAGCACATTCGACAAAGTACAGATCTTACTTCAAATTCGATGAAGCAAACAGTGTGCCTTTCCTGTCTTATTGTTTTCATCTGCTTAAAACCTGGTTGACTGCATCAGTAAAAGAGTAGAATGAAGCCATCAATTCTTGCCAACTATAAAATAGTGGATCATATATGTGAAGTTCGAAAAAAGGGCAAGAAATGAAAATACATACGCGCCAAAAAGGCCCCGCAGCTCTTCTTCATTAATATTCTCACCGAGATTGCCGATAAATAGGGTATTGCACGGGGGGTTATCTTTCGTATTCTACAAGAAAGTAGTACAGAATGTTAAAGAATTCCACCAAGAGAATCAACCAAGTTAAACTACCAACAATCAGCCACTCGCTACACCTACAGACATCTAGCTACCAAGAGGATCAACCAACTACATGAGACATATAGCTACTCATGTATCAATAATCCAGACTCGCACGCTGTGCAGATTTATTAAGTGTCCTATTACAAGTCAGCAGTGAATAGCATAATTGAAATGTAGTTAGTCTAATACTAAACTCGATTAAAAGCATAATTGCTCCATTTTATGCAACCACCGCCCTAACCCCAAGAACTGCAGTTTTGTGGCTTGACAACTAAACTCTTCTTTAATGCCTTACAAAGAACATAGCATCGACCGAGAATACGTACATAAATATTCACACACACCCCTGCGCACACACATACATACCCACAATATATATATATATTATACATGTATGATATTTGATATTTCCCACTTCTAATAACTTGTAGGGAAACCACTCCGGTAAAGTATACGTCCAGGGATACTGATTTTTGAGCAATAAATGAAATATTCACTGAACTAGCTGAAATCAATAATCATCATTGAGACCAAATGCAAGAACCAGAAGAATGCAACAAGGCTTCACCTGAACAGGTACATAACTACTAGGTGCAGGTACAGGAGCTGGAGCTGGAGCTGGAGCAGGCATTGGGACGGGAGGAACTGCATAACCTGCATATGGATCATAAGGTGGAGGAGCTGGGGCCATATACCTGAGCATAAATATCATGAATAATAGTATAAGCAGTCATGATTTTGATCAGCAAAATTCCCCTAGTTCAAAATGCTAATTCTAAGATAAAAAAAGCTTCGGTATACTTCTCCATCCAAACATAGAACCTTTTTTACAATTACGTTTCAAATCCTGACGTACCCATGTGGTCCCCATACAGCTGCCGGGGGAGGATTAAAAGGAGATGTCGAATAAGCAGTATGTGTATAATCACCTCCTGTTCGCATTCGTTTACTCTGGTCATAAGAATTTGAATCAGCAACTATCCCTGCACGTAAATAACAGTTAGAAAGAGCTGAAATAAAAATCACATCCAAAAACTTAACCTAATCGGTTTAGAGCATTCCGGGCTCCCTTGTATTCTCGATTATGTATCTAAATTTACTCAAATGAGTCATACAATTCTGTGAACATTCCGGCAAAATAAATAAAGCTCACCCCTTTTTATGAAAAGATTCTTCTTCGCCATCTCAGTGTGCAAAACAGACTTAGACTCTGCATCAAACACCATGTCCTATACCCCCAAAAACATTTAGAAAATTAAGCAATAAAACATTTAACCTTTCTACACAATGGCAGCTAAACATGGTTTTGAAAATCGTTTGAGGCGTATGCCTCGAGGCACGTCTCGAATCGAGGCGCATGTTGAAGGATTTGAGGCGTAATTAATTGTTAACTTTTTGGGAGGCGTGCTCCTCTGTTGGAAAAACAACATGCCTTGAAGCTTGGGCTTTTGTTACCTAGCAAAACTTTTAGTATCCCCCATTAGGCCCATGGAATATGAAAAGGTTGATTCTTAATTATTTCTTATAAGTCAATTAGGACTCTAGTACCTAAGTATATATCATAAAAAGCCGCCAAACCCAAAAAGAAACCATAAAGTCTGTTGCAAGCAGAGAAACAAAAGAGAAGACTCTTCCTCTGCCAACATTGTATCTGCAGAAAAGCAAAAAAATAAAAACAGCCTCTCTTCTGCAACTTCCAGCCAGTTCCAGAAGAACAGAAGAATTGCAACCTAGATGATGCTAAAGATAGTGATAATAACAGTAGTGAGTGCATGACTTCTAAACTTCAGAAATTAGAATCCTCTTAAGTAATGGACCAATATTTACATCTCTTGTCTTTATTTATGTTATCTACTTTGGAAAACCTCTAAGATTGTTCTAGTATCTTTGGATTTTAATTTTGAGCTTCCATGATGAGGCTTACGCCTCGAACCCCCTTCAAGGCTTACGCCCCACTGGCCGCTTCATGGAAATAAAACGCCTCAGTTCCCGTTTATGTTTTTCAAAACCATGCAGCTAAATAACTGGAAGGTAAACAAATGACCTGAAGTGTATCCTTGGCAGCAAGAGCATGCTGCGGAGTAGCAAAAAGTGCAAAGCCCATTGGATGCTCCCCTTTGAAGTTCACCTGCGACGCCTCATATCCCGGCAGCCACCTCAGCAAATTCTGCAGCTCCCTCTCTTTCACATCCTCCGGCAAACCCGAAATAAATATTGTCCGTACCTAGTAAAGAAATCACATGCTATCATTACTATCACCACCACAATCACCAAATATAATGTAAAATAACTTTTAACCCTAAAAAAAATATGCAAGCCATATTCACTCGACATCACATTAATTACTAACAATTTCTCAATACTCCAAAACAACAAAACAAAACGGAGAGAACGGAGATAAGTGACTCGTAAAAACCCAGCTTTCAAACCCTATTACTGGTAACAGAGTTGCAAGTTGCAACCCTCAATTTCTTATCATCGCTACAATTATTACTCATCGCATTTCAAATGAAGAAGAGAAAAGTAAAACTTAAAAAATGGATGTTAATTATACCTCGTCAGAAAGCGCGCGTGCAGCGTGGTTATCGATAGGCATTGGGGGAGGGTGGGGGTGGGGAGGATGATGAAGCGGAGGGGCGACAGCAGGCGCCGGTGGAGGGGCCGGGGCAGGCGGCCACTGGTGATGGTAAGGGTGCATTCCGGTGCCCGCCATATCGGCAGATCGATGGATTTCTTATCTACTCTACGCACAATGGAAAATTGCAGTTGTATGATTTCTGGAAACTAAAAAAAAAAAACAAATGAAATGGGGAAACCGGAAAAGGGAATGAATAGAAGCAAGAGCGCTCGTGAAGGTAAAAAAAAGGGTTTGGCTAACCTAATGGGGGCGCTATTGACACCCTTTTTTTATGAATACACCTACCTTCTAAATACACCACCCTCCACTTTTTCAAATATGGCATAATTGATGAGTTCACCCCCTTTTTTCCAATTTTATCCTTTCATGAAAAACCCTAGGTGGCACATGGCACGATGGCAAGATGGCACGATGGGTTTTTCTCGCCATCACGCCACGTAGCCGATGGCAAAAACATGGCACGATGGCATTTTCACCATCATGCCACATGGCACGATGGCATGATGGCACGATGGCAAAAACATGGCACGATGGCCCATGTGGCACGATGGGTGTGGCACGATGGCACACTGATTTTTTTATCATAGCCCGTGATCGTGCCTTATATCGCATTCTCTCTTGTCGACAATATTTTTCAACCTGAAAATTTGAAAAATAACATATTTTATGCTATAAACTAAGAATATACGTTCATTATATGGGGATATGAATACTTTATTGTCCGAATTTTCAACAATTTGAGTGTTGGAAAAATCTAGGGTTTGTATAAAGAAAATTTAACTTTCTTCGAGAAGAAGAAGAATGTGAGTGAATGATGTGGGTGTATTTAGAGATTAGGGGGTGTGTATTTAGAACTTGGCTTTTAGTAAGGGTATTATAGTCTTTTAACTTAACAACATGTAATGGATTATCACAATCTGAAAGATGCTCCATAAAAGCCCACATTACTTGCCCCTTTTTGTCTCTTAACACCCTCCAATCCCAAATGACTTGGATAGTGGATCAAAAGCCCCATCTGTGTTCAACTTGAAATATGGATGATGTGGTTTTTGCCATTCCACCTGGTTTTTTGAATATTATATTACTCTACGAGCTTTATCCCAACACTCAAGTTGCCACTTCAAAAAAGCCCTTCCAATGTTGTTTGCGAAACAACTTAGCTTTATCCAAGAAAAAAGAGATGAGAATGAACCGATGTATAATTCTTTGATGGCTGAACTTGGTCTCTTCATGTTTGCTGCTATTTCTTTCCTTCCAAATATACCAGAGAATGAGACATGGTAAAACAACAGTTATATGTGTAGTGTGTGCAAAAGGTGTTATGTTAAACCAACTAGAAAGAAAGATGTGTATGTGCTCAGTGTGTGGCAGTGGAAACCTCATCCATGCAGCAAAGTAATCCCAAACCTTCTTGACTTGACTATTAAAAAGAAATAGATGAAGCATATTTTCAGTAGTGGGAGAATCAGATAGAGTGTGAGAAGTAGGAATGTTACCAGGACAACATTGGCATTTGGAGGCCAAGGATATACCTCTGGTTTGAATCAAGCAATCCACAGGCAGCCTGTTTTGGACAAGTCTCCACAAGAAGATGGAGATAGATGGTGTGATAAGTTTGCTCCAGAAAAGATGAAAATTGAATGTAGGTGGTGGGTGAGGGTTTTGAAGCGTAGCATAAGCAGAAGCTAAAGTGAAAAGTCCATTAGAAGAACATTTCCAAATCATTCTATCTGATCATTAGCAAAGGATCTAGGCGTTTTGTTCCTAATTATGATGTTTTCGATGATGTAAATCAGAATAGAAACCAGGATTGGTGTTTGCAAAATGTTGGATTGACTTTTGAAGCTCCCCAACATTCGAATGTACGAGGGGGATTGGATGTTTCACAGTCGGTTAATCGGGAATCCTTTTCAGTTGGAGAGGGATTTGGTGACACCCCAAACATTGGTCAGCAAATTAACTTAATTTTTCTTAAATTTAACAATGTCTTAACAACTTTAACTATTTTTATAACTAACTAATTAATACACAAATTAATTCAAATATAACCATTAATAAATTTACATCCAAAATTAAAATGTCTTAACAAAATATTACTAAATACATAATTTTCACTAATGCTAATCCTAATATCTATGTCCACCGGTGCCACATCCCGAAGGATGTCTCTCTCGCATGCTCCGCCTAAGACCGTGTTCAGCATTATCAATATCCTGTTGGTCGAAAGTAGACGGACTCGGATCCATGTCAATATAACTCCCCTGAAATCCACTGGAAAATGGTACAGGCGAATGCTGAAAACTTAGACGTGCATATGTAGATGGACCTGCCATTCCCACATCCTTGTTGAGCAGATCAGTAAAATGATGTGAACTGGGTGTTATGAATTGATCATAATCCACAGGTTGTGGCATATATGGTGTATGATGCGAAGCAGAGGGACCTGCCGCATATCCAGATTGACCTGCCGTATATCCAGATGGACCTACCGCATATGTGTGAGGTGTCTGTGGCACAATAATGGTCGTCCATGTGCTGCGTGCATGATCATGCTCCTGTGACGGATCAACTGTCTGTGGGAACGACTCTAGTGGAGGCATCCCTAGCAGACGCCGCACACTAGTCATCTCCTCAATAAAGTCACGTCTCAGGTGATCAACAGACTGCGGGTTAGAAGCATTGACATCATGAACATTAATCTACAGCCGACTGAGTAGAGTACTCTGTAACATACACATATCAGAAATATATACATAATGATATATTTTAAATGTGTAGGTAAATTACCATGGCATCCCGAGCTGCAGTGTCGCATGGCTGATACCCTACTGTCATTATAGATGTTAAACGGGTTGGCCCTAGCCCTATAGGGCCAGCCCTATAGGGCCAGCCCTATAGGGGTTCGGGATAAACGGGCTTCGGGCTAAACGGGCCACTATTAAACGGGCTAGCATAGTGCGAACCTAACCCTAACCCTAGCGGACTTCGGGCTAAACGGACCACTATTGGGCTATAAGTCAAAAAAATTAAAAATTATATATTTAAATCTAAAATTTTAAACTCGAACATATATAACATTTTAGTTTAACATGTTAAGTTAAAGTATTCATTATAAAAAAATCTTGCATAGTTTCTAATTATATTGCATTAATATATTATAAAATTTAAATATTCCATGATCTAAATTTTAAAAATAAAACTATAATAATAAAAGATAGCATTATATAATATATACACACATAAAATGAAAAAAAATAATGTTTTTTTTAAAAAAATATTCATATGACTATAAGTCATGGTTTTAAGAATTATATATTTAAACCTATTAAAGATGAGGACATGTGAGTTTGAGAAAATATATTTAGTAATAGGTAATATGTAATAAAATAGATATTTATTTTAAAAAAATATATAATTGGCGGGCTAGCGGGCTAGCCCGATTAACCTACGGGCTAGCCCTAACAGGCCTCGGGCTAAATGGTCCGGGCCAAAAAGGCCCGGATTTAAACGGGCCAAAATAATTCGGCCCTAATCCTCTTTTTCCCGGTTTAAACGGTCCGGGCCAACGGGCCACGACCCTTTTAACATCTCTAACTGTCATGTGCATGTTCTGTGGACTTATTGATCATCGTGTAATACGATTGTACCATGTCTGATATCCACGAACTGTGCTCCTACCATGACCTATCGCATCACCTCCATCAATGGACTGGTGTGCCATCGCCCAATACTGAACCCATGTAGCATGTTCCTGTGTTCCCATCCAGCTCGCCCTTTGCGAGTAAAACCATAGAGTGATGTGTGTGATTCTGACGGCACATCAGGAATATGTTGTCTACGGCCAAACTGTTTCGGCACTCACTCTGGATGATGAAACTCCACGATAGCGTGATTTATCAATGGGCACTGAGACCTTCACAACTCTGAAATACATCGTGGTCCTAACGACATTATATCTGCTGATTTCATGGCATATGGCTCCCAAATCCACTGAGATAAATTCAGTTATGAATTAATATATTTGAATATGTGGTTAAAATTACTTAGTATGGTATAAATCCTTATGTGTCTATCTGTTAGTCTGTCCAGTAGGTCTCTGATGATACGTACGAAATGACTAGCAGAGTAGCAGTGTGTGTGTGTGTGTAACTGCAGTACTGCATCCACCTAAATGTGAAAATAATACATATTAATTATGTATTTTGTTATAAGAAGTTTAATATTGAATATATGCAATGTTAGTAGTTCAGTACCTAGCACCATACGGCGGAATAAGTAGCTCATCTACATCGGCCTCATCCACATATAAGCGACCTATTGGAACTCGAGAACGTGTGGCACGAGAAACAATCATAGTAATCCTGGCCCAAGCCCTAATCTAACATAATAGGTAAACAAATGGCCAATAAGTATATACATTTATTTATGTGATGTTCAAATGTAAAGACATACGATGCTAAAATTAAATTTACCTGTAATAGTAGCATGGCACCACCGATGACATGATTTCCAGCCTCCGTTGAACTACATAACTCTCTATAAAATACTGCTAAAACATCACTTCCTCAATTATACTGTGCAGCATATTGCAGCTGCTCCAAGTAGTGCAAAGACACGTTGTTGCCAGATGAGTTTGGCATCAACAAACTACTAATTAGTAGGAGCACAATTCCTCGAGTGTACTATTCTACCTCTAACTGAGGTGTGTATTCTGTAATCACGATCTGCTCGAAATGAGACCCCAAAGCAATCAACTTAAGGCATGAGGCTCCTCGGAACATGTCTACGGTTGGAACAAAACCTAACCACTCCTGACTATATAACACCCACTCATCCTTGGTCCTATCTGAATCTCTAGTTATAACTTGCAGTCCCTCTACAGGAAGCCCCCAGATAATGGCAACATCTTGTAAAGTCAATGTGGCCTCTCCAACTGGTAAGTGAAATGCGTGAGTCTCAGGGCGCCCCACTAATGCTGTGATGAGATGGTTGTCAATGTCAATCCGACCACAACGTGCCACACCATAAAATCCCATATGATATAATGTATGTACATCACGTGGATGCAACTGAACCAACTAGCCTTCGAAAGACCAAAAAGGACCAGCCCCATGTCTAATAGTGAGAATCGTGTCGACAACCCCACGACATACAACTCTAGAACGATGTGTGGCCTGAGTTGTACGTACTGAAGGATCCCGTGGTCCATATATCTGAGGATCATCCATCCTGTAGATAAAATATTAAAATTAATAAACCAGTTTGATGAAAATACAGAGAAAATAACAATACAAAGTAACTAGACAAGTAAATACACATTTTGAATACAAAGTCTGACATTATACAAAAAAATGCATGATACTACATATTACAAGATAAAACCTGACATTACAATACATAATTAATTGTGCTAAATTACCCATATTACATTACAAAGTCATGCATAACCTACGTAGTACATAATAGGATTAAGAATGATACATCAATTATTTCGTGAAGAAGATGACGCGTGTGTATATCTCTTTGATCACTAGCTTAGTATTGTTGTCGCTCACATTCCTCTGTCCAAACCATTACATTGTGAATTCTTGTAGTTCTGTCTCGACCACGATTCCTACGAAATCGTCTGGATGGATTATGTTGCAATTGAAAAGATGCATCATCCCATTTGTAGGTCCCAAGGGGGTGTGAGTAAGGTTTAGAAGGGGGGTTGAATAAACCTTACCAACTTTTCGATTTTAGTC
Organism: Rehmannia glutinosa; assembly: GCA_016081115.2. Lineage (NCBI taxonomy): Eukaryota > Viridiplantae > Streptophyta > Magnoliopsida > Lamiales > Orobanchaceae > Rehmannia > Rehmannia glutinosa. Next base: position 57,332 of record JABTTQ020001822.1, on the reverse strand, counting down.
CTTTTAAAACTATTACAGAGTTAACTCAAACAATTGTATCCTTGAGGGACATCTAAGTTGGTTATTCAGCTAAGTTAGCCACTCAACAGACTCGATAGAGTTGTTGATAGAATAACTCGGATGTTTAACCTGAACTTTAACTTGGATGTGTTGGTTTTATCAGCGGAAGACTTAACACCCTTTGAATTATTTTAAGCTTGTTTTAACACTTGATTTAGCTCTTGATTATTAATCAGTTAGATAGCAAATATGAGTTTATCAGCAGATATGATGTAAGTATGCAGAAATATAAATGTGCTGAAAAATAAATGACACAGTTAATTTTTATAAAGGTTCGAAGATGGGGTAATTTTTCTAATCCTCTCTTCTCCAAATCCTGGAGGAATCCACTATGTAACAGATCAGTTTACAACGTGGTGAACAGTCTAGAGACAGCCTTGGTCACACAGTTGGCTTCTCTTGCGACTCAGCTTCTTCACGGGCGTTTGCGCTTGCTACTTGACTCACTTTCTCAAGCTCTTGGATTTGATCACGAAGCCCTCCAGTAACTTGATACTGGTTCAACCTTGAACCTTCCTACAATCCTCCTTGGAAAGTATACCCCTTTTGATTCTTCTTCAACAGATTTGAAGTTGTCTATCCTTCACAGCTTGTGTTGGATCGATTTCCTTCGAGTTTCAGGCTTGAGGATTTGCTTGAATATACTTGAGAGTATTTGCAGGTTAGTTGCTTGAATAATGCTTGATTTCTCAGGTGTGCAAGGTAACCTTTTCTCAATGAATTTCCTCAGCGTTTTATAGTGAAATTTTGAAATTTTGCCCGTTGAAGAGATAGGCTAATTTCAAAAGTCACTTGTGTTCGTTGGCTTGTCTTGTTGCAGTTCTTGATATTGACATTTCCTCGTATTTAATGTCTTGCAAAGATTGCGGCGTTTAACACTTGTGCGCTTCTCATTGGTTTGTTCCTTTTGCACACAACTGGAACTAACACTTTATCTCTGACAACTTTAACATGTTACCATTATGAGTAACATTCTTGACTTCCATCAACGGATCTCGTTCGATTGCCTTGACTTATCTTGCGATCTTTTATTCCCCCAGGTGACTTGAGTTAGCTTCCAATCTTTGGATGACTCATCTGTCACTTCAACTTGAGACTTGGCTTCTTGAGTTGACTTGACTGACTCTTCACATAGCTGATTCATAGCTGATACACCTTCAGTCGAGTTCTTGACTTTCCTTCTTAGCCATACTCAGTTGTCTTGCAGCGGAGTCTTCACTTCCGTCTTGATTGACTTCTTGTATTTCTAGCATAGGCCGACTTGACTCGATTTTTCCATTTTTATCTATTACAATGTAAATTACAAGGAAAATGGGGTGCCAACTTTCTAGTTTAAGTTTTACATGGTATCATCAAAATCTACAAAATAAATTTCCCAACAATTTCCCCCTTTTTGATGATGCCAAAACTTAAAAGCATTCAACAAAATATAAACAACAAAGATACATACAGACAATGCAGTAACAAAGAATGTATGCTTGAATAGATCATTTTATTGATTATAGCATTCTTGTCCTTTACATAGCTGTTTACAAATGGTATCATAGCATTCTTTATCAAAGCAAAACACATATCTATGCTAAGATACAAGAGTAAATACAAAGTGAAAAATTACAGGGAAAATCACTAAGTATTACAGATGACTTACAAAAATGTATTTACATAAGTAATATACATGAAGGAGTTCTCAACAATACTTCAACGCCTTCGCTGCCTCCTTCTTTCTTCTTCAGCTCTTTCGGAGTCATCAGGTCTCTTTCTTTTTCTTTCTTCTTCTGCAACTCTCTACATCTTTTCATAAGCTCTTTTAGAGGCATCATCCCTTCGCTTCCTCTCGAGCCATTGCTGTGTTTGTCTTTGATTCTCCTCTTCTTGTCTTTTTACTGCCTCTGCGTTCTTTCTTGCCACTTCCAGATTGGCCACTTCATCATACCCAGCCCAGTAGATCCTCCCTTTCTTCCCAGGGTCTACATATTCAACATTCTTGGGTTTTGGTCGAGGTTGGGAACCTCTTCCACCACCACTTCTTCCTCTTCCTCTGGGTGTGTACTGCACGGGAGTCTTTTGCTTACAACGGAGTGACTGCTGGAAGTCTGCTGTTTTTCAGCTTCTTCACACAATGCAAGACCTTTCTCCCAGTACAGATCTCAGGCTTGGGCTAGTGTCATTCCTTGGAAATAGCCTTCGGATTCGAGCGTTTTGAATTCTTCAACTGATCTAGGCTCAGATCCATTATCAGGGTCAGCATCTTGATCCTTCCCTGCAGGAATACCACCATATTGTTTCAGCACTTCTTGAACGCGGGCATCCTACTTTTTGGAAAACTCCTCAATCCCTGCTTCAAGGATTCTTCTTTTCTCCGACATTGGCACAACAGAGTGCTCAATGGGTAGGGTTACGGGGAGTTTGCTCAGGATGGAGGCAGTAATTTGACCCTGCTGAGGGGTTTCAGCTATCATTAAAGTAAGATCTTTCGAATGTTCCCCCTCAGCTACTTTTCCCTTCTTCTCAGCTGCAATCTTCTCAGCTGCAGATTCCTTCAACTTTTCTTCTTTTAATTTCCTTAGGGACTCCTCTTCCCCATTTTTGGCTTCATCAAAGGAAATAGGGACCCCAGGGAACATGCCTGCGAGCAGTAAGTCGAGTCTGCTTAGAGCTGAATTCTATTTAGAGTCAGCTATTACATAAGCTGCTCGAAATTCTTAGCGAGTTGCCTTGGACTCGGCTGTCACCAACTTCATTTCAGCCATGAGGAGGCTGAATTTTTCATTCATTGTGTTCTCAAGGCGCATAATTTCTTTTCTCTGGAATTCTTGTAGCGGCTCTATTTCGATCTTCTTGTGAGACTCGTGTAGCCTTCGATGTAAACTGCATCCTTTGTTTGATATCGGCGTTGTCGCCATCCAGGCAGCATTACGCCATATAATGCTTTGAAATAACGAACTTGTTCGAGTCGCATGTGATTCTTTGTTGAGACCATTCCCCGATCCGTACTACTATCCCTCTCAAGTCACCAGTTTGTGGGTAGCATCCCCGTTGTCCGATCTTAAGTCGAGTGAGGCTGATGTCTTTCAATCTTCTCAATCTCTTCACGATTTTCTTGAAGACCTCACAAATCTCAAATTGTCTCACTTGATTCCGTGCAGGCCACTCTTCATCAAAGTCGAATTCGGCTGGAACAATGGTGTCAGTGGGGATGATTGGATCTTCTCTTACAGTGAATCTTCGTTGTTGGGCGGCGGTCTCTTATTCTAACTCTGGTAGGATTTGTGTGAAAGGAAACATCTCCTGAAAGACATCATCGCGCACATATGGGATGGTTTGCGAGGTTTGTGCCTACGATGATGGAGCTGGTGTAGTCGTTACTGCTGCAGCTGTGGGAGCCTTCGCAGTTGACTCGGTTTCAGCTGGGGCTTTGGGATTGCTTTGCCCAGCTGACTGAGCCGCAGCTATCTTAACAGTGTCTTCGGTCTCAGTAGATTTTTCTAAATGAAGTATCTGGTCCTCTACTGCATCATCAGCGTCATCGGATGATGGTGAGACCTGTGGGCTTGGCTCATCATCGAAATTAAATTTTTGGCGAGCCGCTTTGTCACTTAGTTGGCTCTTAGTTTTGAGAACATCCTCAGCTGGGTCCGTAGGATTCGCAATCGGAGTGGACTCAGCTTCATCTTCTGACCCCAAGAATGATACATCAAGGTTCTCCTGGGAGTCATGAAGTGCACTTATCTCCTTTTCCATTTCAACGCTTTGAACTGGAGAAATGTTTTGTATCTCTTGACCCTTACCTAGGGAAGTCTCAACCTCCCTTAGGCCTTCAATACCTCCAGCAGACTCAACTGCTGCGAGGCCTTCAATGTTCCCTTCGACAGTCTCAACTGTCTTAGGGTCTTCTACATTCCCTTCGACAGTCGCAGCTGTCTTAGGGTCTTCTACATTCCCTTCGACAGTCGCAGCTGTCTTAGGGTCTTTGACCATGGCATCCATAGGAGTCTCAACTCCTTGGATTGCACTTTCACTGCCCAGAGTGTTAACTCCCAGGGCCTCGACTGTAAGAACAGTGTCATTAGCCTTCAAAGAGTTGACACTTCAGCTGGGACAAACTCAACTGTTCGAACTTCGTCAATGTCACTCTGTTGCGGTTCTTTTTCTGTTTCCGTTTCGCCTCCTTTCTGCAAGTTTGAGTCTTCTACAGCATCCTCCAACCCTACTGTGGTGGAGAGAGCTTCTCCCTCAGCTGGCGCACCAGCTGAGTGACTAACAGTGGGGTCACTCTGCTCCTGACTCGCGGCCTTTTCCTTTGAGTGCTCAGCCGCTGGGGCAGGTGGTAAAACACCTTCTTCGGGTTGGCTCAACTTGGGTGCCCAAAATCCCAGTGTCATCGCCAGTGCCCTTGGCTCCATCCTCCGATTGTACAGGGGACATGGCTGCAGCGACGACTGAGGCAATGTGTTGTGCCACTCCCAGAGGATCGGTCTACAGGAGAGATTGAGACGACTCTCCTGGTCCTTCAAACAATTGCTGCTCTTGCATTAGCCTGGATTCCCTTAGAGCCTGCTGCATGTCTGACTTCTCTGCTGCATCAGTGGGATCCTCATCACTTTCAGAGTACACATCGAGATGTGTATGAGTGTGGTCGAGAGAACCAGTAAAATCGCACAACTTGGCTTTCTCAAGTGTTTGTGCTTCCTCGACTGCTTTTTATTTTTCTCTCTCCCTGATGATGTGAAGAATATCCATGCAATTTTCTTCATAAAGGGCCTGAAGCACAGTGTTAACTCCGAGAAATCGCAGCAATTCCTCTTCTTCATCAATGAACTCAGGGTGAGCGAACTGCACCCTTGAGTGATCAAGCTTCCATGCCATCCACTCTTGTAGGCATCTCTGGATGTCAGGATACAGTGGAGAATACATGATTATATCGCCGTCATCATCCTTGTCTTCTTGTCTTCCTTTTTTAGGAATTGAAGGCAAAAGACTCTGCTCCTCCTCGCCTTCAGCGACATCGATGCGGTGGAGAGACAACTTTTTCAATCAAGGTTGATTGTCTCTCTTCCGCTTTTACTTCCCTCAGTTGTTTCTTGTACATCAGTGACTTTGGATGGTATCTGTTGCACATCATCAGCAGACTTAGTCGATTCATCGATTACTTTAGGAGACTGCTCTTCCTGAGTGTCAGCAGTCTCAACTTTTTTTGCAGACTCGGTAGAAGATTCAACCTTCTTCTTCTCAAGCTCAAATCGCTTGAACAATCTCTTATTCCTTAGAGGAACTTCTGGTTCAATATCCTCTGGTTCGTCAATAGTGAACATTGTTGGGTTTTTCTTGGAGGCAGCTGTCTTTCGCGTCTTGGCAGTCCTCTTCTTCCGTATGGCTGCAGGGGCAGGAGTCTTGGCTGCAGGGGCAGGTGACTCGGCTGCACGGGCAGGGTACTCGGCTGCAGGGGCAAGTGCATCCTGTTTCTTAGCTGCAGGGGAAGCCTTCTTCTTCGGAGCTGCGGGGGCAGCTTTCTCCTTTGGAGGAGGGGTAGCAGTTGTGTCTTCGGGGTCAGCTGATTCCCCCTCACTTGTATCAGTCCTCTTGGCATGAGCTCTCTTCTGGGCACCTGAGAGGTTTGCCCTAAACATCTTTTTATTCACATGGAAGGGTTTGCCATGACGAAGAGCAATACCCTTCACTTCCGGCAGATGGCCAATCACAAGGCCATATCCGAGAGAACATCCAAAGGAACCATCTTCCTTGAAGGTCTTGTTTAGAACGATTCTCGCGGTCTGCTGTGTAGACGAACTCGCCTGCCAGTTAACCTTCTTGCCCTGCATGATCGTAGCCATGATGATCAGCTTAGTCTTTGACAGTTGGTTGAAGCTGCCAAACTTCATATCTACACATTTGGAGACGACATCCATCAGCTTATGATAGTCATCCTTCAGCAATTTCTTGTCAGCTGTGTAGACTACCTTAGCAGCACACTCAGGTTTGGCTACTTCTTTCCATGCAACAGCCAAGTCTACATCAGCTTCATGTATCTCTTTTATGCCTTCCGACGGCAACAAACAATGCTCAGCAAGGTCCTTAGCACTTATTATGATGTCCTTGCGGTGGACATAAGACTTGATTCCTTCGTCATGCACCTCCGCGTTGACATAGAACATCGCTACCTCTTCTAGGTAAGTGTGGGAATACTCCATGGTTAGAAAAGCCTTGAGGCCTGACTTTTCTAGCATCTCAGCGATTTTCAGAACAATGGTTTCATCAGAACCCTGCTTCACCATTCCTTCGAAGTCAACTGATGATCCCGAGTGGATTTGCTTAGAGAGCTTGACATAGTCAATCTTTGGTGCCATTTTCAGAGATTTTTACCGATTAAAAACTGTAGAACGTGCTTGAGAATACTTAGGGTTTTCGAGAGAAAAGAGAACTTTGCTTTGCCTTTGCTTTGAAGATGAACAGTTTCAGTAAGAGAGAGAGAAGACTGAGAACCGTATATATAAGGGTTATGAAAGGACATGTCTATGGATTTTGAAATTTTTGATCGAGATCAACGACTCAGATTATAATGTCAAAACCGCATTTAATTCCTCGCATTTAATGCGGCAGCATTTATATCCAATCATATGCTTACTGTGCAGCTTTTTACTGTACCTTTCATTATTACGCTGACGTCATCCTTAAAAACATTCCCGCTCATTTAAAACGACTGCGTTTTTGTCACTTAGTTCATAAATGACTCAGCTTATATCAAATATGACTTAACTCTGTTTCTCTCTTTTCATTAAGTGACTCAAATTTGTCACTAACTCGTCTGGTGACTTTACGATATGGTCATTTGTTTCACTTGGTTGATTTGTGAAACTTGCTCTTTTCTCATTTTCTCATCGACTATCTCTGCTGATTGAGTCTTCTGAGTGTTAACTCAGCTCAATTAACCCTAGCTCATTCTTAAGCTCTTCAAATCTTGATTCACATAGAGGATTGGTGAACATGTCATTAATCGCTTATCGGTTGAGATATATTCCAAAGTGATGTCTTTCTTTTCAACATGATCTCTTATAAAATGATATCGACATCAATGTGCTTTGTTCTTGAATGCAATACGAGGATTACGAGTGATTGCAATAGCACTAGTATTATCACACATAATTGGAATTTCTTTTTCTTCAATCTCATAGTCTCTCAATTCTTTGTCTCATCCATAAGACTTGGGCACAACAAGCGCCCTTGACTATATGTACTCTGCCAAAAAAACGTGTGGATGTGGCTATTCGGTTTTGCTTCTTGCTAAACCAGGAAACCAATCTATTTCAAGCATTTGACATGTACACAAGTACTTTTCCCTCCAACTCTACATCCAAATAGTCCGAGTCGAGTAACCAATAAGCTTGAATCCACATTCCTTTGGATACCATAAGCCAACTTCCCGCATCCTTCAAATACCTTAGGATTCTCTTAGGCTGCGATCATGTGGCTCTCCTTTTGAGTGCGATTGAAATCTTGCACATACACCTCTTTGCAAAGGTGATGTACGCTCTTTGGTACATTAAAGTAGAGCAATGATCCAATAAGTACTCTATATCTGGTTTGATCTACAGCCTTGCCATCTGCATCATGTCCATCTTGACTGATGTGTTCATTGGTACTTTCACAGAAGACTTCTCTTCCATACCAAATTTCTTCATTAAATCTCTGGTGTATTTTGTTTGACTTATGAAGGTTCCATCCTTCAATTGCTTGACTTGAAGTCCTAGGAAGAAAGTCAGCTCTCCCATCATGCTCACCTCAAATTTACCTTGCATGAGGTTTGAGAACTTATCACACAGCTCTTTATTTGTGGATCCAAAAATGATGTCATCCACATATATTTGAACAAGCAGTATATTCTCTTCATCTTGAATTCTGAAGAGTGTTCTGTCCACTTTTCCTTTGGTGAATCCATTGTCAGTTAGAAATTGAGACAATGTATCATACCATGCTCTTGGTGCTGTTTCACCCATATTCTTTCTTGAGCTTGTACACCTTATCTCCAATAGTCTTACAAAACCTGGAGGTTGTTCAACATAGACTTCTTTCCTCTAGCAGTCCATTTAGAAATGCACTCTTCACATCCATTTGATACACAGTGAAGTTCTTATGTGCAGCATAGACAAGAAACATCTTTATTGCTTCCAATCTTGCAACATGAGCAAAGGTTTCATCAAAATCTATACCCTCTTCTTGGCAATACCCTTTGGCTACCAATCTTGCTTTGTTTCTCACCACAGATCCTTCCTCATTCATATTGTTTCTGAAAACCCATTTTGTGCCAATAACATTTTGATGGGTTGGTCTCTGTACCAATTCCCATACCTTGTTTCTTTCAAATTGATTCAGCTCTTCTTGCATGGCTTGAATCCAATGTGTATCATCCAATGCTTGAGACACATCTTTTGGCTCTATTTGGGAAATAAAACAAGTAAACATTGCTTCATGATGTGCTCTGGATTTGGTTCTTATGCCATCTCTTACATCTCCAATTACTAACTTTGGTGGATGGTCTCTCAGCCATCTCACATCAAGTTGGAGCAAGTCAACTGGATTCAGCCGTCTCGCAGCTAAGTTGTTTTGAACAACTCTTTCATCTTCATTCAGCTGTAGACTTTCCAGCTGTCTTTGAGATTCAGCTATTTCATCTTCATCTGTGTTGATTGCTCTTACTTCAGCTTCAACATAAGGACTCTTCTGCATAGTTGGCTGATTCAACTTGTTAGCTAACTCTTCAATGTCTTCTTCATTCACATTGGGTTCATAAAAAACCACATAGATAGACTCTTCTGTGACCATAGTCCTCTTGTTCAATACTCTATAGGCTTTGCTCTCAGCTGAGTATCCCAAAAAGATACCTTCATCAGCTTTAGCATCAGAAACCTTCAAATTATCCTTGCCATTGTTATGGATGAAGCATTTGCATCCAAATATCCTGAAGTACCCAACATTTGGCTTTCTCCATGTCCAAATCTCATAGGGAGTACATACACTTTCTTTCTTGTACACTGAGTCTGGCAATCTTTCCACAAGATGACTCCTTGCAAGCTTGTTGATTGTCTTGAAGTTCAGATGACTCAGCTTCTTGTGCCACAACCAACTTGATTCGGTTGTGCTCTTTGCTATGACAGTGCTTGGTGTGGCAGTCGACTAATCTACCACATACATATTCTTATGTCTTGATCCTTGCAGCACTATTTCATTTGATTCAGCATCTTTGATCTGGCACACTCCCATATTGAATCCAACATTGTAGCCTTTGTCACAGAGTTGGCTGATGCTTAACAGGTTGAAGTTGAGGCCTTCAACATAAGCAACATCTGTGATTTCCAATCCATTCTTCTTGATAGATCCTGTGCCTTTGATCTCCTTGAATCTTAACAAATTTTTCTTGTTTCCTATCATATATCTGGAACAGCCACTATCCATGTACCAGGTTCATTGGCACTCAGTTGTTCCTTGAACCTGCAATCAAGGAAATTAGTTTTTAGGTACCCATACTTGCCTGGGTCCTGAGGGGTTAGTGTTATAAGATGATCCAACCAACCTATAGCCAAAGGACTTGACTCTAAGAGGTTGTCATCTATCAGTGCCATAATCATAGTGCACATTTGCAAATTGCTTGGGGGTTTTAGGTTTATACAGTTGTCTCTTTTGTCTGTGTGTGTGTGTGTTTTAGCAATTGCTTTCTTGGGATAGTTGTGATATTTCTGAGTGTAGTGTCTGGGTGCATATGTGTGCTGATAATAGCTCTTTTCCCTTTGGAATGACCTTTGCTGAGGTTTAGGTCTTTGCCATTTAGGCTTGTATTCCATTGGTCTTTGCTGATATTTCACATTGTTCCAATCAGCTTGGTTTGGGTAGTTTATACCATTCCCATCATATGTATTTCTCTGATGAAATTTCTGAGGTTTCTGGTAGTTCTGTTTGCTTTCCACAGAGTATTTTCTGTTTGGAGTTTGCTGAGGAACTCTACTAGATTTCTTCTCAGCTGTCCTCTCAACATACTCAACTGGCTGTTTTCCTTTCCCTTTATATCCAAGGCCAGTTTGTTAGTGATTGTGCTTAGGAGTGAATGTGGGTGCAACATTTGGTGTTTTGGATTTTTGAGATGCTTTATTGCTTGAAGATCATTTTTCCAAAATCACTCTTGGAGTTTGACTGTGCACAAAGGAATTGAATCCTATGCCTGTCTTATCTCCACATTCTTTTTGACTCATGATAAGATCATCCAATGATTTGGATGCCTTTGTAAATGGGGCAATCACATTTTTGAGGTCTTTTTCCCTATTTTCTATAGCAGCTATTTCTGCAATCATTTTGGCATTTTCAACCTTCAGCTTTGTGTTCTCATCAGCTATGTGACTTAGAGTACTGAGCTCCTTAGTTAGCTGTGAGTTTTGGCTTTTGAGCTGGCTGTTTTCCTCATTTAGAAGTGTGTGTGAGGATTTAATGTGCTCAAAATCTTTCATCATTTTGCCTAATGAATCATAAAGATCAGTGGGTGATGAAGTGTGTGTATCACAATCACTATCACTTGAATCTGAGTGAGATGAGTTAGAGTGTACCTCATCTTCTTGGTCTGGTTGATCTTGTTCTTTAGCCATAAGGCAGATCATGGCTTCTTCTTCAGAATCACTTGAGTAGTCAGCTTCACTACTCTCTGAGTCTGCTGCTTCTTTAGACTTAGCTGTCTCAGCAGTCTCAGCAGCCAACATGGCTTTCTTCTTTTCCTGGCTTCTTTCTCTGAAGACTTTTCTTTCTTCTTCATTCCTATATTTGTTGACTGGTGGATAGGAACAATCAACTGCAAAATGTCCTGGTTGTCTGTAGTTCCAACACAGGTTCTCAGCTCTTTGATCAGCTCTTTCTATTCTTGGGTTATTAGCTCTCTGATATTCTACCCTTTGATGTTCAGCTCTCTTGGGTGGCCATACTTCTTTTGATTTAGAGGGAGCTGAATGTCTCCTGGAGGTTTCACCCTTGTTTCTTTTATAGTTCTTATTGAAGAACTTATTGAATCTTTTAACCATTAGGGAAATCTCCTCCTGGTCTATGGCTTCCTTTGGTTCAGCTCTCTTTCCATCCTTGACTACCAGTGCAGCTGTCTTGGGTACAGCTGTCTCCTCTTGCTCTTTTCTTTTCAGCTCAAACTCGTAGGCTTTGAGGTCTGAGAATAGCTCATGGTTAGATGTTTTTTAAAGGTCCACATAATGTCTCAGAGCCATAGTCTTCATTTCCCATTCAGCTGGAAGGCTTCTAAGGATCTTCATACACATTTCCTTTTGTGTATATTCCTTCCCAAGAGCTGAAAGCTCATTTGTAATTTCGTGAATCGGCATCCAAAATGATCCATGGATTCACTGCAAACATTTTGAAATTTTCAAATTTTTGAACATCAACAGACAGTTTATTTTCTTTAATTTGCTCTGATCCTTCACAAATTAAAGTTAGCTTATTCCAGATTTCTTTTGTTATTTTGCAGGATTTGACTTTATTGAACATTGCTTTGTCCAAAGTCTTGTAAAGTATGTACTTGGCCACATTGTCCAAGTTGTATCTCTTCCTATCATCATTTGTCCACTCAGTCCTTGGTTTTTCAACCATGGTTGGTCTTTCTTCAGCAGACTTCTTCTTCTCCTTGACTCACGGTACACTCTTCTTCTGTAGTGTTCACTTTCAATATTTGCAGTGGCCCATCCTCTATCACAAGACACATTTCATCGTGTAGAGCATATAGATGAGCCTGCATACGCATTTTCCAATCATTAAATTCTTCAACAGTGAACATAGGAATGCGTGTCAAATTTGCTTCCATGATAATAACTTTGCTAAAAATGAAAGATTTTGAAAATGCAAGTGTTTAAAACCTTTTTGAAAAGATAGAGATCTAGTTCAGTAACCAGTGCGGAAGGCTCAATGAACCAACCGCTCTGATACCACTTGTAGGTCCCAAGGGGGTGTGAGTAAGGTTTAGAAGGGGGGTTGAATAAACTTTACCAACTTTTCGATTTTAGTCCTTTTAAACCTATTACAGAGTTAACTCAAACAGCTGTGTCCTTGAGGGACAGCTAAGTTGGTTATTCAGCTAAGTTAGCCACTCAACAGACTCGATAGAGCTGTTGATAGAATAACTCGGCTGTTTAACCTGAACTTTAACTTGGATGTGTTGGTTTTATCAGCGGAAGACTTAACACCCTTCGAATTGTTTTAAGCTTGTTTTAAAACTTGATTTAGCTCTTGGTTATTAATCAGTTGGATAGCAAATATGAGTTTATCAGCAGATATGATGTAAGTATGCAGAAATATAAATGTGCTGAAAAATAAATGACACAGTTAATTTTTATAGAGGTTCGAAGATGGAGTAATTCTTCTAATCCTCTTTTCTCCAACTCCTGGAGGAATCCACTATGTAACAGATCAGTTTACAACATGGTGAACAGTCTAGAGACAGCCTTGGTCACACAACTGGCTTCTCTTGTGACTCAGCTTCTTCACAGGGCAGTTGCCTTGCTACTTCAGCTCACTTTCTCAAGCTCTTGGATTTGATCACGAAGCCCTCCAATAACTTGATATTGGTTCGACCTTGAACCTTTCTACAATCCTCCTTGGAAAGTAGACCCCTTTTAATTCTTCAAAAGTTTCCTCTTCAATAGATTTGAAGTTATTTTTTCTTCACAGCTTGTGTTAGATCGATTTCCTTTGAGTTTCAGGCTTGAGGATTTGCTTGAATATACTTAAGAGTATTTGCAGGTTAGTTGCTTGAATAATGCTTGATTTCTCAGGTGTGCAAGGTAACCTTTTCTCAATGAATTTTCTCAGCCTTTTATAGTGGACTTTTGAAATTTTGCCCATTGAAGAGATAGGCTAATTTCAAAAGTCACTTGTGTTCGTTGGCTTGTCTTGTTGCAGTCCTTGATGTTGACATTTTCTCGTATTTAATGTCTTGCAGCATTACAGCATTTCTGACACTTGGTGCAGTGTTTCCCATTGGTTTGTTCCTTTTGCACACAACTGGAACTAACACTTTATCTCTGACAACTTTAATATGTTACCATTATGAGTAACATTCTTGACTTCCATCAACGGATCTCGTTCAGTTGTCTTGACTTGACTGCAGTCTTTTATTCCCCAGGTGACTTGAGTTAGCTTCCAATCTTTGGATGACTCATCTGTCACTTCAACTTGAGACTTGACTTCTTGAGTTGACTTGACTGACTCTTCACATAGCTGATTCACAGCTGATACACCTTCAGTCGAGTTCTTGACTTTCCCTCTTATCCATACTCAATTGTCTTGTAGCGGAGTCTTCACTTCAATCTTAAGTTGACTTCTTGTATTTCTAGGCATAGCTGACTTGACTCAGCTTTTCCAGCCCTATCTATTACAATGTAAATTACAAGGAAAATGGGGTGCCAACTTTTAAGTTTTACACGGTATCATCAAAACCTACAAAATAAATTTCCCAACACCATTCATCATCATTAGGGAGTGGATTAAATTGGCCAGAGTATGTCCCTGCATAAGTAGGGCAAATTGTTTATATAATATAGAATTGAAACCAAATTGTCAAAATAGGATGGAAATTGTTTAGGCAAATTACCCGCATATGTACATGTGTTGTAATATGATCTCATGAAAGTGGTCGGATCAATCTTAACATATTTACATGTCTACATTTCATGGGAACATGGGATTCCGTCACTCCTCCATTGACCACACAAGCATTGTTATGCAGAGAGGTTGACTTTGAAGGTTCGCACACGTCTAGATCCTGTTGTGACAGTGGGGACATCTGCAGTTTTAGTTTGATAATCGTACAGTTGAACAATATGATTTAATGTCATCCTTTTGCTGTTTTTGGTATTTTCTGCAAGATGTCATCTGGCCACAACTAGTTCTTCTCCAATGCTGTAGTTGCATTTTTCATTTTATCACAGAAACTCATGACAGTACACTTGAAAGTGAACTGCACAAGGGCACAAATTGGCAATATTCTTGCACCCTTTGGAACCGAGTTCATGCACTCGAAAATGTTTGTAGTCATCATTCCACCACGTGTACCCTCATCATGCGATAAAGTTCACTTGCTTTTGTCTATAGCATTCAAGTAAGCGTGAGCACATTCATTAAATTTTTTAATCTTCTCCATTATCTTCCCAAACCCTATAATTCTCAGTTTTACACTGGCTTGCCAACACAAATCCTTGAACCTCATATTCTTGAAATGACTATGGAAATTAGAGACAACATGCCTTAGACAATATCGATGACACCCATAAGGGGGTTGGAATTCTGGCATGCGTTCAACTGACCTTGTTATTCCAGGGTGACGGTCTGAAATAAGGCATACACCTTTTCGTCCTCGAACAATATGTCTGGATATTAATTGTAAGAACCAGTTCCAAGATGCTAAAGTCTCTTCATCCACTATCGCATAAGCTAATGGAAAAACTCATTGGTTTGTGTCCAATGTGACAACAATAAGTAACTTGTGCTTGTATTTAGGTGTAGAGGTGTGTTCCATCTACACTAATAACTGGACGACAATGTACAAAACCATAGACACATGGCTTGAAAGCCCGAAATACATACAACAACGACTTCACTTCACTCTCGCTAGGTTCAACGTGCTGCCACTCAACCACTGTGCTAGAGATATATTTCTACAGCGCCTCCATATACTTTGGCAAATAACAACAGGAGGTCTCCCAAGTACCATACATATTTTCACGGGCACGTTTCATCGAATGTCATGCTTTATCATGTGAAATATTATAATCATACTTGTCTTTAATATTTGGTTGAATATACTTAATACCATAAGATGGATCACATTGTACCATCACCATTAGACCATCAACAGTAAAATTTATATCTAAATTAGCATGATCCACAGAAACAACATTCATTAAACAGCAGTGAGGAGGTCTGTATTTGGTGATCTTCCACATCAAAAGTTTTTTTGTTGAAACTCGCTCTCAACCACCAGTTGCACTGCTAGGAAGACATGTTGGATATTATAGAAGTTCTGGGGTTATGTTTGCATACAACTTTCCACAAAATTGGTGTGCTTTCAACAACCTTGAATTCTCGTTTCACCCAATGCACGTGGTAATCTTTAACTGCACTTTGCACATGACTTTTATCTGTAAAAATCATCCCTTTACACATCACACCAGTCTCAAAGTCATAGAATTGTACATACGAAGGAATACCAACACATTCACCGCATACATCTGGGTAGCTTGATTCGAAGAATTGAATTCCAGAACTAATCCCATAATTACCACCAGTATTGTTACGATTATTTGTCATCAAACGAGTGGGTTGTTGAGCCTCATTTTAATTGTTATACACACCCCACACAGCGACATCCGCTCCATCACTGTCAGTATCCTCATCAGATACGCTTTCATCAGGTTCAAAATTTTGACGTTCATCTCCTCTTAAAATATCTCCTACATCAGCATTTTCATTACTAGGTCCACCAACATCAGTATTTTCATTACTAGGTCCACCAACATCAACATTTTCATTACTAGGTCCACCTTGTGTAACTACAGATAGGTCAGGAACCCTACCTCCTCTAAGAAACTCAACATACTGATAATAATCATGTTCTACTGAAGTATTTATGTCAACATTATGAATTACGGGCTCTAACTCGACAAACAAATAAATAAATTCAATCCCACACATATTGCTATAACAATATTTAGCCGAAACCTTCAACTTCCATTGACATACATCAACCTCCGTCATCGAAATTAATATTTCAGTCAATTTCACAAAATTCATTCTACGAGAAATCCTCCTAGCACTAATTACATTACGATCATATCTAACATCGCTCCCAGTTTGCACAATTTTCCCTCCAAAGTATACGATTATGGTGATCATGTTTGATATTGCCTATATATTGTAGTGATACTACAGTTAAAGAATTGAACTCGTGTTTGACATTACCTATATACGGGTATTATTTATACAATTCAACAATTATTACAGGATAAATAATACGAATATATCTAAGGTTGGACTAAAACCTAACTATTTTTGACAATATAACACCCACTCATCCTTGGTCCTATCTAAAACTCTAGCTATAACTGGTTGTCCCTCCACAAGAAGCCCCCGGATAATGGCAACATCTTGTGAAATCATTGTGGCCTCTCCAACTGGCAAGTGAAATGTGTGAGTCTCAGGGCGCCAACGCTCAACTAATGTTATGATGAGATGGTTGTCAATGTCAATCCGACCATAACGTGCCATACCATAAAATCTCATTTGATGTAGTGTATGTACAACACGTGTATGCAACTGAACCAACTGCCCATCGAAAGACCAAAAAGGACCAGCCCCATGTCTAACAGTAAGAATCATGTGGACATCCCCGTGATATACATCTCTCAAATGGTGTGTAGCCTCAGCTGTAAGTATTGAGGAATCCCGTGTTACATATATCTGAGGATCATGCATCCTGTAGAGAAAATATTATAACTAATAAACCAGTGTGATGAAAATACAGGTAAAGTAATAATACAAAGTAACTGACAAGTAAATACATATTTTGAATACAAAGTCTGGCATTATAAGAAAAAATGCATGATACTACATATTACAAGACAAAGTCTGACAGTACAATACATAATTAATTGTGCTAAATTCCCCATATTACATTACAAAGTCTGGCATATCCTACGTAGTACATAATACAATTCAGAATGATACATCAATTGTTTCATGATGAACATACACGAGTGTGTATATTTCTTTGATCACTAGCTTGGTATTGATGTCGCTCACGTTCCTCTGCTCAATCCATTGCATTGTGAATTCTTGTAGTTCTATCTCGACCACGATTCTTACGAAATCATTTGGATGGATTATGTTGCAATTGAAAAGATGTATCGTCTCATTCATCAACATTAGGGAGTGGATTAATGGCCAGAGTATGTCCCTGCATATGTACGTGTGTTGTAATATGATCTCATGAAAGTGTGTGGATCAATCTTAACATATTTACATATTTTCATTGCATGGGAACATGGGATCCCATTATTCATCCATTGGCCACATGGGATCAATCTTAATTGTTGTGCAGAAAGGTTGACTTTGAAGGTCCACACACGTCTAGATCCAAGTGTGACAGTGCTGACATCTGCAGCTTGAGTTTGATAATCGTACAACTACATAATATGATTTAATGCCATCCTTTGTTGTTTTTGATATTTCTGCAAGATGTCATCTGACCACAATTGGTTCTTCTCCAATGTTGTAGTTGCATCATTCATCTTATCGTAGAAACTCTTTACAGTACGCGTGAAAGTGAAACGCTCAAACACACAAATTGGCAATCTTCTTGCACCCTTAAGAACTGAGTTCATGCACTCAGAAATATTTGTAGTCATCATTCCACAACGTGTCCCCTCATCATGCAATAAAGTCCACTTGCTTCTGTCTATAGCACTCAAGTAAGCGTGAACACGTTCATTAAATTTTATAATCTCCTCCATTATCTTCTCAAACCTCTAATTCTCAGTTATGCCCCGGCTCGCCAACACAAATCTTTCAACCTCACATTCTTGAAATGACTATGGAAATTATAGACAACATGCCTTAGACAATATCAATGATACTCTTAAGGGGGTTGGAATTATGGCATGCGTTCAACTGACCTTATTATTCCTGGATGACGGTCTGAAATAAGGCATACACCTTCTCGTTCTCGGATAATATGTCTGGATATTAATTGCAAGAACCAGTTAAAGTCTCTTCATCCACGATTGCGTAAGTGAATGGCAAAACTCGTTGGTTTGTGTCCAATGTGATAACAATAAGTAACTTGTGCTTGTATTTAGGTGTAGAGGTGTGTTCCGTCTACACTAATCACTGGACAACAGTGTACAAAACCATCGACACATGGCTTGAAAGCCCAAAATACATACAACAACGACTTCACTTCACTCTCACTAGGTTCAACGTGCTGCCACTCAACCATTGTGCTAGAGTTATATTTCTGCAGTGCCTCCATATACTTTGGCAAATAACAACAGGACATATCCCAAATACCATACATATTTTCATGGGCACATTTCATCGAATGTCATGCTTTATCATGTGAAATATTATAACCATATTTGTCTTTAATATTTTGTTGAACATACTTAATACCATAAGAAGTATCACATTGTACCATCATGATTAGACCATCATCGATAAAATTTCTATCTAAATTGGCATGATCCACAGAAACAACATTCATTAAATAGCAGTGAGGAGGTCCATATTTGGTGATCTTCCACATCGAAAGTTTTTTGTTGAAATTCGCTCTCAACCATCAATTGCACTGCTGGGAAGACAGATTAGACATTACAGAAGTTCCAGGGTTATGTTTGCATACAACTTTCCACAAAGTTTATATGCTTTCAACAACCTTGAATTCTCGTTTTATCCAACGCACACGATAATCTTTAACTGCACTTTACATATATTTTTTATCTTTAAAAATCATTCCTTTACAAACACACCAGTCTCAAAGTCATAGAATTGTACAGATGAAGGAATATCAATAGAGTCACCGCATGCATTTGGGAGCTTGATTCAAAGAATGGAATTCCTGAACTAATATCATAATTACTACCAATAATGTTATCAAATGAGTGGGTTGTTGAGCCTCATTTTGATTGTTATACACACCCCACACAGCGACATCCGCTCCATCATTGTCAGTATCCTCATCAGAAACACTTTCATCAGGTTTAGAATTTGGACGTTCATCTCCTCGAAAAATATCTCCTACATCAGCATTTTTATTACTAGGTCCACCAACATCAGCATTTTCATTATTAGGTCCACCAACATCAATATTTTCATTACTAGTTCCACCTTGTGTAACCGCAGATAGGTCATGAACCCTACCTCCTCTAAGGAACTCAACATACTGATAATAATCATGTTCTACTTAGGTATTTATGTCAACATTTTGAATTACGACTTTAAATCGACAAACAAATCAAAAAAACTCAATCCCAACCGATGGATCTAGAAAAGACCATAAACTTCATCATTTGTAATAGAAATAATTCCACACATATTGTTATAATAATATTTAGCCGAAACCTTCAACTTCCATTGACTTACATCAACCCCCGTCATCGAAATTAATATTTTAGTCAATTTTCACAAAATTCATTCTGCGAGAAAACCTCCTAACGCCAATTGCATTATGGTCATACCTCACATCACTCCCAGTTTGCACAATTTGCCCTCCAAAATATACGATTATGGTGATCATGTTTGGCATTGCCTATATATTGTAATGATAATGCATTTAAAAAAACTGATAATAAAATTCACAATATAAAATAATATAATATTAATATATACTTAGATTCCTCTCGTGCGATGCACGGATTGTACTTTACAAAAAATAAAATCAAGTTTCTAATGATTGTAAAGTATGTTATTCTAATAAATAATTAAAAGTTAAAGACAAATCAATTTGATTAAAAATAATAAATTATCATAAACTATTGAAAACTTTTTTGAATACACAATAAATATAATTAATTTAATACGTTAATAATAATAAAAATATCTATGATAATAACTATTCAATTCACAATTAAAATCTAACTTAATGACATTTGTTATGTTATATTGGGAATCATCCTATTATCACTAACACATATTAAATTTTAAGTCCCTTCAAATTAGTAACTCTAAACATAGAATGTTGAAAGTTTATTTTTTTCTATTTTTTTTTTTTGACAATAACAGAGAATTTTATTGATTGCATAAATCATTTGAAATTAAAATCAAAATACAAAGAGGAAGAGAACATAGAATAGTGAAAGTTTATTTGGTAACCCTAAAAAAATTGAAGATAACTTTTGTGGAAATTTTATAAAATAATTTAACCAATTCATAGAATATATATTATAAATTATATTTATAAATTTTAAGAAACAATATGATGATATCTAAAATAGGTAATTTTAATTTGCCCCCAAACTATGCATGTTTTTTCTACATTGCCAATTAAACTTTGAATTGTTCCACCTTACCCCCGGAACTTTGAAAATTATTGCACTTAACGTATAAATTTCCAATTTACCCCTCATTGTTAGTTGATTATCTGTAGCTATTATATCTTGAATAATTATTTGTATCAATTTTCTCTCAAAATCTCATCATCTTTGGTCAATAAATAAATAATAGTAAATAATAATAAATTTAATCAATAAACCTGGGTTATGATACAATTTCTAGATATATCAAAAAATAAAATAATCACAAGGTTAAGGAATAAAATTAAAAATTCTAGGCTAAGTGCAACAGTTTTCGAAGTTTATATGGTAAAGTAAAATAATTTAAAGTTAAATATGCAAAGTGGTAAAACTCGCATAATTTTGGAGGGCAAATCAGAATTACCTCTATCCAAAAACTTTTAATCTTCACTATTACATATAAGATGTGTATCCAATTTTATTTGTATTTTTAATTTTTCTAGTTATGGACAATGGATGTCAAATTCAAAATAAAGAAAAAGTTAATATAAAGATTTTTTTAATGGGCTACCTAACTTACTTATAATTAAATATTAAAAAAAAAACTTACTTGTAATTAAAAGGAAAAAGAATAACGATAATAAAATAACAAAATATGTGTCTGAATTCTGAAACTCTAACCCCCTCCCCTCCCCCATTTTTAACATTTATTTTCTATCTCAAAACTAATTCTCTCTTAAGAAAGTCGATCTCTCCAAAACACTTCGGGAAAAAATGAATTTCGTTCAGTGTTTTTGCTTCTCAAATTTTCTAACTGGTTTCGAACGCAAGTAGTATGATTTACCTGAAAAAATTAGGTTAAGATGCAAATTTTTGAGTTTTCAGACCCAAAAACTTCAGATCTGGTTTTTTTTGCTTTGGTTCGATAAACAAAAACAAAAAATATTCAGATCTGTATATATATTTTTTCGAATGGAAATAATTCCTTTTTTGTGGTTGTTATTTTAGTTTTTTATGATGTGCTTAAGATATAAACTGAACATTCTATATGTTTCATATGTATTTTTTGATAACTATTTTGAATTATTTTTTAGTCCGAAGTCGAATTTTATTTGAGAATTCCCAATATTTTATTTCCGGATGACCATAGACAATTATTTTTAGGACTTTTATGTTAATGACATTCTGGCAGTTATTCGGTTCTATACCGTACATTCAAAAAAATTATTATCTAAAATTTTCTAATAGCAGGTTGGGATTTGAAGAAGGTCATTGAAGAATGGGGTATGGTAAGCTTATATTTAGCATTTTGTGAATGTTTTTTTTTCTCTTTGCTTTAGAGTTATTAAATTCTCATTTGGGTACTTTGTTATTTTTTTTTTTTTTCGTTTTAGAGATCTGTCCTTTTCTGGATTGATTAATTGTTCTCAGTTTGCAGATCATTTTATTTATCATGTTCGTGATTTTGTTTAGAAAAATATATGCTTTGATTTGATTGTCTACTTTTTTGAAGACTACTATTTTTTTTTTACAGAAACTAAAATAAAAACCAACGAAAACATATTTATAAAAAAAGGATGGGAACATGTTGTTGATTCATTGCGAATATTTTTTTTGTAATTGTTTTCAATTTCAGTTTTCTTATTTTTTTATGAGAAATATGCTTTCATTATCTTTTCCTTTATTGTTAAGATAAAAAGTTTTGAGAACCGTTTTTTCATGTTTTGCTTTATTGCTTCTGGTGAGCCGAATTATGTAGAGGTAGCAGACAAGAAGTTTCAAGATGGCTGAAATCATCCTCATTTCGAGCACAAAACTGCTTTCTTTGGTTTATTGGTAATATTCTCTTCTCCTCAGAGTCATCATCTCAAAAGAGTTGAAGAATTCATTAATAAATGAAGGGTAGAATCAAATGAGGACTTCAAAACTACTTTGGAAATTAAACTAATTTGTACAATGAATTAAAAACGCACAATTTCTTGAAATTAAGTGTGATCTGCATATACCTCTTACACTTACAAATCTTGTTTTATCCTTCTGTATCCATGGCTGTGAAATTGGAATGCTCGAATTCCCCATTTTTCTTCTTGTGGTTTGTATCGATTTATTCTGAATTTTTTTTGCATACATGTAATCATATAGGAAAGCCTTGTATTTTAGTTGTATGAATGGTGGTAAGACTAATAGAAACTTCAAAAAACAATTTGGCCTGAGTTTATGTAAGCATGTTAGATGAAATATGAAAAGAAAGTATTAAAACTTTTGATTGGAATATGTGAAATGCATCTGTTTGAAAAAATAGGACTAAATAACTAAGTACTAAAAAAGGCTGTTACAGATCTAATAATAGCAAATAATAATAATAATAATAACAAAATTTGAAAAAGAAAAAAAATACACATAAGTGCTAAGACCATTAAAAATCGAACTAAAAGAACAACTCTACATACATGTGTGTAATGAAATAGGCATTCCAGACTAAAAACTCGTGAGCTATCTCCATATGCAAGTAACTGTATACTCAAATATGGTAACTCCAAGTGTCCAGAACATCTTTGTATGTTTGCATCCTTAACTAATGTGAACAATAGAGCCTTACAATCATATCTTTAAAACACAAAATTATTTTCAATAAATCTAATATATATGTAAATATATTAGGATAGAATAATTCTGTTTCATTGTTTGTTCAAAATCCATAACTCAAATAAATAGAAAAATACATTAAAACAAAAAATAAGAAACATAACTGCCCCAAATTGGGATTATATGTCAACTAAATGACTAATATGTCCAACTCAGTTGCAAATGTAAAAGATGAACAAATCAAAAGAAAATAACTAAACACACACATACCTATGTCATTACAGATGTATTGTAGGCTGAAAACATCCAAGATATTTGCTATTTGCAGGTACACTGTAGATACGCAATCTCAAAGCCCAGTACTTGAAATCTTCAGATTAATGTCCATAAACCAAGCTACTTTATGGAGTCATTCTGCAGATGTTTTGGTTTTTATGCAATTGATATAGAAATCGTGGGTTTTTGAATGGTGATGTATCTTCTTTATAACAGAGTTTGTTTGTGACAAAAAAGTATTGCAAATCGTTTTAGCTTCCCCAGATACGCATTTGAGGCCTATTTTTACCAGAACGTCTACGTAAAAAAAAGAGAGAGATACGGAGAGAGATTATTGTAATTGTCGATTCAGCTGCCCAAGATTCTTATATGCAACTATTGTATTTTAAATTTGGACTGTATATGGAATTTAATATTAAGAACCATATTTATTGTTGTGTTCAAACTGACTGTATTTATTAAAGAACAACTATAATCATCATACATTTTGAATATTTAAATTATTTTTTTGGTGGCCAAAACAACAGCTGCCAGAATTAATTGGATTTGTTTCCCATGTAGCTGCATTCAAGTATATTAAACACAATATCTACAGCGAATTACAGACTTTGTTATTTAAAATGGAAGACAAAGGGAATTAAAAATTAGCAGAATTTTATATTTCAAGGCGATGCAGTTTGCCTAATTAATGAACGTACCTTCCATATTTAGTAGATGCATTTTGGCGGGATCTTTCCTAAAATAAAGATTGTCTTGTTTTTATCTAGGAAGCACGAACACTTCTCTGAGGATGTCGTACCCGTATCGAATACGTATTCGATACGATATTTTATCCGATAGTTCATCGATACTCCATGTATATATCTACACAAGGAAATAGATAGATTTTATTTTATTGCTCATTTTTTCAGCATTTTTTGTGTGTCTATGTGAGTTATCACATTTCAGATTTGAGTACTTATGAAATTTTGGTTTTTTATACTTGAAACATTATTTTTTTAATTATACTTAGTACGTCTGTATTTTCAATAGTATAAAAATATATAATTTTTATGTATATATATCGTACCCGTATCCTTAAAATTTCAAAATATGTCGTATTTTCGTACCCATGCCGTATCGTATCCGTGTCCCATATCCATATCAGTGCTTCATAGGTTTTTATATTATATAGATACGGTTATATATATAATATTGTTAATATTATATATATACAATTAATATTAATCATATATTAATATATATTTTATACGGTTATTTATATGTATGCATATATATTAATATTATATATAAAAAAAATTAATATTATACTGATAAATTATATATACAGTTGACATACATATATATTTAATAATAATTAGCATATTAAGTATATATAATTAATATTCATATTTATTAATATATATTATATACATGTATTATTTATACAATTCGACAAGTATTATATGGATAAATAATACGAATATTAAAAACTATTTCTAAAATAGGAAAATTTACATAAAAAATTGCATTACAATGTCTACAAAACATTAACACATACAAAAAAGTAACAATTACAACATATTCTGTAAAACATTTAACACGCAACATATTATGATGAAATTAACATGCAATAGATTGTGAAATAAAAATTAATATAAAACAGCTAAAACGTACTTGAAAAATTCTATTGTCGTCGGAAACAGCTCTTGCCGCTGTCACCCGAAACTGTGCCGCCACCGAAACTCCGCCAAGTTGTGTGTGTGTATTTGTGTTGAGTGTTGAGTGCTGGTGTGTTTGTATGGGGGACAGAGACGTTTATAGATCCGTGTGTGTGAGTGTGAGGTAATTAATGGGGGTGGGTGGGTGTCAGTAGGCCTTTTTTTTCTTTTGGAAAAAACACTGCTGGCGCATAAAGGAGATGCGCCAGCCTCTGCAAGATTCCATCAGTGGTCAGGTTGACCACTTTTTTTGTGCCGGCGCACTTAATGTATGCGCATGAACTTTTTAATTTTTTTTTCAAAAAATGGGGTTGGCGCGCTTAACTCCTGCGCCAGCCATTTGAAAATAAATAAATAAAATATTTTTGTTGGCGCACAAACCTAATGCGCCAACCGTTCACCTGATTTTCCAGGCGCACAAGCCTAATGAGCCATCGAGTAATTTAACCTATCCCCCACAAATCCACTTATTTTGTCAATATTGTTTACATTTTGCCTTAATTAGGCAAATTACCATTATATCTGGGCCTAAGTACCAACATTCCTTTATTCATATTTTGCATTAAAGAAATAATTACTATTTCAATAATTTTAGTTACTATATTTAAATAATTATTTTTTTAAATAATAAATTAAAAATTACATAATATGAAAAATAATGACATTAATAATTGAAAGATAAACTACATAAATTGAAAATTACATAATATGAAAATTTAGAAATTACACGCATCACAAGTTTCAATTGAAGTACAACTATGGCAAACCCAATTTCCCTTAATCATATCACATGCATGTTGATGTATGATACTTTGCTCCTCTTTCATTTACGTTGTATCCTTAAAATTAATTTCATATTCATGCATTAGAGGTTGAGATTTCTTACCTTCGACTTTTTCTTTGGTTGCTTCTGCTATGATTTTAATAGCTTCCACTTCGGCTTTTCTCAAATTTGTGAACTCAGAAAACTTTGCGAAAGTATTGTTCAAATTTACGCCCATTTCTTCAATCCCTTATTTGGCTATGCTTTTCCCCTTCCTCTTTGCTGTTTTTTGTCCAATTGGACGAGTGTGGTGT
This sequence comes from Rehmannia glutinosa, assembly GCA_016081115.2. Lineage (NCBI taxonomy): Eukaryota > Viridiplantae > Streptophyta > Magnoliopsida > Lamiales > Orobanchaceae > Rehmannia > Rehmannia glutinosa. The sequence goes on along the minus strand of JABTTQ020001822.1, from coordinate 31,600 downwards.
TGGTCCTCTTCTATACCCAAACTCGTCTATTGGTTAGATGAGGTGTTGCTTGCTCCTGATTCAGAGGTCCACGCTTTCTTTGCGCCATGTTCATGATTATTGGATTGTGGAGTAAACATTGGATGATCTTTCACGACTCTCCATACTTGCTCAAGATTAAATTCAATATCTTTATGTTCTTGCAAAAAAAAAAAAACATGACAAAAAAGAAGCGGACGTGGTCCTCTATTCCAACTTTGTGTTTCATCCTATATTCCACTGTGCGGATTGTCGCCATGTGTTTTTTTTAGTGAAATAGAGTCAATAGAGACTTAACGACTATTTGACAACGTATTTCCACACCTTCCTTATAGAGTCCCAAGATTCTAGCACTCCAAATCTCGTTTTTTTCTCGGATTCAGATATCACGGAAGAGAGATGGAACAAGATAGAAAAAACAAAAACAAAAACTTGCAGTCGACAGCAACGAGCGGAAGAACAATTAAGAAAACAGTGAAAAAGGGAGAAAAAGGAATATGACCTCTCTTAATTCTCTCTCCTCTGGGATTATTTGCTTTCGCATTCGCCGTTTCTTCTCCCGTAAATCTCTATCTTTCCTTCTACCTTTCTAATCTCGATACATTTTTTCCTTGCAATTTTTGTTTTTTTGGATTGTTGGTGTATATAATGAAGAAATGGTATGTACATTAGTTAATCAAAAAATCAAGGATATTTGCCTTAAGGATAGTTACATCAAGTCATTAAGAGATATTTGATACAAGAGATAATATAGAACGGACAAGAATTTACTACTTATTCAACTAGAATATAGGCTTCCAACTGTTTGTTGAAATGTTACTATGAGACTTTACGGGTATTGAATTTTTTTTCCGCTCTCTAACCACTTCTTGATTTATGGAAATTCAACATGCTATCCTTAAACTTTTCAAGTGTGAAAATTATAACAATTTCAATTTTTTTTGTGATCAAACATAATAAAATGATGAAAATTATAAAATTTTCAGAGGATGTAAATGTGCTTTATAGTTGTAGAATTTTGTGTTTTTCCATCAAATTTTCTGGTAAAGTTTTAAAGTAAAATGAGATTCCATTCAAAACTTTAAAGTAGTGGTACCACTTTTGGTAATGATATGAAGTGCATTATTATGAAGTTTTCACGAAACATTTTTGCCAATATTTTAGTGATTGACCAGTAGGGAATTCTGTTCTAGCTGATTTTATATGATCAAACATAATAAATGGATAAGGTGCAAGATAGAATGATGCACTTTATGCTTATTGATTTATTTGGATTTACGCATGAATGTTCTTAAGTTTTGTTATTTATTTGATATACTGGTTAGTTTACTGCAACTAAAAAAGAGCTTGTAGTGATTGGAACAAAGGCAAAAAAAATTAACATTGATTAACCAAAACGTAGAAGAAGAAGAAAATTGTTATAATTGAACCAAACTGAATCGACTAACTCAGTTCAATGTACAATTTATGATCTTGGCCTAGTTGTAAAATTACTGCAAGCATGTTCGAAAACAGATAATATTGAAAGCTCCAGTTATCCAAGTAGGAACTGCCCAGGAAATCAAGACTCTTCAAGACAAGATAACAGAAAAAAAAGAGCTACACTTGATGTTGTTTATGCATTAGGTATACCACCGCTTCCATCATTGGCTTTCTTGTAAGGACCTTCAAGTGTGGAATTGTGCAAATGAAACCCCTCGAGTCGTTATGACTTGATCAATTGTTGCTGTCCTGTAAAGTGCAACAAAAAAATTAAAGATGTACTTAATAAGATCAAAAATAAATTTTCTCAATTAAGCGCACAACTTGTAGTAGTTGTGTTAAGCCCATTTAATTTTGCTGGTCTTTTCTTAAATAATTAGGAGCAAAACTAAGTTTTTGATAAACTTCTGGCTTCAAAATCTACAATTAAAGAATATAAAACCATGATCATTATAATAACATGAATTTGTTTAAAGATATTGCCCCGTATATTATTAGTATACCTGAGAATATTGGAATGAAGACCCTTCAGTTAGATACATGTTGCTAAAATTAGTCCCATTATGAAGGCTCTGCATTTATGACAATATGGTCATTTAGATAGCTAACAACAACTTCTATAACAATATGGTCATTCAGATAGCTACGAACACATAGACAAACAAATTAATCATAAGCTCACTTCGAGTGGGAGTGTTGCAATCAAAGGAGCATGTGCCTCCAAGTTCATTGGTTTTTCAATTGGGAGGGAGAAAGTTTTAACCTGGTAAATAAAAGAAAAATATGACAAACAATATTATACAGACTTTACAAATATGAAAAATTGTATGTAAATGTATAAAATGAAATAAACTTGATTAGTTTGCAAAACTGGACTTTTTGATAGTGACACGACCCTTTTACTTTGTTTTTTCTTTGGCGTGCTCTTCTCTAATCCACTTCTCGGCCTTTTTCCACTTCTTATAGGTTTCTTCTCCTTTTTCTTCCACCCTCTTATCATAACATCATCAATTTCATGTTTTTGTTCATTGGTATCACATGACCTTACAACATTTTGTTTTTCTTTTACTCTTGATAAAATACTATTAGGAAATTTATTTGTTAGATTTTAATGATACCATATAAAATTTAGACTAGGAAGTTGACATCCCTTGTTTCTTGTAATTCTGTATTGTAATAGATATGACTGATAGAGCTGAGTGAAGTCAGCTAAGTCAAGAATGCAAGAAGTCAACTGCAGACTAGAGTGAAGACTCTGCTGTGTGTCAGCTGAGCATGGTCAAGAAGGAAGACAAGGACTCGACTGAAGGAGAGCCAGCTGAGGAACAAATGTGTGAAGTTTGAGGAAGTGTCAGTCAAGTCAATGAAAGGAGCCAAGTCTAACAGTTGAAGTGATAGTTGAGTCATTCTTATGATTGGAGCAGACTCAAGTCACGAGGGTAAAGCGCAAGATCAGTCAAGACAACACAATCGACATTGATCCGTTGGAAGGAAGTCAAGAATATTACTCGATATAGTAATATGTCCAAGTCCGCCAGTCTTAAAGTATTTGGCCCGAAACAAGCAAAAGGAATAAGCCAATTGGGAAACACCGGCTTGTGGTCGACCGTAAAGGCTGAAGCCATTTAATACGAGGAAGGGTGAACATCACAAGTGTTGCAGACCAAGAAAAGACAAGCCAACGAATAAGAAGTGCCATTTGAAAATAGCCTATCTCTTCAACGGGCAAATTTTCAAATGAGCACTATAAAAGGTTGATGAAGCATTTGAGAAAAGGTAACCTGAACCTAGCACGAACGAATCAAGTTATTATCAAGCAAGTATAACCTGCAAATTCTCAAGCCTATCCAGAAAATTCCTCAAGCCTAAAACTCGAAGGAATTCAATCCAACACAAGTTGTGAAGGAAAGATAACTTCAACCAGTTGAAGAGGAAACATTTGAAGAACGAAAAAGGGGTCTACTCTCCAAGTTGAAGGAGTTGTAGAAAGGTTCAAGGTCGAATCAGGAGATTCAAGTTTGTTGGAGGGCTGTGTGAACAAATCCAAAGACTTGAAGGGAGCTGAAGTAGCAAGACAACTGTCTTGTGAAGAAGCTGAGTCGCATGAGAAGCCAGCTGTGTGATCAAGGTTGTCTCTGACCAGAGAACTACTTTGTAACTTGATCTTTACCTAGTGGATTCCTCCAGGTGGAGAAGAGTGGAGTAGAGGAATTACCCCATCCTCGAACCACTATAAAATTACTTGTGTCATTTTACTTTCAGCATTTACTTTCTTGCTTATATTTTTATATCTGCTGTTAAGTTAATTTGCTAATCCAACTGATAAATAACAAGTGCTAAAACAAGTGTTAAAAACGAGCTTTAATCAAACAAAAGGGTGTTAAGTCTTCCGCTGTTAAAAATCAAATCAACTAATGTTAAGTCTTTTGGTGACGCAAAGTTATACTATCAACAACTCAATCGAGTCTGTTGAGTGGGTAACTTAGCTGAAGATAGCCAACCTAGCTGTCCTCTAAGGACACAGCTGATTTGAAGAAACTCTGTTTAAAATTCTTAAAACACTACAAAAAAAAAGCTACTTCGCGGTTTATTTTAAATATTACGGCGGTTTAAAACCGCGCCCAAGTATTTCGCGGTTTGCAATCCGTCCCATACAGTGTCGCGAGAGATTTGGCGGCAGATTTTTAAAACGCCGGAAATTGTGTCACTAAATATTTTAGCGGTGGTTTTTAGCAGCGGTTCCAAAACCGCCGCTAATTTTAACATTGCGGCGGTTCCAAACCGCCGCTAATTTTAACATTACGGCTTCCAAACCGCCGCTAATTTTAGCATTACAATTCCAAACCGCCACGAATAGAAAAGAACGGATGGAAAAAAGGGCAGCGGTTATGTGAACCGCAAATATAATTCTACTATAATTTCTCATTTCTAAAATGCATGTAGTTGTAACAGCTACCACTAATATTTTTATAAAATTTCTTCATAGTTTTATTCAACTATGTGACAGATGTGTCACATAATTGTGACAAAGTCATAATATCATCCAATTATGTAAAAGTCTTATAAACTGTAATAACATCATAAAGTCAAAAACATTACATTACAATCACTAAAAACCATCTACAAAAGTATATGTTCTTATACAATAGCAATATATGCAACATTACGCAAATGAAAATTCTCATTTATATCATGACTAGAGGATGACCATCGTCTCTTCTGTGCCTGCAATTGAAACCAAATTATAATATTATACCTCATAACTTATAATTCTATAATTCTAATTCTCATGTCAAGAAGCAACCAACATGACAATAAATATACAATAAAATCTATAGCATACTGGTTGGTTCACAAAAACTTGACAGCATACTGGAAAAAAGAAAAGAAACCACACATTCCTTACACAAGTTTTCGATCAAGAGCTTGTTAATTGTCATTGAAGTTTTCGATCAAGAGCGTCTTTGTTATCTAAGATAAGTAAACAGCGGTTTCCAAATATTTTAAGTCATAGTTAACTACTTGTCTATTTCTTCAAAACTAGTTTTCAGAATTTTTCTTTCCATGATTGTAGATATGAGACCACAGAATGATAAATAAAGCAATAATCAGGTGATCAATAAACATCAGAATCATTGTTCATGCAAATAAAAGCAACTTACCTCAAAAGCATTCGGGATAAGCGTGCTTACTGCATCAGTTGATTTAGTTTCTTCAGATTTATCCTCCACATCGGCATTCGCTGTTACTTATTGAAAGAAAAAAGCTGGATTACAAAGAGAAATAATGAAGGGTGTAACAGAATTATGTGATATGTCCTACACATAATTTCATTACAATACCAGTACGTGTCAAATAAATAACAGGACGTCCCTTCCCCGATTTTGCCATTAGTAACGAGTACTACTGTACTAAACGCCTCTTCTTGATATGAGAGCAAGCAATCATACTTACATCTGATCTATTTAACTTTCAAAAGTACTAATATCCAAAACCCAAAAAAACTAAACTTATATATCCACATATTTTGGCTTTAAGTGAATCGATAATCAAAACAAAGGAGTTTTAAGTGCAAAGTTTTCTTGCCAGATGAATCACGTTTATCATTAACATACAAATTCTGTAATTTCATAACACCTAATCCTAAAATCGTATGGCGAATAAATAATGAACAAACTTAATGATGACTGCTGAGTTTCACCTTTCAGTACTTATATTATTATGGATGCCATACAAACATCACTCAGATAGATATTCACATCAATAAATTAGCATTTTAAATTGATTCTCTTTATGAGTTCATTATATTAAATAAAAAATTTCACTAAATGTTAACAATAGAACTAAACAGAACACAGTTACTTCAACAACAGAACAAGCAAGGTTAATGCCATAAGGCTAGTGCCATAAGCGGAGCAGAATAAATTCACAGAATATCAACTCACAATAAACTTCAGTAGCTGAAATTCGACACCCGATTATTGGCTTCTGTGATCTACGCGACAAAACTAAACCATCAAATCGAACAATTTTTTAAGTCCTTAAAACCATGCAAAGACTGCAATGTTCTCAATTTGGGCCTCACAGAACCGAAATCCAAGTTCTTTATCTTAAGGCCTGAAGCCCCAAAACACCTCTCTCTCTTTCCGCTTCCGTGATGCCCCAGGCGTCAATATTCTGCGCGCGTGATAACTCATCCTGACCGTCCGTTTTATTCAGGAAAAAGAAAAGCAAATCAAATAGCACGCCACGTCAGCGAGATTCGTAAAGGCCAGTCGGTTTCCGAAAAATAAAAGGAAAAGAAAGAAAGGACAACGAAAATTAAATTAAACTGATAAAACGCCCAAAAGAAAATATAAAAATATAGTGAAAAGGGTAAATAGGACTTAAGGTATCACAAGCAAAGGCTAAAATGCGCATTTACTCGAAACACAAAAAAAAAAAAAAGGAAAAAATAACAAAAGGGAGTTGGATACGAAACACAGCGAATTAATTACAATTTGTGAGAATATTAATAGACAGATTAGAGATATAGAAACGAGATTATTGACAATTGAAAATCTGGGCTGCAACCGATGGATCTGAGTCGGAGAGGCGGCCGTGGAGTGGGTGGCTCCGCCGTGGCCGGCGGCGATAGAAAGGGGAGAGGCGGAGAGAAATTGAGAGGAAAGGAAAGAGGTTTTAAAAGAAAGGGCAAAGGTGAGGGGTGGGGTTGTTTGCAGCGTGGATGTGGCATTATATAGCAATGGACGGGTATTTAATGCCCTTCTTTTGTGTGATATTTGCTATTGTGCCACTGGATAATGTTACCTGACAACTAATGCACAAAAGTTACCTGACAATCAGAATTTGTTATAATGTCTTCAATAGAGGGCACAACTCAACAGGGGCAACTGGAATTTTTTCTTCAATAACAAAGACTCCCTGTAAAAGATGCAGTTTATCAAGATTGTCCTATATTTCAAGATTTTTTCTTCAATAGACATCCTGTACATGTCTGTGATAATCTTAAACAAAACAAATAGTTATTGACAGTAGAACATCCATGTCCCCAAGACAAATGTATTAATGCTGATACCTATATTTCAAGATTGTAATAATGTGGATATATTTGATAAAACAAGATCAATGGGATTTTAATCAAAAAGAACTAATGAACAGAAGTTACCTGACAAGCAAAATTTGTTATAAATCTTCAATAGAGGGCACAACTCAACAGGAACAACTGGTTTGTTTCTTCAATAATAGATTCCCTGTAAAAGTTTTAGAGTGTAAGTAAAGTAAAGTTGCTGTTTATCAAGATAAAAGTTGTATTTCGTGGCAACTCAATCAAAGATATACCCATCACGAATCACTTGAAAATCATAAACGTTTTCCTGATGAAACTAAATACAAGCAATATTTAGAGAGGGACTGCAAGTTAAATGTCTTTTCTTTATGAAACAAATTATACAAATTACTTTGTCTCCAGGTAACATAAACATCACTAATATAGCAAATTAATTTAATAAAATGAAAATAAGTGAGCGGGCAGACCAATGGAAAAATTCAAACAGAAATAGTTAAACAGAGACACAAAAGGGACAAACACTAACGTCACTTATCAAAAGTTATCAACACGTAATATAGTTCATTTGTGCGTTAATTGCTAAATCAAGATAAACTAGTATATATTATCAGGAAAATAAGCTTGTACCTGAAATGTAAGATGCTTTTTCTTCCAGCACTGGCGGTACTTTCGCCATCCAATAAATCTAGCATCCTGTTTCATATTTACTCATTAAATTACCGTAATCAAGAAAAAAAAAAGAAAAATATACAGCGACACCCACACACACACACACACATATATATAAAACAAAGGTAAAAAAGGATTTGCAAAACTTCTTTTGTTTTAAGTAATTTGCAATAAATATACATTCACAAGACTTTGCAATGAGTGCTCTAGAGCAAGCAAACCAAGTAGAACATTCAGGAGGCGTTTACTTTTCAAATAATTAGATTTGAAAATTGAAGATAGTGAATCAAAGCCTCAGATCAAAAATTACATCTAACCTTTTTTCTTTTAATCAATATAAGATGCATGTAAGTGCTTAGGGTTTGAGCTAAGGGCTTTCCTCTCACAAGACACAAGCGCCTCATATACGGTGGTAGATCGCTGGTCACCAATGGCGGTGGCGGTGGCGGCGGGAGGGCTAAGCGGCGGCAACGGCGGAGGGCTGAGCGGTGGCAGCGGCGGGAGACGGAGAGAGAGAAGAGAAGACCCATCGATTTGTGAGAGAAAACAAATTACTAGTTTACTACGAGTTAATTCTATAAGTCAGGACCCCTTTTTCTAATAATAATTATTAATTTTTAACTTAAATAAACAAAGAGTGATTTCTTTAGTGCCGGTTAAACAACACCGCGTGTATTTTCCTGCGGTTCGATTAACCGATGAATAAATCGCTACTATATATACTTTTGTTTTCACTTTATTAACAATGCGGTAACAACCGCCACTAAATTTGGTTTTAGCAGCGGTTTTATCAGACCGCATCTAAATATGTGTCACAAAATAACCTTTTTTTTGTAGTGAAAAGACTAAAAGTTAAAATTTGGTAAAGTTTATTCAACCCTCCTTCTAAACCTTACTCCAAACCCCTTGGGACCTACAAATACTTTTTTTCACAACAGATTTTATTCCAAAGAGTTGGTCTCATAATTTGTCTATTCTCCAAATTTGTATCAACTTCTTCAATCAACTTGAGAATACCATCCTTCGCACTGAATGTCTCAGCAGTTAATGCAGCTAGTGTTGCTAACTGATTATTCAAGCCGCATAGTTCTTTGTAGTGAACTCCAATTAATTTTTTTCCTTGTTTTCATCCATAGATTCCGAAAGGTCTATACTATCTCTTGGACGTTGCTATCCAATAATATTCTTTTTAGCTTTCTTGGTCCATCTCTTTTCAATATACGAATCATGAATCTTCACAATACTTCTTAAAGAAAGCACTTTGAGAGCATGTGAGCATAAAATCCCAGCAAACTCAATTTTTTGCACTACATGAAACTTCATTTTGTGAAGAAACATATATCACAGTGTGCTGATAATTTTTGTTAAATGGGATAACCTTATATTCACAAGTTTCTCCATCCCCAACAAACATTTCCGCTTTAGAGTCATAAGCCCTATGCAACTCATCTTGAAAAAATTCAAAGACTTCGTGTGTATAAATGGGTAGCTGCATGCTTTAAAATTTGAACTGGAAAAGAAACTACCAGCGTACTCTGACTTGTTCTTAGATCTATTTTCAACTCTTGATAACGACGATCATTGACCGGAAAAATTGCAGCAAATTATGTTTGTAACCCACAAAATGTTTAAGAACACTGTTCATACTTTCATTGCGTTGAGTAGTTATCAAATCTGCACATAATGATTGTTGTCCATAAACTAGTCCCCATTTTCCCCTTATTTTGAATAATCTTTCAACCACTCATTAGTTTGAAGTCCATATTTTCTAACATTTATTGCCGTGCACACAAAAACTCTTATTCCTCCTCATAATCATAAATGCAAGAGCTAAAATCTCTCGAAAAAATTGTAAAGTTGGCAAAAACACTACTTAAGTGGACTACAATATTTTAGAAATTGTGCCAAATGCATAAGCAATGATATGTTTCAAGCCATTTTATCGCTAAAGCATTTGCCATTGCAACATCTTGATCTGTTAGAATGGTTAAAGGTCTTTTCCCAGACACAGCTATAGCAAAAGTATCAAACAACCACTAAAATGTTGGTGTAGTTTCATCATACAATAATATTGCCCCAAAGATAATAGTTTGTTTGTGGTGATTTACACCAACTAGTAGGCCAAATGGTCGACCCTCTTTATTTTTTCTATAAGTTGTATCAAAGTAAACTACATCACTAAAATGAGTATAATTGACCATCATTGTGAATGAACCCATATTATGTTAGCTATCAAATCATCCTCATCAACTTGAATTGCATAAAAGAAATTGGGATCATCTAATTATTTTTGTTGCAAGTACTCTAGTACCCAACCAGTGTCGCCAAACTTCATTTCCCTGGTTCTCTTTGAACACAAATAGTTTTTGTAATCTTCAAGAACAAAACCAACATTCTCATGTCCACCCATTTGTTTTGCTAGTAAGGTGAAACCTGCTCTTGGTGCTATTACTGAATAATCAATATCATCTGCTAATGAGGCTTGTACAACTATTATAGATCTGTGGGATCTCAAGAAACGAGTCTTAGCCGGACTCACTAGATCATGACCATTATGCTCAGCAATAAAATTAACAACTTTAAATTTACCACTATGGCGAGCATCAATCCTCATCATAGCACAACAACCTTTTCTTGTTTCCGGCCGATGAGACTTAATACTAACATCTCTTTTATCATTTATTTTGTACCCTTGGCATGCACAATAGAATGTTCTATCGATTACCCTCCCTTTAATATCTTTATGGACAGTGTGTTTTCTAAAACCTAATCCAACCAATCTTGCATATTCATTATAAAACTTATAAGCTACTTCTTCGCTATCAAACTCCATACCAATTTTTGGAATCTTCTCATCCAAAATGGATGAGTTAGAATCAGTTACGAGATTTTCTCCATTACTATTGCTAGGTTCTTTTTCTATATCCACCTCCTCAAAACAAAATTTCAACTTTCGACGTGGAGTAGAATCAATAGTGTTAGGAATTTTATTGTTTAGATTTTGATGAATGCCATGTAAAACTTAGAATAGAAAGTTGGCACCCCAATTCTTGTTGTAAACTGTATTGTAACAATTAGAGCTGGCCAAGCTGAGTTAAGGCAGCTACGCCCTAACATGCAAGAAGACAAAATTAAGATCGGAAGGAAGACTCTGCGAGACAACCGAGTATGGCAAAGAAGAGTAGACGAGAACTCTACTGAAGAAGCAGCTGAGTGGAGCATCAGTCAAGTCAACTCAAGAAAAGCCAAGTCTCAAGTTGAAGTGACAGAAGAGTCATCAAATGATTGAAAGCTGACTCTAAGTCACCTGGGGAAAACAAGGAAATGCAGTCAAGTCGAGATAATCAGAAAAGAACCGCTTTGACGTAAATCAAGAGATTTACTTAAACAAGTAATATCTCCATACCACCTTTCTCGGAGTGCTCACCCCAGAAGCGTGCAAATGGAATGAACCAATGGGAAGCACCAAACCGTGTCGAACTCGAAAAGGTGAAAGAACAATTCATACGAGGAAATGGCAATTCCAAGAACTGCAAGCCAACGACTGCAAAGTGACTTTCAAAAATAAGCCTATCTCTTCAACGGGCAAATTTTTGAAAGTTCACTATAAAAGGCTGAGGAGTTTGTTTGAGAAAAGATCGATGCATGAATGACACATACGTGAGATACACAAGCACATTAGAAAAAAACTGAAACAATCTCAATCCTCAAGCCTACATTACGAAGTACATCAATCCAACACTCATCTGTGAAGGAAAGAGAACTTCAATCAGTTGAAGAGGAAACTCTTGAAGAAAAGGGGTCTACATTCCAGGAAGGATTGTAGAAAGGTTCAAGGTTGAACCAAGTCTTAAGCTTTTGGAGGGCTTCGTGATCAAATCCAAAGAGCTTGAGCAAGTGAGTCAGAGTAACAAAGCGCAAAATGCCTGTGAAGAAGCCGAGTCGTTTGAGAAGCCGGTGAGTGATCAAGGCGTCTCTGCATCGAGTCCCTAAGGATCAAGTCGGGCCGTTGTGATCAAGACTTGTATCCGGACTATTACCGCTTTGTAAACCGATCATTACTTAGTGGATTCCTCCAGAGTTGGAGAATAGAGGAGTAGAAGAATTACCCCATCTTCAACCTCTATAAAAACTTTATCATGTCATTTACATTTCAAAGATTTAAATTCTCGACCGTTAATTGCTTATATCTCACGATAAATTTGCTATCCATTTGATAATTTATAAGTACTAAATCAAGCTCTAAAATCTTGCTTTATCAAACTTAAGGGTGTTAAGTCTTCCCAATAAAAATAAAACCACAAATGAGTTAAATTGTAGCCAACAAACAGTTACTCCATCAATGGCAAAATGAGTTTGTTGAGAGATTAACTCTCTTGAGTGACTAATTCGACTATCCATCAAGGACACTACTGTGTAGAATTAACTCGAGATTTAAAAGGACTAAATCGAAAATTTGCAAGGTTTATTCAACCCCTTCTAAACCTTACACTTACACCCCCTTGGGACCTACAAGTGGTATCGAGCTTGGTTCATTGAACCCTCCGCACCGGTTAATTGAACTAGATCTCCAAACTTTTCAAAGTCCGCTTTAGTACTTAAACCTTCAAAACTCTTTTTATTAAAAGTCATTATCATGGAAGCAAATTTAACACGCATCCCTATGTTCACCATTGAAGAATTTGATGATTGGAAAATTCGTGATGCGTGCTCATCTATCAAAGATTACATGATGAGATGTGGATAGTAATAGAAGATGGGCCTCTACAAATATTAAAGGTGAACACAAATTTTGCACGAAGAGTTGCAAAATACAAGGAGAAGAAGATGTCGCTTCCTTGACTACCATGGTTGAAAAACCAAGAACCGAGTGGACAAATGATGACAAAAAGATACAACCTGGATAATGTAGCCAAGGACATCCTCTACAAAACTCGACAAAGCCATGTTCAACAAAGTCAAATCATGCAAAACGGCTAAAGAAATCGGGACAAGCTAACATTGATTTGTGAAGGCTCGTGAGCAAATCAAAGAAAACAAATTATCAAAATGGTCAGACAGAAAGTTTGAAAATTTCAAAATGATCTCGGGAGAGAATCTGGATCAACTAGACGCTCGGTTCTGAAATCACAAATGAGTTGTCTACACTTGGAAAGGAATATACACGAGTAAGAAATGTGTATGAAGATCCTAAAAGTCTTCCACCAATGGGAAATGAAGGTCATGGCACCGAGACACTCCATGGACCTATCAAAGACATCCAATCACAGTTATTCTTAAACCTCAAAGCCTACGAGTTTGAAATGAAAAGAAAAGACCAGGAAGAGACAAGTTGTACCCAAAACAAATGCTCTAATTGTCAAAGATAGGAAGAGAGCCGAGGTCAAAGAGGCAATTGACCCGAAAAAATAGCCCCGATGGTTAAAAGATTTAACAAGTTCTTTAACAAGAACTACAAGAAAGGAAAGGGCGAATCTTCCGTAAGACACTCAGCTCCTCCAAATCAAGGGAAGACAGCCAATCAAGAGAATAGATCATCAAAAAGTTGAGTATCAAAGGGCCGATAACTCAAGAATGGAAAGAGAGTCGATCAAAAGGTCAATATCTATGTTGAACTCAGACAACCAGGTCACTATGCCATTGATCGCTCATATCCTGTGGTCAACAAGTACAGAATGAAGAAGAAAGAAAGGTCTTCGGAAAGAAGACAAGAAAAGAAAAAAGGCAATGATGGCTGCAGAGATCACGAGACAAAAGTCAAGAGAGACAATTGATTCGAGAGCAAGAAGCCGACTACTCAAGTGACTCAAGAAGAAAGCCTTGATATGCTTAATGGCCAAAGAACAAGATCAAGAAGATGAGGTACAATCTAATTCAACAAGCTCGACACTAGTGATAGTGATCGTGACACACACACTTCATCACCTACCGATCTTTATGATTCATTAGGCAAAATGGTGAAAGATTTTGAGCACATTAAATCCTCACACACACTATTGAATGAGGAAAACAAATTTCTACTTAAAAGTCAAAACTCAAAGTGACTAAGGAGCCGAGTACTCAAGTCAAATAGTCCGTTGAAAATGAAAGTTTAAAGGTCGAAAATGCTAAATTAGTAGCGAGAAAATTGCTGCTATAGAAAGGAGGAGAATGACCTCAAAATGTTATTGCCTCATTCACTAAGGCATCTAAATCATCGATGATCTTATTATGAGTCAAAGAGAATGTGGAGACAAGACAGGCTTAGATTTAATCCCTTTATGCCATGTCAAACCTCAAGAGTAATTTTGGAAAAAGGATCTTCAAGTCATGAAGAGTCTGAAAAATCCAAAACTCTAAATATTGCACACACTTTCACTCCAAAGCACAATACTAAGCAAACCGCCTTGTTACAAAGGAAAAGAAAAAACTGAGCGTAGAGTGTCTTTGAAAGGACAAAACAGAAGAAATTCACCAAGTCCTCAAAGAACTCCAAACAAAATACTCAGAAAGAAGAAACAGAGCTACCAAAATCCCGGAAAATCCATAAAAGAAATACATATGATGGGAATGGTAGAAAATATCCAAGCCAAGCTGATTGGAATAATGTGAACTATCGCCACAGACTTATGGAATATAAGCCCAAATGGCAAAGGCCTGTAACTCAAAGAAAGGCCATTCCAAAAGTATAAGAGCTTTCATCAAGACACACATGCACCTAGCACTACACTCAAAAGCACCACAATTACCTGGAAGGCAATTGCTAAAACACACATGCAGCATACAGACAAAAGAGACAGATGTATGAACCTAGAATCCCCAAGCAATTTGCCAGAATTAATTATGATTATGGCATCGATAGATGGCAACCCCTTAGTCAAATCATTTGGCTATAAAGTTGGTTGGATCATCTTACAATTCTAACCCCTCAGACCTGCATAAGTATGGGTACCTAAAACTTAATTTCCTTGATTGCAGTTCAAGGAACAAATGAGCCAAGGAACCTGGTACATGGATAGTGGTCTGTTCCGGACATATGACAGAAATAAGAGAAATCAAAAAATTCAAGGAAGTCAAAGGAGCCAAAGTCATATTTGGATGAAATGAAGCTCCCCGGTGAAATAAGAGGCATTGGATCCATCAAGAGGAATGGATTAGAAATCACAGATGTTGCATATGTTGAAGGACTCAACTTCAACCTCATCGAGTATCACGGCCCGGCGTGACAAGGGCTACAATGTTGATTCAACATGGGTATATGCCAAATCAAGGATATTGAATCAAATGAAGTTGTCTTTGCAAGGATGCGCATTAAGAACATGTATGTAGTGAATTGGTCAACCGCAACACCCAAAGACTCTCTTAGCAAAGAAAGACAAATTGAATCAAGTCACGGCACAAAAAGCCGAGTCACCCGATTTCAAAACAATTAACAAGCTAGCAAGAAGTCATCTTGTAAGGACTTCCGACTCGAGATACAAGAAGGAGAGTATATGTGATGCATGTCGAAGGGAAAACAAATCAAGTCGTCATTCAAAGAAAAGACATGCCCATCTTCGACAAGAATATCGCATCTACTTCATATGGATCTATTTGGCCCAGGGAACCAAATAAAGATAAGTGGAAAGAAATACACCTTGGTGGCAGTAGATGACTACTCAAGATATACATGGACAATATTCATGTGCAAGAAGAAAGAAACCCTACAAAAACTACCACAAATGATGAAGAGGATTCAAAATGAGAAGAGTCAAACCATTATCAAAATAAGATCAGATAGAGGAACCGAGTTTGTCAATGGAATAATAACTCAAGATCTTGATTGAGAATGGTATTGTCATGAACTATCACCGCAAGGACTCCACAAAGAGAATGGAGTTGCGTAAAGAACAATGAACCCCCAAAGAAGCAAGAAGACCATGTTAGTCAAGCAGGTTACCAAAAAGATTTTGGGTCAAGCAATCAACACACTACACACCAAAACAGATGTATGATAAATAGACAAAATGACAAAGACTCCCTATGAGATATGGATCGAAGAAAACCAAAGTGTTGCATATTTAATATTTGATATAAATGCTTCATTCACAACAACGGCAAAGACAACCTAAAGGCTTTTGATGCTAAAGTCGATGAGGGTATCTTCTTAGGATACTCACCGAAAGCAAAGCCTACAGGATACTCAACAAAAGAACTATGGTTACGTAGAATCCATTCATGTAGTATTCGATGAGCCAAATGTAAATGGAGAAGACATTGAAGAGTCACCGATAAGTCAATCATCCAATCATGCGAAGAGTCCCTATGTTTGGCTGAAGCCGAATTATCAATTCGTAAGAAGATGAGAAAGCGAGAATCTCAAAAGCAGCTGAAAATTTGCAGCTAAGTGATAACGAGAGAGTCGACCACAAAGAACACACCGCAAGTCGATCGAATCCAAAAACTTACTCCAACTCGACGTAAGATGGCCGAGAGACCATCCACTGAACTTGTCATTGGAGATATAAGAGAAGGTGTCAAGACAAGATCCAACTCAACGGGGAAGCAATGTTCACATGCTTCATCTCGCAAATAGAGCCAAAAGATGTGTCACAAGCATTGATGACACACATTGGATTCAAGCTATGCAAGAAGAGTCAATCAGTTTGAAAGAAATAAAGTATGGGAACTAGTGCAAAGACCCATACATCAAAATGTTATTGGAACCAAATGGGTATTCAAAATAAAATGAACGAGGAAGGATTTGTGGTAAGAAACAAAGCAAGATTGGTAGCCAAAGGATATTGCCAAGAAGAAGGGATAGATTTTGATGAAACATTTGCCCTCGTAGCAAGATTGGAAGCTATAAGGATGTTTCTTGCCTATACGCACACAAGAATTTCATTGTATATCAAATGGATGTAAAAAGTGCATTCCTAAATGGTTTATTGGAAGAAGAAGTGTATGTTGAACAACCTCCAGGATTTGAGCGAGAAGACTCTTGGAGACAAGGTATACAAACTCAAGAAAGCCCTCAAATGGATTGAAAACAGCACCCGAGCATGGTATGATACCTGTCACAATTTCTAACCGAAAATGGATTCACAAAAGGAAAAGTAGATAGAACACTTTTCGAATTCAAGACAAGAAGAGTATACTTTGTTCAAATATATGTGGATGACATCATTTTTGGATCCACTAACAAAGAGTCGTGTGAAAATTTTCAAACCTCATGCAAAGCAAATTTGAAATGAGCATGATGGGAGAGTCGACATTCTTCCTTGACTCCAAGTGAAACAACAAGGATGGGACCTTCATAAGTCAAACAAAATACACCGAGATTTAATGAAGAAGTTTGGTATGGAGGAGAAGTCTTCCGTGAAAATACCAATGAACACATCACCAAAATGGACATGGATGCAGATGGCAAGCCTCAGATCAAACAAGATACGAGCACTTATCGGATCATTGCTCTATCTCACAATGCCTAGCAGCCGACATCACCTTTCAGTAGGTGTATGTGCAAGATTTCAATCGCTCCAAAAGAGAGCCATATGACAAAGAAGCTAAGAGAATATTGAGATACTTGAAAGGAAGCCAAGAAGTAGGCTATGGTATCCAAAGTAAAGGTGGATTCAAGCTAATTGGCTATTCGATTCGACTATGCCGGATGCAGAGTGGATAGGAAGAGCACTTCGTGCACATGTCAAATGCTAGAAACAGACTAATTTCCTGGTTTAGCAAGAAGCAAAACTCAATAGCCACCTCTACAAATGAAAGGCGTAATACATAGTCAAAACAGGCCCAAGTCCTTTGATGAGACAAAGAATGAGAGATTATGATGTTGAAGAAAAAGAAATTCCAATCATGTGTGATAACACAAGTTATTGCAATCACTCAAAATCTGTGTTGCACTCAAGAACAAAACATATTGATGTCGATATCACTTCAAAGAGATCATGTTGAAAAGAAGGACATTATCTTGAATATATCTCAACCGATAAACAACTAGCCGACATCTTCACAAAACCATTATGTGAGTCAAGATTTGAAGAACTCAAGCATGCATGAGTTAAGCACTGAATGAAATGACACTCGCACAAATCAAAGAAGAGAAATGGAACAGAAAAAGGGGAGAAAAAGAGTCAAAAAAATCACCAAGAATCATTGATCGAAAGACAACATACACCGAGTCACCGATAGCCGAGTCACTAAGAGAATCATGAGGAGTAGAGTTAAATCACCTAAGAGATGTTCTAATAACTTATGAGCAAAGTGACAAAAACGCAGATCCATTTTGACTTAGCGGAATGTTTCAAGGAACACGCCAAAGATAATGATGATGTGTACGTACATAAAGCCGCACACTAAGCTTATGATTGATATAAATGCTGCCGCATTAAATACGAGACGTGAAATGCTCAATAGCGTCGCATAAATCCAAGCCGTTGATTTCGATCACAATTCAAAACCGTCCGACGCCCTTTCATAAACCATATTTAAACCATTTTCATCCGTTTCTCTCTCACACTTCTAAAAAATGTTCATCTCTTTCTCTCAAAAGGCAAAGGCAAATACTCTCGAAACCCTATCAACCTTCAAATCAATTTCGAGTTTTTCCTTGATATAATTAGAGAAATGGCACCAACTTATGACTTTACTAAGTTAGAAAGCAAATCCACACCTGGTTCGACGGTGGATTTCGACGAATGAAAGCAGGTCCGACGACACCCTGGTGAAGAAAATTGGCCGAGAAGTTGGAAACGCCCTGGACTAAAACCGTTTAACGCCGAATATCCGATGACCTATGTGGAGGAGGTCGATAATTCTACGTGAATGCCGAGATTCACGATGAAGGAATCAAGTCATCCTGCTCACGAAGCAACACTATCACCGCCAAGATTTGGTCAATATTGCTCACTACCAAAGCAGGTAAGGAGCATCCGAG
Organism: Rehmannia glutinosa; assembly: GCA_016081115.2. NCBI lineage: Eukaryota > Viridiplantae > Streptophyta > Magnoliopsida > Lamiales > Orobanchaceae > Rehmannia > Rehmannia glutinosa. The sequence goes on along the minus strand of JABTTQ020001822.1, from coordinate 12,956 downwards.
ATCAAAGAAGTCGATGTAAACTTAGGCGACGCATGGAAAGAAATAGCCAAGTCCGACTTTGCCGATAAAATAATATACACAAAAAAACAAGAGATCAAGGAAGATTATCACAAGTTGTCGGACATAGTTGCCAAATGTATCGACATCAAATTTGGCAAAGCTTTGACCAACTCACAAAGGCAAAGCCGACAGTGATGGCCGCAATCATCGAAGAAAAGAAGATAAACCTGGCCGAGTTTGTCTACAAAGCAGACTCGCCGCGTGGGGAACAAGTCCTTCAAAGAAGATGGCACATTTGGAGGATCCCCGGGATATGGCCTGGTGATTGGCTTTATCGGAGGTGAAAGCGAGTCCTCTTGACATGGGAAGGCCTTCCATGTTAACAAGAGGATGTTGAGCTAACCTCTCCGGTGCTCGTGCGAGCTTACGCCAAGAGAGCGACACCAGCCGGTGAGGGAATCACCGACCAAGATACAAATGCCTCTCCAAATCCAAGAAAAACGCCCTTTGCACCCGCACGCTAAGAAGACAAATTACCCTGCAAAGAAAGAAAACCAAACATGCTCCCGCCCAGCAGAGTCACCCGCCTCCTGGCCAGCAGCTGCGTGCCCGCACCAAAGAAATGTCCGTGTCACCCGCCCCGCAGTTAGCACGGCGAGAAGGACTCACAAATACCTTCTCCGATCGTCAAAAGGAGGAGAACCCGACAAGCCTGCATGCAGCCTCCTTCGTAAACAAACACCAAAGACCGCCCCGCGCCAAGACCAGAGGACACCGCCCCGAACTGTAAAATTCCCCGGTACAAACCAGAGACGAAGAAGACTCGTCAAGCGGTCGAACAGAGAAACCAACAGTCGCCATTACACCTAAGCACAAATACCTGAGACTATCGGAGAAGTAGAGTCTCCGGATGTAGTTGATGAAACAGCCAAGTCTCGCCGGGCGATCAACGTAAGAACTCAAGACACAAACTGTAGCTCACACAAACAAGCACAAGAAGAACCTCCGCGAAAGCAGATAAGTGATGTAATGATCCTATCTCCACCTTACCCGTGACATCCAAAATCGCCCACGTGAGTGGAGGAAATGGAAGTTGAGCAAGTCAAGGAACAGTTCCAACTACCGAGTTCATAGAAGAAGAAGAGAACTCGCTAAATTTCCTCGACTAACTAATGTGCTCCCGGTACTTGATGAAGACAATCGCTGGACATCCCGCAGATCTACAAGACAGGAGAGAGAAAAGCAAGTCAAGAAGCCAAGACGTGAGAAGGCAAGCATCGCCCTATCTCCCACCCGTAACACACACATCCTCTCCTTGATATCTTCTCCGAAAGTGACGAGATCCGTAAAATGCTACGCTACGTAAGAGTTGCAATGCAAAGCAAGCATCAGACGAATCAAGAATCCTTCACGAGCAAAGACTAATGGAGGGACCAGAGAGTCCTCCGCAACACAAATGAAATCGATCCTATGGGAGTGTTCAAAGAAATAGCCATCGATGTTCTTTGCTACCACTTCCCCACCACTCGGAAGAAGGCAATAAGGGCAATGGCGATGAAATCGAATAATGGGGACCCCTGGCCGAGCCAACCCCTATTGAAGGTGTGCTACCACCGCCTAACTAACTGAACCATCAATTGAAACGGCCGAGTTTGGAGACGAGTGACCCATTCCAAGTCACTCACCAACAAAAGCCACCGAGGAAACTCCCTCCACCGCAGCAAGGTCGGAGGATGTCGCAGATGACTCGACAAAGAATCAAGGAGGTGAAGAAGAGAAAGACAATCACAAGAAGAATAAAACGTGGTTGCCATCAACGGCTCGATAGATTGAGACTGCCTCCGGTGAGGTGCCAAATCGCTCCTGGCGTTAAATGACATCACGATGCAAATGAGGCACTGAGAAGGAATGTACTGGGAGTTAACACTGGCGATGAAAGTGCAATCCATGGGGTTGAGACTCCAATGGATGCCACTCAGAAGACCCTAAGACAAATGACATCGCCGAAAGAGAGACCAGTGCCTCGCAGCCAGAGAGACCGGAGGTAATAAAGGCCCACGGGAGGTTGAGACTTCCGGGGTAAAGGAGTCAAGTAGAGAACATCCTCCCGCTATCATCGACTCATCCGAGAAGGAGATCGCCGCACTTCATGATTCCCAGACAACCCCGATGTCACCTTTCGGGATCGAGAAGGCGAAGAAGAAGCTGAGTCATCCCCTCGACAAATCCAAAAGACTCACCAAGCGGGTGTTCCAAGCACGAGTAAGTCCGATCCCAAGACTACTCACAAACCTTTAACTTTGATGATGAGCCACCAATGGAAATCTCATCATCGTCCGATGACGCTCGATAAGGCCGAGGATCGCCATCAAATGGAAAAATCACCAGTCCAACGGCCGTTAAGACAAAGAGGCTCGGCAGTCGGGTCTACTTCACAACAGACTCCCACCAACAAGAGACCACCGCTCAGCTCCTCAAACCGCAGCAGATCGATTCCCAAAAGAACTTCACGCGCACCACTCATCATCGAATGCATCCTGCCATGGTGATGAATCTTTCAGGAATCTTTCCTTTCTCACCGAGATACTAGAACTCCACGAAGAGTCGAAACGAACAAGCACGCTATCACGGACAGCCTCCTGCTTTTTCACTCGTGCACCATTGTTCCAAATTTTGATTTTGATTTCAGTATGGCCATCACCGCAATGGATGATCACCTGAAGTTCGAGAAGTGTTCAAGGCACTCTTTTGCGAGGTTGAACGGATGGAGAGGCATCAGCCTCTTTGACATGCGATCGACAACAGAGATGCCAACCTTACAAAATGACTTGAGAGGCATCACAACGTGATAAGGGAATGGTGGCAACAAAGAAGAATCAATGCGTGTGAAATGTAAGATACTTTAACTTTGTTCAACAAGTCGTGTGGAGAGTCGAAAATGCCGATGCGAAACGGCGAGAGAACACATTGAACATATGCATGAAGCTCACACCGCCGAAATCAAGCGGAGCAACATACAAATGATATCCAAAACGTTGGAAGAACACATGACCGAAAATTCACCTTCTCATGGCCGAGATGAAGCTGATTTCACCGAGTCCAACGCTTACTCGATCCGACTTCGCGTCTTTGCTTACAACGCAAAGAAACTTGAAGCAGAACTCGACTATCCGCAGACCGATTTCATGCTTGCCAAGATGTTCCCTGGGTTCCTCTATCCTTTGATGATGCCAAAAAGGGGAAGAGGAATACCTTAAAGCAAAGAAAATGTCGAAAAGAAAAGGAGCAAAGGAAGGGAAATCAAATTTGAGGAAGTCTTGAAATGAAAGAAAGGAAAGCTTGTTGAGGGGAAGGATCAACAGATATGACATTGATGATTGCACAAACTCCCAACAAGGTCCTCACACAAAATGACATTATAAGCAAAGAACTCCTCATACTGCCACTCCAACACTCTGTCAGATCTATGGCCGAGAAGAGAAAGCAATTGAAGCAGGGATGAAGGAAGTGGAAGGAAGAATGGATGCCAGGTGATGAACATCTTGAAAGAACATGAGGCATTCCAAAGAGAGAGACACGTATGCCATTTCGTATGCTCGACAGAGCCACGATCGGACGAATTCAAAACGCCGAATCAAGGATATTTTGCAAATATGTCCATGGCTCAAGCTTGGACTTACTTGGGAAAAGGGTCTCACATTATGTGAAGAAGGCGACAGCAAACAGACAACCGTGATCACTGGCTGGTCACTCACGTCACTCACCGGGAAGAAGAAGACCAAAGACAAGATACGCCCGGTAGAGGAAGAAGAGTGGAGGAAGAAGCTTCACCCAGGCCTCCGCCAAGAATATTGAATACGTAGATCCAGAAAGAAAGGAGGGATCTCCATCTTGACCAAGTAGCAATTTGCAAGTGGCTAAAGCTAACGCCGAGTATGCAAAAAGATTAGAAGAAGAAAACAAGAGACAAACTCAAATGCATGGCAGAGAGACAGAAAGAATGAGAAGAGACGAAGCCGCTAAAAAGCATATGAGAAGAAAAAGAAGGCAAATGACGACGAGAAGAAGAGAAGAAGAGAAGAAGAGGGTCAACAAGATGAAAGAAGAGACAATAAGGAGATGAAGTGTTGTTGTCCAACCCTTCATGTATTTTATTATATAAATACATACAATGTAAGTTTCTCCTGAATAAAGTTATAAATTTTTTGTGAAGACAATTATATACTCCGATACACTTTGTAAAACAAATTGGTTAAGACAAGAATGATATGATCAATAAAAAGATTGATTATGCGCATACATTCTATGTCAATACACTATCCTCAGTATGATATCTTTGTTATTTGGTCATTGATAAGGGTCTTTTTTATGCATGTTTTATGTGTATATTTGAGTAGTATTAGTTATTTTATTGTTAGTTTTATAAATTTTTGATTGTACATAGTTCATATTACTCCGAGGTGCTTTTATTGATGTAGATTGACCATTTTGGGGGGCTAATTTTGGTGAATTTCGGACCATGGATTCATGTCAAAACATACCGGGAGTTTAAGGATGCAAAACGCCGAAATTCCAAGCCAAACGCGTCATTTCGGGCCTTTTGGTCCAACACGGGCAGGGGTGTCGGCAACACGGTCGTGTTCCGAGCTAAAAACTCGATTTTTTCGCACAAAACAGCCTCCGACACGGCCAGGCCGTGTTCCCTAACACGCCGTGTCCAGAGACACGGCCTACGGCCGTGGTTGGGAGCACGCCATGTTTCCCGAGTCCCCAGTGATGATAGAACAAAGACGGCCCGACTGCTTCAAGCGACACGGCGTGTCCGGAGCTCTTTTTGCAACTTTTCTTTTGCGGAATTTGGGGAAAACTCACCAACCAACCCATTTTGGCCACTTTTGTACACTTTTAACACCCTATTTTGTCAAACATGTCTCCATGTCCCTCCTCATCACTTGAATACAAGAATTCACCAACCAACAAGGAAAATGGAGGCAATTGTTTAACAAAAAGAGAGTACTATCAATGTATTGGTTGCTATAAAAGCCAAGGGTTGAAGTTGGGAGAGGCATTCATTAGATACTGAAATATTCATCAGATTCACTTCATTAAGTAGAATTGGGATCAAGAGGTCTTGGAGAAGAAAGTCAGGGCAATATTGGAGAAGGCTTGGAGCAACATCATCAATCAAGAAAGAAGTCAATTGAGATTTTGAGAAAGATAAGTACACCATGTCTACAATACTTAAATCTTCTTGTAATTTATTCTTTGGTCAAAATCATGTAGCTAAACTCCTAGTGTTTGAATGTAATGAACTCTAGAATGGATTTGTGATTAAGGTGTGTATGTTTTTAATAAAATCTTCATATTTTGTGTGATTCACTTATATTATGCTTCGCTCATTCAATTGATATATGCGCAATATTGATTTGAAGTTTATTTTTCATCCGGGAAATCGAGATTCATGGTGAAATAGAACCTATATAAGTGAAAAGAGTTGCATGCAATCCTAGATATGGACGACATAAATCTTCCTGGATTGGGTCAAACCTAATATGGGAATTCATAAATCGTTATAATGCAATCTTGGGGGTTTTAACTAGAAAGAGATTTCAGTTAATCAACTTGAGATTAGAGTTTTTCGCCTTGAGAAAGGGATTAACTTAAATCGAATTTCTACTATCCACATAGCATGAGATTTTATTAAAAGAGGTTGGTTTTTACTTAAGGCTTATGGTTGAATCTTTTAACTTGTCAAATCACAAAACACTCTAGAGGGATTTACATTCAAACACACTTTTATCTCTTGATTTCTTATTCTACAAATTTTACTTCATTTTTACAATTTATAATTTGTTTTTCCTTTTTCATCAAACAAAAACTGAAAATTGTTAGATTAAATAACAAAAAGATGGTAATTATTAGTACTTACAATCCTCGTGGAATGACACTTCTGCACTAATAATCTATACTATAAAACGATAGGTGCACTTGCCTACGGTTTTAAAGGTAACAGCTTTTGAGCCATCAAGTTTTGGCCGCTGTCGTGATCAGTAATATTAAGAACACCTTATTTTTGTTAATTTAATCATTTTTTTATTTTATTTCATCATTTGTCTTTCTTTTTATCTATCTTTGTAAGTCTTGGATTACACTTATCCTCTTTATTTACCGCATGTAGCATGCCTACTGTCGCCGAATTTGGAAGCGATTGGAAGCGACACGCCTGAAGAAGCAACACGTGAGGAAAGTATTAATACTGCACTACTTATGAGGATATTAACGAAAGCGCAGATCCCAATATGGCGATGAACAACAAAGAACCATGTACGGCTATGCCAAAAAGCTGTCTATGGACTTTGACGCGCACATCGCCTAAGATCGTAGGCCCGCTATTGCAGCCAATAATTTCAAATCAAACCGAATGTCATTCAAATGGTGCAACAATTTGTTCAATTCGACGGCCTACCCGATTTAAGATCCAAATAATCATATCGCGAATTTCCTTGAAATTTGCGATACCTTCAAAATAAATGGAGTCTCCGACGATGCCATCCGCTTCGCCTGTTCCCCATTTACCTCCGGGGGCGGGCTAAACAACGGCTAAACACTTTACCGAAAGGGAACAATCACAACGTGGAACATTATGAGAAAAGTTCCTTCCAAGTATTTTCCACCCGCCAAAACCGCACGATTGAGGAATGAGATCTCTTCATTCACTCAAGAGGACGATGAGACCTTGTATGACACTTGGGAGAGATTCAAGGAATTGATGCGGAAATGCCCACATCATGGTCTTCCCATTTGGATGCAAGTCCAAACATTTTACAATGGGCTACTCTCATCGACGAGGCAAATGATTGATGCGGCAAATGGGGAACGTTGAACAATAAAACACCTAAGCCACCCAAGATCTCATAGAAGGAATGGCCATGAATGGCTATCAATGGCAATCCGCATTTAAACCTACCATAATTGTGGGTGTTTATAATGCGGATGCAGCCGGTTACGCTTCTGTGCCGCACAAAGTCGAAGCTTGACCCAAAAGATTGACGATCTAGCAACTCCTAAACCACCACCACCGCATATTTTATCTTGTGAAACTTGCGAGGATCATAATAATCGTGGATTGTCCACACACAATTCCTCACGCTGAACATGCTAATTACGCTGGGAATCAAGCGTAAATCACCCAGTAATCCTTACAAAGAACACATATAATCCTGGTGGCGACAACATCCTAATTTTGGTTGGGGAAATCAAGGCCAACCACGACTAATCCCAATCCCCCTGATCTACACACGCCTCCCGGATTTCAGCCAAATCAAGGCTTAACTTGGAAGATCTTATAACAAAGTTTGTGCAATCAGACATACCGATTCCAAAGGTGGAAACATCCTCGAGAAATCAAGAGGCATCATCCATAATCCCTGGAAAACCAAATAGCGATTGCGAAGATGATTTCGAAAGGCCACAAGGTAGTTTGTCGGGTACATCAACCAAACCCGAGGAGCACGTAAAGGCAATCACCATCGCTTTTCCACATGAGCATGATTATGCCAATGCCGCCATGCGAAATGCGTGGAGGATGACATGCCCAAAGAAAATCTCATGAAAAAGGGAGGTTTACTTGATACAAGCCTCAAGATCCTTACCAGTCTAACCGAAAGAAGATAGAAGTGAGACAAATTTGGTAAGACTTTAATTAACAAACAATTACATGTCAATATTCCATTTGTTGACCCTCCTTCAAAGCATGTTAGGATCTTAATGACATCATTCCTAGTGAAAATAAGCTTAACAAATTATTAAATGTGCAATTGAATGATAAATGCCCTTCCAATGAACTACCACAAAATTTAATGATCCAAGAAGCTTTTATTATCCCTTGCACAATTGATGATTTTACCGTTGATAGGGCACTAGCCGACTTGGGAGCTAGTATCAATGTGATGTCTTATGAAACATTTAAGCATGCACGATTAGTGAACTTAAACCTATTAGGATGGACATTCAATTAGCCGATAAATCGATTAAACATCCTAGAGGTATTATTCATGATGTGTTAGTCAAGACGACAAATTCGTGTTTCCAATGATTTCGTTATTCTTTTGACATGCATGATAATTTAGAAGTTCCTTAATTCTAGGGCGTCCCTTTTTGGCACTCTTTAAAATCTCTCATTGATGTGCATGATGGAAAACTTATTTTGAGAGTAAGGAGTGAACAAGTTATCTTTAAAATTCCCTTGAAAAATCACATAGATGATACTTGTTTTCCTATAAACTTGATTGGGAAAAATGATCCTTTGCTTGATACACCATCTAATAAACCCTTGAAAGCATGTGATGTTCAGGTATGTGTTGCCCGCTTAAAAGTTCACATTTAAAGATGTCGCATACGGGAAAAATGGGACCGCAAGGTAAATTGTTCGAGATTTGACTTAGTGGCGATGTTAAGGATTTTCATAAGTTCTGGGCTCGCCGTTAAATCTTCACATCTAGGTGACGTAGTCGGTATCTGCGTTAAAGCGCTACCCTGGAAGGCAACCCGATGTTTGTGTGCAATTGTTTTCATTTATTTTTATTTTATTTTATTTTATTTTCTTTCAAAATAATCACAAGTCCTGTAGAGTCATTTTCAAATCATTAAAAAAAAAAAACTCTTGAACTTCTTCTCTTGTCCTAATCGGGAATATTTGAGATTTCACGATTAAAGTTGTGTTTTGCTTAACTTTGATTAGGTATGAAGATGTCGTTGAAGGTCCGTACCAAAACAACCCAATGGTCGCTCAACACCGATTCCACTATTGTAGTAAAGTCGTATTTTCTTTTTCCACTTTATATCATTCTAGTTTCTTTGCTTTTTTTTTTTTTGAGTGTGTTGTGTGTGTGTTTGTCCATTTTTCTTTCACATTGAGGACAATGTGAATCATAAAGTTGGAGGTGGGTACAATAACATTTTCTAATGCTTGTATGCTTGTTTGTGAGAGATATGATTTTTTTTTAACAAATTGAATGTTTGCTAGTCAATAACTTAGCCCAATTATACCTACATTAACTTGTTAATTTGTGTTTTCAATGTGAAGCAATTGATTGTCTAGGATAGATTGACGTGATGCGACAAAATTTTGATGAGATTTCTAACACCATAAATACTTGATGTGTTGAAGCATATATACGACGATACCTAGCGCTATGAACGCCTCGAGAACTCGTGATTTAGTAGTGGTTAACGAGCTTGTTAAACCAAGCTTGCGAATAAAAAAAAAAAAAAAAGAAAAGAAGAAGAAAAAAAAAAAACGGACCAATCGAAAGGTTATACTCCTCTATTTGTTTGTTTTACTTAGTAACTAGGAGCATTCACAGCCCCATGTTTGTCTTTTACGTAAAACGGCGACACGAATATGAGTATGGGAAACCACCTTAGAGTGTTTGAACAAAAATTCAAATATAAACCTAGTGTAAGCATGTCTCGAAGGTCCCCAAAAAAAAAAAAAAGAGAAAAAAAACGAAAAAGGAGAATGAATACTCCTCGACTTCATTCCAATAAAGTTCAAGAAGCTTTCGTTATCGACTAGTAAGCCAACTACTATGATCCATCGAGTTCTTATTTTTCAAGATTATCAATCGAAATTGTTCATAACTCATCAATATTTGTATGCGATTTATTTCAAGTCTCAATAATGCTCATTGATATTACTGTCTTTTCGACAATGATCGCTTGCAAAATAATTTTTTCCAATGGTTAATTCGGGTGAGAAGAAGAACTTGATCGCTTGTGTTCAATGTGTTGAAAAAAAGATAAAAAATTTTTGTGTGACATTTATCAATCCATCTTTTTGATATAATGTTTTGCTTGAGACAAGCAAAGTTAAAGTTGAGGTGGTTTGATAAAGTATCTTTATGCAGTGTTTTATGTATTTTCGAGTAGTATTCTGAGTTATTTTATTGTTAGTTTTATAAATTTTTGATCGACATAGTTCATATTACTCCGAGGTGCTTTTATCGATGTAGATTGAATTCATTTGGGGCTAATTTTGGTGAATTTCGGACCATGGATTCATGTCAAAACATACCGAGTTTAAGGATGCAAAAACGCTCGAAATTCCAAGCCAAACGCGTCATTTCGGGGCCTTTGGTCCAACACGGGCAGGGGTGCCGGGCAACACGGCTGTACCAGTTCACGGGAGCTAAAACTCGATTTTTTCGCATAAACAGCCTCCGGATTACCGGCCAGGTTGTGCCCCCAACACGGTTCGTGTCCAGAGACACGGCCTGGTCGTACAGGGGAGCACGGCCATGTTTCCCGAGTCCCTGTGATAAAAAGACGGCCTGGCTGTTCTGGCGTGACACGGGCATGTCCTAACCTCTTTTTGCAACTTTTCTTTGCGGAATTTGGGGAAAAACTCACCAACCAACCCATTTTGGCCACTTTTGTACACTTTTAACACCCTATTTTGCTAGAAACATGTCTCATGTCCCCTCCCTCATCACTTGAATACAAGAATTCACCAACCAACAAGAAAATGGAGGCAATTGTTTAACAAAAAAAGCAGAAATCTTATCAATGTATTGCTTGCCTTATAAAAGCCAAAGGGTTGAAGTTGGGAGAGGCATTCATTAGATACTTTCGAAATATTCATCGTATTCACTTCACAAGTAGAATTGGGATCAAGAGGTCTTGGAGAAGAAAAAGCTTGCAATATTGGAGAAGAAACTGGAGCAACATCATCAATCAAGAAGAGTCAATCGAGATTTTGAGAAAGATAAGTACACCATGTCTACAATACTTAAATCTCTTAGCATTAGAAATTTATTCTTTAGTCAAAATCATGTGTAGCTAAACTCCTAGCCTGGTTTTGAATGTAATGAACTCTAGAAATGGATTTGTGATTAAGGTGTATGTTTTTAATAAAATCTTCATATTTCGTGATTCACTTTATATTATGCTTGCTCATTCGAATTGATATATGCTTGTGATATTGATTTGAAGTTTATTTTTTCATCCTGAAATCGAGAGATTCATGGTGAAATAGAACTTTATATAAGTGAAAAAGAGTCGCATGCAATCCTAGATATAGATCGACATAAATCTTAGTTAGGGTCAAACCTAATATGGGAATTCATAAATCGGTTATAATGCACTTGGTTTTAACTAGAAAGAGATTTCAGTTAATCAACTTGAGATTAGGAGTTTTTCGCTTGAGAAAGGGATTAACTTAAATCGGGAATTTCTACGGTCCACATAAAGATGAGATTTTATTAAAAGAGGTTGGTTTTTACTTGGCTATGGTTGAATCTTAACTTGTCAAATCACAAAACACTCTTATAGAGGGATTTACATTCAAAACACACTTTTATCTCTTGATTTCTTATTCTACAAATTTACTTCATTTTTACAATTTATAATTTGTTTTTCCTTTTCATCAAAAAAAAAAACTCAAAAATTGTTGGGATTAAATAACAAAAGACGGTAATTATTAGTACTTACAATCCTCGTGGGAATGACACTTGCATCTAATCTATATTATAAAAATCCATAAAGTGACTTGCGCTTACGGTTTTAAAGGTAGCTTTTGAGCCATCATTTGCATCTTTTGTACTGGCGAATTTCGCATCATCAAAAAGGGGGAAATTGTTAGAATTTTATTGTTTAGATTAATGAATGCCACGTAGTGTTAGAGAGAATAGAAACAAGACCCTGCACTTTTGTTGTAAATCAGATTGTAACAATTAGAGTCAAGTCAAGCCGAAGTTAAGGCAGCCTACGCCCTAACATGCAAGAAGACAACAAGACCGGGAAGGAAGACTCGTCGCGAGACACTGACTGAAAAAAGCAGCAGTAGACAGAACTCTACTGCTAGCACGAGAGTGAGCATCACCAAGTCAACTCAAGAAAAGCCTTTCCTCTGCTGAAGTGGACAAGCAGCCATCAATGATTGAAAGTCGACTTAAGTCACCTGGGAAAACAAGGAAATGCAAGCCAAGTCGAGATAATCAGTTAACCGCTGGTATTTAAATCAAGAGATTTACTTAAACAAGTATCTTCCATACCACCTTTCTGAGTGCTCACTCTGTGGTTATGGTAAATGAATGAACCAACGGAAGCACCGAACCGTGGTTTAATCAAAAGGTGAAAGAACAATTCATACAGGAAATGGTAATCAAAGAATCAAGCCAACGATCAGAAAAGTTGACTTTCAAAAATAAGCCTATCTCTTCAACGCGCAAATTTTTGAAAGTTCACTATAAAAAGGTCGTAGGAGTTTGTTTGAGGCAAGATTTATATTGTAATGACACATACGCGAGATACACAAAGACATTAGAAAAATCTAAAACAATCTCAATCCTCGTTCTACATTACTAAGATATCAATCCAAATACTCAATTATGAAGGAAAGATAATCTCAATCGGGCTGGAAGAGGAAACTCTCAAGAAGCTGTGTATTCTACATTCTGTGAAGATTGTAGAAAGGTTCAAGGCTGAAACTGTTTCCTTAAGCTTTTGGAGGGCTTCGTGATCAAATCCAAAGAGCTCGGGAGCAAGCTGTGAGTCAGTGAGGGAACAAGTGTTAGCTTGTTCGTGGTAGTTGTTTCGTAGTCGCACGAGAAGCCAAATTGAGTGGATCAAGGCGTTTCCGTGACCGAGTCCCAAGGATCAAGCCTGATGTTGTGATCAAGACTTCAGTATCTGTGACCGTTACCGCTTTGTAAACCTGTCATTTAGCCAGATTCCTCCAGAGTTGGAGCAAGAGATGAGCAGGAAGACCACTTCCCATCTTCTGTAACCTCTATAAAAACTTTCACTCGTGGCCTATGATTTCAAAGATTTAAATTCACGACCTGCTAATCGCTTATATCTCAACAGCAAAATTGGCGCATTCCATTTATTAATTTATAAGTACAAATCAAGCTTCAAAATTGCTTAGCAACATGTGCAACTGAACGAAGTACAAT